>OZ024746.1:43038545-43071045 GCA_964016885.1 Eledone cirrhosa
TGACGATCTGGCTCTTATGGCAGAATCAGTAGAGGAGCTAGAGAATAAATTCCGGCTATGGAAACAGCAGTTGGAAGCAAGAGGACTGAGAGTAAATCTAGCTAAGACAAAAGTGTTGATGAGTAGAAAAGAGGACAAAACCCTGATTCCATCAGGGAAATGGCCATGTTCGATATGCAGAAAAGGAACTGGCATAAATTCTATAAAATGCACACAATGTAGGTCCTGGGTACACAAGAGATGTAGCAGGATAGCAGGCAAACTAACAGGTAGGGAGAAATATGTATGCAGTAGATGTACAGGGAAATTAGACAGTAGAAGTCGCACTGATAGACACATTTTTCAAATGCGAGAGGGCGCTATAGAAGTGGTGGATAGCTTCCGGTACCTAGGAGATCAGATTAGCATGGGAGGAGGGTGTTCCGAGGCCATAGTATCTAGAATAAGGACGGGTTGGAAGAAGTTTAGGGAGCTGCTTCCTCTGTTGACGAAGAAGGGTTTCTCCCTGCGTACGAAAGGCCGGTTGTATGATGCCTGTGTGAGGAGCGCGATGCTGCATGGTAGTGAGACATGGGCAGCAACCGCAGAAGATATGCGACGGCTGGAGAGAAATGAGGCAAGCATGCTCCGTTGGATGTGCAGTGTAAATGTGCGTGAACGACCCAGCATGAATGTGTTGAGAGAGAAACTGTGTCTGAGAGGGATAGAATGTAGTGTACGGGAGAGGAGACTGAGGTGGTATGGACATGTGATGCGCATGGAGGATGACCGATGGGTGAAGAAGTGCCAGGAAATGCCAGTTGAAGGAAGACGTGGTAGAGGTAGACCACGAAAAACATGGGCGGAGGTGGTGAGAACAGACCTCAGATCATTGAAGCTCACGGTGGAGATGACGAGGGACCGTGACGAGTGGAGAGATGCTGTGCTGAATAAGACCCGTCCCACCCTTGCAAGCAGGGAAAAGCGGACGTAAAATGATGATGATGATGATGATGATGATATACATATATATATATATATATATACATATTGTTATACTTGGGGAGGGTCATATTATTGTAATAATATTGCCAGAAATAATAACGGAACACACAGTTTGGTTGGTTTTCGCTTCTGTATCTTTTATATCTCCATAGTTAGTTTATTCGGTCATCAATGGCCGTTTTCTACAGCTGAGAAAACTGGAGCAATGTATATATATATATATATGAATATATATATATACATATATATGTGGAAGCACATGGCTTAGTGGTTAGAGCATTGGCCTTGCAATCGAAAGGTTGTGAGTTCAATTCTCAGACCGGGTGATGTGTTGTTTCCTTGAGCAAGACACTTTATTTCACATTGCTCCAGTTTACTCAGCTGTAGAAATGAGATGATAGGGACTGGGGTCCCTATCAGTCCACTGCAAAGTGGTCGTGGAGGTGCCACGGCAAAAAAGCACCCAGCACTCACTGTAAATGAGGTTGGTGTTAGGAAGGGCATCCAACTGTAGAAATCAAGCCAGAATCAGTTCCCGTCCCACCCTTGCAAGCAGGGAAAAGTGGACATAAAATGAAATCATGATGAATGATGATATATATATACACTCGTTCTCTCTGTTTCTCTTACTTTCTTTCGTCCCCTCTGCCATGTCAGTTAACACTCTCACTCACTCAGTCCCTGTTTCTCCTCTTCTTTCTTCCTCCCGTTCGCTGTGAAAACGGTTCTCCTTCTTTCTAACACCAAATTCACTAGCGAAAGGTCTGTTTCTGACTCGCTCATATTTTCACACAGCTTATGCTGAAAGAATAACTATGTTGCTTGTGTTTATTTCCATCTTCGGTTAGCTTCCCCCTGTGTTGTTTACTTGTCTCACTCGCTTTACGCGTTTCTATTGTCCTAATAACTTATTTTAGTTATTATCGCTCCAACGTGAGGTATATGATTTTTAATGCAATGAAATCCCCATGATCGTTTGGTAAATCACTGATGAGGGACTCATTTTATAACATGTTATCCATGTGCAACCAGCAGTATTCTTCTCACCCATATTTTCATATATATATATATATATATCCATTTATATACATATATATTTGACGTTATAGTCACTTATATATTATGAAATACTGTTAGGCTTTTTGCTCATATTAATTTCTATATTTTTATTTATATATATATATACATATATACGTACATATATACATATATATATATATACACATATATTCATACATATATACATATATAAATACATATATATATACACATATATATATATATACATATATATATATATATATACACACATATATACATACATATATACATATATACATAAACACATATATATATACATATACATACATATATACACATATATATATACATCTATATATACATATACATACATATATACACATATATATATACATATATATATACATATATATATATATATATATATATATATATACATATATACATACATATATACATACATATATATACATATATATACATACATATGGTGGCTGCCAACTCGTTTTCGAGTACGGCCACTACTTTATATCCATGTAGGAGAACCCCTACCGATGCGCTGAACAAGTGTGACTTTTTAGTCCAGCCAGCGACTTGAAAACTCTGGTACAAACACTACACTTGTGACAATTATTGACACATAGTGCTGGGCCCATGGTACCATGTGACGACAAGTGCAGAGAGATCTCCAGATACAAAGCAATGCCTGTGCCGTGAAGCTTTTATAGTGAGCAAAGGCACTGCACAAAGCCAGTCCCACTCTCTTAACCAAGATGATATTTACCAAAAAGAAGAACAAGTCAACATCATTGGATACCATCAGGGTTGCAGGTGTTATATCAGAGTTTTCCTTCTCCTAGAATTCTGCCTTGACAAATGCTAAGGGGTCATCTCTCCCGGTGATTTTGGATGGCCATTGACTCTTTAGATCTCCTTTGCCCTTTGATAGGTTTTGTTTTTAGTCCTGCAGGATGTCCAAAGTCACCCTCCTCACCAAGAAACCTTGGTGGGGTTGCCAGTTTAGTCGCCAACGACCCAACCATGAGACATACATATATACATATATATACATACATATTGCCTTCTATTTCTTCATGTACATGGCAGACGCCCCCCACACACACCCCCACCCCCACCACCACCACAGGGTGATGGTGGCAGGAGGGATGAAGAAACACACACACAGATACTTCTAAATTGTCAGCAGCAGCAAAACATAAGCTGACCACAACACTACCAAAATAAGGGTAGAGGTCAGATGTACTTAACAATAGCAAACACAAACACTACAGGGAGCCTCACCCCAGAAAGAATTTCTATAGACTTTGGACTGAGGAATGCTCTCAAAGCTGACCAATGGGAACAGTGACCTTACAAATCTTTATAACATTGAGATGAGTATAAGACACACACACATTTTATTCGATTATTTTATTTTATTTTGTTCCTTTACCATCTTATTCCTTCTACCACTTTATCATTTTTTTTAGCTGACTCCAACAACAACACCACTACCAACATAAGAATAGAGGTCAGATGTACCTAACAATAACAAAAAACAACAACTACAGATTGGCTTGGTTCAGAACGAATTTCTATAGACTTTTGACTGAGGAATGTTCTAACAACTGACCAATGAGAGAAGAGGCCTTTGATGCTGAAATTCGTTTGTTTAAATTCATATGATTCCAGTTCCTCAGTGAAATAACAACCCAACCAGGAACTGGGCATATCAGAGTATTGACAAAGTTATACACCTCATGAAAATACAATAGTAAATACAGAGTAATGTGAATATTAAAGGGTTATAGTATTGTTTATAATGAAACCAACAACTCTGGTCAGATTACCAAAATAATGCAGTAAATAATATGAATTAAAGTAAATATTGGCATAATCAATGTAATGATATCTCTTTAATTTTTATAGAATTACAAAACTTCATTCCTTTCTCTGTTGAACTCTTCTATTGAACCTTATTGAACACCTTGGTATTAATGGTTCCCCAATATGATCACAACCTGGTGAAGCCCGATATAATCATTAGTTTATATAGGATATACATATATGTTTGTTTCTTAATGCAACCTGTCAGTATGGAATTTTTGAAATGTATTTTTACTTCTTATTAAACTGTGGTTATCCTGTAAAGTTTTTACGTTTTTATCTCACTACATTGATCTGTTTTAAAGTTTATTTTAAAGTCGAAATAAATATGACAATATGGCAAAGTCTTTTCTGCAAAATATTATGAGATGGAAAACCAATTTCAAATAGCTGAAAAAGGTTCTAATGTACTAGCAGATCGTTATCTCCTCCTGCCTATCTATATCTTTCTTGTTCTTTATTCAACTGCATTCTTTTCTCTAGTGAATTACTTTAATTAATAAAACCCAACCTTGTTGAGTATCATGATAGATATGATAGCTAACCATGGACCATAGCCCACTGGCTGGAACACATCAAAGAGTAAAATAGCATAATCTTTTCATTTTGTAACTGTATAATTATTTAAGCTATCTTCTAGTCTTCTAGTTTAGACATTTTATCTGCTGCCCCAAGCTAAACTAGCCACTGATAGGCTCTATCCATCTTTTGCCACGTGGAGTGGAAATTCCTGTCAGTTTACACATTGCACATGGTGAAAATCTGTGGTCCCCTTTCTATTAATTCTGGTATAACCAAAATTCCAGTTATGTCTTCACACATTTTCCCCTGTACATTGACAATCTACTTCACACCACCTTCAATTACAACCACTCTTATGCAGTTAACACCACACTTCCTTTTCTCTAACCCTCAGTGCACAAGTGTTATCTCCAGCTAATCAAGAAACATCACATCTAACCTGCATGAACTCCATGAATAAGACCTTTAAAATATTATGCAAAGGATCCCTGTCAATCTTGTTTCCTAGAAACAGCACAATGACACTATCACTGTACAATATCAATGAAACAATATTGCATCTCTTCTCCAAGACATCAAAATTATGCAACAAAATCCCTTAAGCTCATTGCAAACCTTAGGCCTCATAATCATTAATATATCCTGCTAACCCTAACCATAACCTACAACTGGACTGGTACAACTGCTACACATACAAATATTCAAAACCACATACCCTACTTAATATACAATACAGAAATGCTATCTCCTAACTTTGTCTCTTCCACCACAAGGGCTGGCTAGTCGACATATGTGTACTTAATACACTGGCTCCTGCATCCCTTATCACCCTTATTACATCTATTCCTACCAGGCCGGGATTGTATTCAATCCTTCCTCCTATCCAGAATGTCAGTACCCTGGAATTCTTTTTTTTTCAGTTGCTTCTGCAGTCATTAAAAAAGAACAATGCTCACATTGATTTCATCATAGACAAAAATTGATATATTCTTCATAGACACATAAAGAAGTAGCTTATAACAAGCTGAAATCTGAATTGAAAGATGCTAGTAATAAAACTAGAGTAACCTGTCTACTTTCTCATTTCATATAAAATATCAAATTCTTCAGAATAATTCATTGTGTTAGCATGATAAAACTTATACATTTATAATCTTGTGCAGAACGCAACTTACAATTTGGGTACAAGTCTTTTGATTTTAAGGTTAAAATTTTGATAGGTTTGTGTTTGTTCCTGTAACAGTGGAGAATTCCAGTATTCTTGGTCCCCTGTCCACAACCATGCTCACAGCTTTCGAAGTGGAGTTGGTTGAGATGGAGTGGTTGTTCCAAAGTGTCTCCTCTGTTGTCCTCTGAGGCAATGTCTTCTCCATCCTATCAGACAGAACCATGAGGTGAACAACCTATTAGGGCATGAGAAGTGTGGCAGTCTTCAGACTAAAGGGTTACTAATTCACAAAATTACCACCAAACTTGCTGGTTCTTCGATATACAATAGGTAGACAAATTATGGCAAAGAGAAACCTGAGTAGAATTGGTTGAGGTTTGGTAAGTGGAGTAATTGAATCTACTTTCAAAGGGAATTTATACATTAGGTCAGCTTATATATCACACTTTATTATATTTAAATTTCCACTGCTACTCCCTCCAATATTTGTTATCTTTGTTTATATGATTTCCTACCCCATTTAATATATGTATTCATTTCTCACACACAAGGACACAACTTTATAAAAGAAAGGGAATGTTTGAGAGATACTCATGCCATTATCTCTGTTATAAATGGTAATTCATAAATGGTTGGACTGGAAATTAAAAGTTATTTAAATAACTTACTTTTCAGAAGCGTAACTCTAGTTCTATGGTGCTGGCCATTTGACCTATGTATTCAAACAATGCCTTATTACTTCTCTATCATATAGCATATATTTTTGAGCATTCCAATTCCATAATTTTAAAGTACATTAGACACATCTTTCATTTTACCTAAATATTACAGCAAATTATTGTTTCTGTGAGATACATTTATAATACATGATCATAAAACTGCTAACATGAAATACATACAAGCTTTCACTTGGGTATTTGTAGATTTCAATAGATGATGCATTAACTATTAGAAAAGGTGACGTTTCCAGCTATGTTTACAAGATGTATCTCTCATTTTAATATAACCTACATTAAATATGCAAAATAATTTGTTAAAAAACTAGCTTTAAAAATAATTTTTTCTTTAGTTTTAGTTCATGTTGTTTGCTTTTCTTTAACAACTGTAGTAATAAGTGGCCTTATAAATATTTACCTTAATTTAACCTTCTGTTGTTAAACAACTGGCTCAATTGAATTGACTACATATCTAAGGAATTTACAGTTTTAAATTTTATCCTAATATTTTATTTAATTTTACCTTTGCAATTCTTTATTAGAAAATCCTAACAAGTTTAACTCTCTGCCTTTAACTCTCTGAAAATTCATATGTATTCCTATTTATCTTTAAAATCTAATAACGTTTCTGGATAATTATAATATACTATTCATTAATTCCATCATTCAAATAAGTCTTCTCCCCACTCAGTCTATTGTATTGTATTATATATTTAAAGACTGACTGTCCACCTGCAATTTGTTTTTCTCTCATGGCAGACCTTATCATAAGTGGTGGTCTTTCCTTTCAATAACAGAATCTCCAATACAATTTACTTGATATCATTTCTACTAAATATGTGCTCATCAGCTGGAGCAATGCACTGGGAGAGTTAAACAGGTGTTTCTAACTTTCTCATTTATGCTTAACATTTCCACATAATCCTTCCTATTGACACCCACAGCAAAGTCATGTGATTGATTAGCAAAAACCACTCATTAATACTCTACATTTTCCCCACCCCTGTTTACCTAAGACTTCCATTTTACCTTTCATTCTATTAACAAACTTTGACTCAAAGTCCAACACCACAGGGACTTTTATCCCAAGTCTTCTGTTTAATACTTTCTCCCCAAAACCTAATCCCAAAGAAGTGTAAACTGAAAACTAACTGTATAAACATCACTAAACTGAGAATGACTGCAGAAAATATGGATGCAACCTCTTCTTGGAATAGATAAACATAAAATGCACTCTTCTGTTTGGGAGATGATAGTTTAAGATGTTTACTTATGTTATACATAGTTGAATATAAATCTTCTCAAATGTAAACTATTTCGGTAATTATGCTTCTCTATTTGTATAATTTAAATCTCAAATCATTCTTTTTCCCTGCAAGCATGAACAAAATGGACATAAAATGACGATGATGATGATAATGTTTTGTGCTAGATCATATAGTCTTATGGTTAAAGACATTCTAGTCATGCCTAACTCATCCTTTGTCAGGCATATGATGGTTATCTTATCCTCATCATGTGTTGCTAAAAGTATTTTCAAATGATAGCTTCTATTAGCATCTATTTTCTAATAACTATTCCATTTATATTTATTTGAAAGATAATTATAAATAAATAAATAAATATACATATATATGTGTGTATATATATATATGTGTGTGTGTATATATATATATATACATATAATTAATAAATAATTTGAGTTTTCACCATTAGAATGTTTTCAAATTTAACTTCATTATAGCTTTCCTTTTCTATCTCCTGCTGTTTCTATGCTTAAGTAAACTTTTTTTTATTTAGCATTAGTATATATGTCATTGTGTCTGTCATTTTCAACTATCATATATTTTCAAGTGAGGTATAAAAGACATAATTTAGTAAGTGTTCTTGTACCAATTTTTTAATCAATTAAAGTTAGAACCATTATGAAAAAACAAAAAGAAAGTAGTAACATTAATGACAATTCTTGTCAAGAAAGATGACGGAAACAACTTTAGAATATAAATTAATCAAAACTGAAATGAGGAAACACAGTCTGATATTTATAAGTACAGTGTCAACTCCAGCCCCAACTACTTGAATTAAAAAATATATTTTAACTAATTCTGCAAGAATTTTACAAATAGTCATTTTGGTTAAATTTTATAACAATCTTATCTTTCTCTTTTCTTTGCTACTTTACGATCAAAGGTACAATAGCCATCACAGTTCTACTTATTGGAAATTGCAACAGTTATAGTGCATCATCTTTTATCAATTCTAATTGCATTTCTCAAGCTGAATCAGAATAGTAAGTATTTGTCAATACTGGTCTTATCATTCACTATTATATACATAAAGACTATATGTTTGCTTTCCTCTTTTATCCCAATGTTGATACATTTAACATTTCAAGTTATCCCTGGTAAAACAGAATCTCCAATTAGTGAATTCTTTTTAAAGTTCGTTATATGATCTTCTGAGTGTAGATTTACCTTGAAATAGAGAACCCAAACAATTGTAATCTTAAAACATCCTGATCGTTGACTCGAATGGGGGAAGTAATATTTTATGTACAGTAACAAGAATGAGAGAAGTATAGAGAAATTCTTGCTAGAAGAATTTTGTCATCATTTGTAAGTGTATTCATATTCTAGTTGCACTGAAGTGGCATAAATCAACTGAAAATGCTTATTATAATATGAAAATGGATACTGATTCCATTATTTGTTAATTGAGACACACATTTACAATTCTCTAGGAATGATTATTTTCCTGCCTTTCTTATCAATAGATATGATTATACATAATTAGAAGTTCCTTCCACATTTGATAATCAGAAGAAGGGAGGTAGGTGTAAAAACCAAACTCACTATCTTCAATTCGGTATTTGTGCCAACCCTTTCTTATTATCATGAATACAAGTGTCCACATAGCTAGAATGTTTCAGGAAAATAAAACAAACTACCATGAGACTCAGGGGTAGACCCTGAGCAAGATGGTTGGATAACATCCATGAGCATTGGCTGGTCATGCTTGGGGATCCAGCCGGATCAGTTGGAAATGGTTGCTTCTGACAGGACCCGCTGGAAGGAGTGTTTGTGACCTCCTCAAGAAAAAGAAGAAGAAGACTTTATCTTCTCCCAAAAGCAAAATAATTATAGAACCATTTTTTTGTCAATATTATGTATGCTATTTTGACCTGATATTATTGATAATACCACTTTCATGATGTTGGATTAATTAAATGATTAATAGCTTGCTAGCACTGGTCACAATGGATGATATCATGATGTTATGGTTTGCGAACAAAAAGAGGTTTTACAAAATTTCAACTCCAATAATACAATCAGTGCATATTGAAATAAGACTATAGAAAAAAATTACAAAACGGGTAACTTGGTGAATTGTTTCTGAATCTTTAAAGATTTATATAATGATAAACTGATAGATTTTTCTTGCAAGAAAAGCTGGAATACACACAGAAATAAATAACAGAAAATGAAGAATAGTTCCTCAAAGCTTCATCTTGAAACAAAAAGACAAAAATAAATACTTATTTGAAATAATAAGATATATGTATATATTTGATATTAGATCTGATTTCAGTATGGTAACTGAAAAAGTAAGAAAAAAGAAAGGTATTATTATCCCGGATTGAGATATTTCAATTTAGATGTGATTTATATCAAATATACCCCAAACCCAGAAAAAAAGAGAAATTTTCAACCACTTTATTATCAAAGTGATAATTAAAGAAAGTATTATCAATAATACTTATAAAAGTATTAATACTTTGCTTTTCTACTTCAGATATTATCACCAATGAAATATATTATTACTAAATGATGAATACAAACATTATCAATAACTTCATCCTTTAAAACTATGTATAATCTTTATATTGGTAATTGTGTTTGACTTCTCATTTCTGCATTTCATTACTAACATGAGTTGACTTTACATTTCATTTCTCCAAGATTGAGAAAATTAGTACCAGTGTTATATTGGAGATAATCCAATCAATTATGGTTACACTCAATGCATGGTGTGAAGAAATCAATAGATTCAACCAAGATCAGCTTTAGCTGGCATCTTCTGGAGTCAATAAAATAAAGTACCAGTGAAGCACTGGAGCTGATATAATGGACTATATCATCTCCCAAGTTAGAAATCAACTTTAAAGTGACCAAGAAAAATTGTCACTTTCAGGATTAAACTCTTTCATTTCCCTAGCATTATTAATACATTTGGTTAAGATATGAACCAGAGAATATATATGCTCCTCATTCTGTATGAAAAGTGTATTACATTGATCTAATCTAATGTGAATAGCCGTAAGTGAAATTAGAACATTTTCCTATTTATTTAATACACAGTTAAAGTCATATCACTATAATTATTTCATTACTAAAACATTTGGCCACTTTAAGCTCGCTACAATAAATAGTTGATTGCATTGTAACATATAATTATCTTTTTTCCTTTTTAATTATTGGAAAACCTCCATGTAATAAACGATTTTATAAAAATATTTTTTCTAATAAAGTTGCTCATCTCCTAAATGCTATGATAAAATAACTATATAGACTTTCATTGTTATAATGTCAAAACTCTCAAATAAGAATATATTGGACAAAGTCTCAAGGATAGAACATAGAAAAGAGAATTAGTATCAGAATGAAATATGGTAGGTACTTTTTACAACATCTACACATAGGCTACTGAAAGTAACAACCAAAATATTGCAATTCCTTATTTGAGATTGTTTTACCTCACTTTTATAGATTGCATAAAAAGTGGATATTTTCAGTAGATTAAAAATCCCACATAAAATAATTTTCTTCTATTACTAAAACATTTATGTTTTGTTAAATTCCCCAAATCTAGTTTCGAATATTGCTTAAATAAATATTTTAAAATTATAAAAATGTGTAACATTTTTATAATTTTATATTTATTTATTTTATATTTTGTAAGTGATATTGAACTCACTGTCTCAGAGTAACTACAGTCAATTTGAATAGGACTGCATGGGGTAGACACAGGTTCTGTAAAGTTTATTGAAGGCAACCCATCGAAGAGAGCAATCCCTTTAAATTAAAACCGACACAGGGTAGAGAAGTTTCTTCAATCTTGTCGAGAAACCTTTCTACTGGTGGTGGTATGAGGACATACATCCTATCTACACTGTAAAGTGGTTGGTCATAAAAAAGGCATCAAGGCAATAAAACCTCACCCAAAATAAGATTCCACAGCATATAAGATTCACACTAAATACAAGATTAACACTAGAGGTGTGGCTAATTAAATTGTGAATGAGAACCCCTCAATCACCATTAAGCAATTGCACAGCCACCTTCCTTTTCATGCATAGCCAAATTAATATTTTCAGCTAACACATTTCAGGTCTGCCCTTCTAAATGTGGACAAACAGAAATGTAGATCCAGGGAAATTGTTGGAATGCTCAAAAGGAGACATGTGGATGTGTGCTGTGTAGAAAGGGTGTGCTGTAGTGGTGCCCTAGCAAGACTACTGACAGTTGAACAGTATAAATGTAAGCTTTTCTGGATAGGAAAGGGCGACGAGGTAGGGGAAGTAGGCATTCTACTGGCTGAGGATAGATAGATAAGGATAGATAAGGTAATTGAGATAGTTAGAGCCAGTGACAGATTTATCAAGTTCAGGCAATAGAATGACAAGTATCACTTGTTATGCACCACAAGAAGGACTAAGTAAAAACCAAAAGGACTATTTCTCTGAGGAACACCTACCAAAAACCTCAGTAACAAATGACAGATACTTCATCTTCCTAGCTGGTAATTTTAATGCACATGTTGGACATCACCAGAAAGGCAACACTGGAGAAGATTGGTTATGGCTCAAGAAATGACAAGGAAGCAAGATTCCTAGGTAATATCATATTATTACCTCCCTTATATCTGACAAGATCTTGTATATAAAACAACATTTTGCCATCTTGGTTTAGTCTGAAGGTAACTGAACTAGCAGATATAAAATATTCATGTTCTATGCTGGTTGAAGTTTAAAACCTTAGGTAGAGATCTTATTCAAATTATTCAAATAATATTCAATTTCCACCTACCAGATTACACTTACAAGACATTGGTAAACCCAAAGTTATGGCAGTGGACACTTACATAAGAGGTATAGAACCTGAAACATTTGACTGCAAACTTCTTAAATCAACAACCATGCTTGTGCCAATTTAACCATTAGCTATTACTATAAAGAATGAAAAATTAATTTCTGTATGTAAATATTAAATTCTTCTGCTACAATAATAGTTACTGATGTAATTATTTTTGAACAATATACAAAATTGTTATTTGCTTCCAATTAAAGTCTTTTGTATAGAAATTTTAGTTACAATTCATATCATGTCCCTTTTCCAAATAATGAGTTTTCTTAAAATTCCCGACATGAATAAAAAAACATTGTGTTATCTGCACAATAATGAATAAAATTAAACTGAAAGGAAGCTTTTGTGATAGTGTTAATGATGAAGAATGTAGATGACCCAATTTCCTTTTTAAAAAATTGAATGGAATTGAGAAGACAACATTTTGCAATCTGCAATAAACATTGAAATATATATTGATATGAATATGAACATGTATGCACGCACACACACACATATCATCATTTCATTTTACGTCCACTTTTCCCTGCTTGCAAGGGTGGGACGGGAATTGATTCTGGCTTGATTTCTACAGCTGGATGCCCTTCCTAACACCAACCTCATTTACAGTGAGTGCTGGGTGCTTTTTTTTTTTCCATGGTACCTACACGTCCACTTTACAGTGTGTGCTGGGTGCTTTTTTGCCGTGGCACCTCCATGACCACTTTGCAGTGGAATGATAGGGACCCCAGTCCCTATCATCTCATTTCTACAGTTGAGTAAACTGGAGCAATGTGAAATAAAGTGTCTTGCTCAAGGAAACAACACATCACCCAGTCTGAGAATTGAACTCACAACCTTTCGATTGCAAGGCCAATGCTCTATAAATATATACATATACAAATACATATATGTATAAAAATACACACACTGGCGCTAAGCAATAATACAGATGACCCACCTTGCCTATGTTCAAAGCAAAACCTACAGTCAGTAGGCACCTCTTAACCAAATATATACTCCATCCCACTATCCCTACTCCACCCACCCCCACCAACACCACCCTTTCTCTTTAAAGTTATGTTGGTACCACAACATCCAGTCCAAAATAAATGAGGTTGTGTAGGTGTCACGTCAAAAAAACACAGTCCACGCTGTAATGAGCGCATGTAGGTAACACGGTAAAAACCGCCCAGTCCACACTGTAAACGTGGTTGGTGTTAGGAAGTGCATCCAGCTGTAGAAAACCTGCCAGACAGTCCTATACGAGTGAGACATGGTCACTCAACCAATCTTGCCTCAAGTGGGACAATTCCCATCTAAACCCATGCTAGCGTGGAAGATAAACGTTAAACAATGATATATATATATATATATACATACACATATACATGTAAATATATATAGAGAGAGATAGCTAACAATATCTGTTTCAAAACGTTTTCAGATTAGCAATCTTGCAAAACAAATACGAAAATGAAGTATACATATATATACACACACATGCTAGCATGGAAGAACGGATGTAAAATGGTGATGATGATGATATATATATATATATATATATATATATATATATATATATATATATATATATAAACATAGTTTATTTAGGCTTATTAAGTAGCCTGTTACTCTGGAGATTTTCAATTGAAAATCCCCTCGTCCTCTTTCATCTGGAGGCTCTAAGATAAATGCAAAATATTCACCAATACAACATGAGTCATCTTTACTCACTCGTAGATTTGAATTGCCAGCTTTGCCTCCACGAGAGGCTCAAAATATTATACCTAAGTTACCAAAGTATCAGGTGATGCCCACGAGTGTGCTTGTTTGTTCCACTGCTTTAACCTTGCTATCACCCATGGTAATGCTGCCAGTATGTTGGCTTACCTAAAAAAAATATTAGAGGGAGGCCCCAGCTCTCCATGTGGTGTGTGACCAATTGAAACACTTAATGTCGACTAATTATTTTCTATCATTTCAATTCTATATTTTCATGTGAAATATTCATTTAAGTAATACAGACATATCTGTGTATGTATTGCATTTTGAGAGCTATCTATATTGTCAGCATATTTGTTTGGGAAAAAATGTGAACTTTGCTATTATGTAATTTCATGTACATCGTTTATTTCAATATAATAAATTTTAAAGTATTTTGAAAAAAAAGTGTAATATTATTTTAGTAAATTAGCTGTCATGTTTTTCACATAGAAAAAGAAAATGGAGTGTAGCCAATCTTGAGATATTTGAAGATGTGTTGTTGTTGCCATGAACAAAACTCTCTTTTTTAATTAAATATGTTAACAAAATTTCTGCACATAAAGCTTCACTCCATTTACAAGTACCACTAACAATTAATATTATTAGTAAAATCCCCAACTTACTGCTCAAAATATCTATTGAATATATATATATATATACACACATACATACAGGGTGTTCCAAAAAATGTATACACACTTTGATTACGTGTACAGGCAATATTTATTAGAATGCTGTTGAAGTGTGTCTACATTTTTTGGGGACACCCTATATATATATATATATATTCTTTATTTGCAGTTTTATATTTTATACTTAACGTAATTATTTCTCAAAGAAGAATTCTGTATGTTAGTAATAGATTTATATACTTCAACAACTATTTTTTTTATATTAGAAAATTTATTTATATTTGATTTTGCTCCTCCTTTTCTTCTTTTACATTTTCTTTCCATTTCCTTTCATCTCTATTTCCATACTTTCATTTTATCCAATGAAATATTTTGCTTTACGTTTGCTATATTAGACCAATTTCTCTTTCCTCATGAATTATTTCTTATTTTTATGTATTATAAGTGTGCGGTTGATTCTTTTTTCTACCAGGGTATTATTTTATATAGTTTTCAATCTTTTATTTTCAATATCTTTCCATCTGTAATCCAATTTTCCACACTTTATCTCAAAGCAGCTTATAGTTAACAGAGGAAGGTCTGTTTTTTTCTTTCCTACAGCAAGAAGTAATTCAAGCATACATTTTTAGTTATTACTTAACAATAAATATTCCCAGCCCTTTTTACACCCAGCAATGATAAGTTTATTTCTTATGGTTTACAGAATTTAATTGAACAATATAAATGTATGACTGTCCAAGAAACCATAGTACTTTTTTCTAACATTCAAAATTACTATTATTTCTTTTAACAATTATTGGTTTGATCAGTGTAAATGTACAATGTATAAACATATTTCTTTTATTTTCATCCGCTACAATCATTAGAATAAACAACCCTCCTTGAGAAAAAATTCTAACTATCTACTGACTCAAACTTTATTTTTGCTCCACATAAATACATTAAATTTTAACATCCTGTACTTTGTAAGATTATATTAGTAAGATATTCTTCAAAAATACAAAATAAAACCAAGTTTACATTGGTCTTCAGATACATAACTCAAGGGACATAACTCAGGGACATAACTCAAATTGCTTCTTCTGTTTATGGTTCTTTATTTCCACTACCATGGAACCACTTGATGTTGGTAGCAGATTTATTGTTATATTAAGAATTAGTACTACCTTAATGATAGTAAAATTCCTACACATAACATGATACTTAAAGAGATACAAACACTACACCTATAGAAATTCGAATGAGAACATCATATAAATGCTTAAATATTCCAACAACCTAAAGGCCATAGTTAGCAGCATTGGGACTGGAATACTTAAGACAGTTTCAGATTTATCATCAGACAAAAATTGCATAAATAGAGTATCTACACTCTATATATGTTGTGTTAGCTAGTTGTAACTTCAATTAAGTTACCTTAATCTATCAGGTTGCTTAGTTATTCCTTGCTGTCACCCCTGTCAATACTGTGAGTGTGTTGGCTTGTCTAAAAGATTATTCTAAGGAAAAGCCAGCACTCCTTGTTGTGGTATGTGATTTAGTATGTGTGTAGGGAGGGAGGGGGAGGGTTCTTCCCTTTATACTATTATTATTTTCCTTCATTTCTATTATAAACTTTTGATATAAATTATGTTCATATATGTAAGTAAGATATCAGTCACCAGACAGCAGAATAGGAAATGTAGTTTAGTCTATATGACAAACCAGAATCACCAGAAACATATCCAGGAATATCTAAACTTAATAAACATATTATTTCTAACCCGTTCACTGATCAAACAAAAGTCTCATGGATACTCGCTGTCTAAAGAAAAGGTATATCAAGCAAGCATAATAACTGTGATGGCATTGATAGAAATTATGTGTTAGCTATTGCAATAGTCATTATTTTAACATCTCCTCTCATACATATCAAGGAACTCTGTCATAATTGATCTAGATTAGGGATTCTCAAAGTGGGAAGCTACTCCAAGATATGCCACCCAGCAATGTGGAACATCGTTGATAAAGTAACTTATACTTCAATAGGTTAGATAATGTCAAGCCTTTTCCTAACTGAAAAGTTTCAGATCTTAAAACAGTATGTGACAACTTTCAGTTGGAGAGGCGTTATTCTTGGAAAATTTGCAGCCCCACAAAGGTCACAATGAATAAAAAAAAAATCTCCCTCAGTTAATTCCTGCCAATTTTGTGGAGTAATTCCTCTTGAAAGCTAGTTGTTTCCTTGTATATCATAATACACAAGAAAAGAGACCCATCAATATGTGAAAAATACACTCTCATGACCAAACAAAAATAATGATGACTGACCAGAGACACAACACTATCCCCTATCGTTTACATTTATACAAAATGTCTTCTGAAAAGTCACATGCCTTACGTACATGTAGGAAACATATAATGTTGGGAATCGCAGACTGTTTTTCAATGAATATAAATTCTATCTTGTGAATATTTTTGGTTTAATTTAAGGGTATAACTTTTTATAATCATATAACAAATATAAAAGATTAACTAAAAGTACATACATATAATCAAATAATTATTTATAGGAACCTTATAATACATAAAAACATTCAATCAAATTGAGAAAAATAAAACAAAGGAAACATTAATTCAACACTAACTGTATCAATTGGTCACACACCATAAAGTACCATGAGTGATAGCAAGGTTAATGTACTGAAAAAAACAAGGTGAGCCTCTAATGACGAGAATAATTTTGTTGTCAGGGCCCAACTTGAATTCTTTTTTCTTTTGTTTGCATACTTACATACATATACATACATGGCAATGTGATTAATGTATTTGTTATGCAACCACATGTTTTGGGGTTCATTCCCACTGCAAAACAATTTAAGCAAGTGTCTTCTACTGTAGACTAAGGTTGACCAATTCTTTATGAGCCAAACTTGGTTGATGGAAACTGTGAATTAGGTTTCTGTTGGCTTACACTTATTAAAATTATGAAGATTAAGTTAAATTTCTATGTATTTATTTAGTATTTTGTTTACTGAGCAAAAATAAAATGTATTGCATACATGATTATATATTTAAAACACATCTAAATTCAATTAAAATGAATTTTGTCAATTTGAAATTGATAAAAATGTATGATATTATAGATATTTATGAAATTGAATTGACTATGTACAGATGATAAACATTTTGAGCTAATATAAAAGAGTCTATGTGGTTGCTTGAACAGCTAGAAATAGCAGCTATGTCACCTTGAAGCCATGTCCTACTGTCTTATAAAAGACATTGCATTCAATAATGCCATATTAGATGGACTACAACTGAAAATGACTGAGAATAGCCATGGTTGGAATTTCATTGATCCTATTTGTACAGTTAGGGCTAACATGGGGTTTAATCAATGATAATATATTGATAAAACTAATCTATCTAAACACATGTTTATTTTACTTCAGTGCAATTATTACCATCTTAAAAAGCTCAATGATACCTCTGATAATATACCTAGATATACTATAACTCAGATAATTGTTTGGAATGCATTTGATTATATCTGCTATATAGATCTCTGCATATATATTTATTTATGTTTAATAGCTTAGTATTTAATGTACAGAAAAGTTAATATAGCTGTCAATTAGAATAGGCTTTGAGTGACTAGCACCCAGAGTAATCTAAATTTCAGTGCCTGTACAAACATTTTCACAAAGAGAAAAATATCTATGAATAAATTGCTTAGTACAACACACAAACTAAAGAAAATAGTCAAAACACATCATTATTAACCCTTTAGCATTTATTGTACTTTCATTGTAAAGGCTTTACCTCACATAATTATCTCACATAGTATCAAATCTATGAGAATTTGATATTATTTATTTTGAGAACAATATCTTAACATTACTATGCGCAGCCAGTTACAGCTGGTTTGAACAGAAAGAGGTGAGAGAATTCTGGTTGGATATGGCCGGTTCAAATGCTAAAGATTTAATATAACTCAGAGAGAGAAGGTATGAGAAAAAAATTGTATCCAAAATGCTGACAATGATTTTATACATTTTCATGTTTTCTTTGCTTCTAAAGACATAATTTAAGTACCTTAAGAACCATTTTTTAAATTTCACTACAGTTAACCTATTGTCCCACACAGTGTTAATCATTTAATAAAAAAATTTCATGATGGAAAATGTGTTTAATGAATATATTTTCCTCAGATTTTCCAAGTAATATTGGATGGTTTCTTAATTACATTGCCCCATCTGTTATTACAATTATTCAAAGATTTGAGCAGAAATTTGAAGTAAATAAATAAAAAGAAACAAAATATATAAAGAAACTGAAGTTCAAATCATTTATATTATTAACAATCTCTTTCTTAAGATACTGATACAATTTTTATGTTAACTGTTTTCCAGATTTCTATTAAGAATAATTAAAAAGGTAATCTACAATTTGCAAAAAGTAGTCTTACTGGATATAATTGGATGATGCAATAATATTTATAGTAACCATATAAGTTAGATTGTTATAATTTTCTTATTTACAGATTATTTGCATAAATCTAGTGCTATTTGAATCAAGAAAAGAAATAGTGGAAATGCTTGTTTAATAATGGTTGTGAGTAAATTAATTTCTTTGAAAAATAGTAGAGGCTTTCATTCAAGCTTTCTCTGGATTTATTGCATGATAAAAGCAAACATCTATTTTACACAATAGCACAACAAAAGAAACTTTGGAACTAAATAATTAAATAAGACAACTAATATTGTGGTAAGAATATAATAATGTTCCACAAAATGTACTTAACTGTAAAGAGATGATTTTAGAAATATTTCGATTTGATTAAATTGAAATTCATACAAGAATAATCAATTATGGGTTTTACTTTTAGCTTTATAAGTGTTATTTTATTTGATTAATGAATTTATTTACTTCTGATTCAATAAAATTACTGTGTATATCAATGTGTAGAACTTGAGATTTTATACAATGTGAGTTTTATTCATTTCAAGTATACTGAGGGGAAATGCAATTTTGTTGTGAAATATATTTATAAACACTTCTGCTTTATTAAATCTCAGTTTAACAATCATATTTTCGAAAATGATTTTAAGCAAGAAAATTACAAGATATGAAATATATTGTTTGCCTTATATGTTATGCTAAATTAAATTTTGTTTGAAAATTTCATTCATGAAATACTAATACAATATATTTTTACTAAGCAACTGTACGATAGTAATTGGTCATTATGTATAGGCTCACTTTGTTGACTGCTTATCAACACCAAATGCGTTTCTGTTGTAATAAGTGAATAATCATATTTTTGGTCTCTCTGTTTATCTGATTTTACTTTCTCTCTCTCTTTTATATATATATATATATATATATATATATAGAGAGAGAGAGAGAGAGAGAGAGGAGGCACATGCACATGGGTTAATGGTTAGAGCCTTGCAATCGAAATGTTGTTAGTTCAATTCTCAGACTGAGTGATGTGTTGTTTACTTGAGCAAGACACTTTATTTCACATTGCTCCAGTTTACTCAGCTGTAGAAATGAGATGATAGGACTGGCGTCCATATCATTCCACTGCAAAGTGGTCATGGAGGTGCCACGGCAAAAAAGCACCCAGCACCCACTGTAAATGAGGTTGGTGTTAGGAAGGGCATCCAGCTGTAGAAATCAAGCCAGAATCAGTTCCCGTCCCACCCTTGCAAGTAGGGAAAAGCGGACGTAAAATGAGGGTGATGATATATATATATATTATATATTTCTGTTGTAATAAGGGAATAATCATATTTTTGGTCTCTGTTTATCTGACTTTACTATATATCATCATCATCATCATTATCATCAGGTTTAGCGTCCGTGTTCCACGCTTACATGGGTTTGGACGGGGCTTTTCCCACTTGAGGCAAGAGTGGTTGTCTTGCTCGCATAGGACTGTCTGGCGGGTTTTCTACAGTTGGATGCCCTTCCTAACACCAACCACATTTACAGTGTGGGGCTGGGAGGTTTTTACCGTGTTGCCTACACGGCCACATTACAGCGTGGACTGTCTGGCGGGTTTTCTACAGCTGGATGCCCTTCCTAACACCAACCACATTTACAGTGTGGGGCTGGGAGGTTTTTACCGTGTTGCCTACACGGCCACATTTACAGCGTGGACTGTGTGTTTTTTGTCGTGACACCTACACGATCTCATTTGTTTCGGCCTGGATGTTGTGGGACCAACATAACTTTACATTGAAAGGGGCGGTGTGGAGGTGGTGGGACGGGGGTGTGTTTTGATAGAGGTGCCTACTGACTGTAGTAGGTTTTTACTTTGTATTTAGGTAAGGCGGGTCTTCTCTATTACTGAGTACCGCCAAAGGTCTCGGTCCAGTGACATTGTCTTGGAGAGGTGTAAGCGTGTGAGGTCGGAATTTATCAGCTCGTCCCATGTTTTTCTGGGTCTGCCTACTCCGTGGCTACCGTCTATCTTTATTGCCCTGCACTTTGTTATACAGCTGTCGTCTTTCATGCGCATCACGTGACCGTACCAACGTAGCCTTCTCTCGAGTAAACAACATCTGATCCCTCTTATTTCTAATTTTTTCCTTAGTTCGTTTATGCTTTGCCGTTCACGTATATTACTATTGCACATCCAGCGGAGCATGCAAGCTTCGTTCCTCTCTAGTCTGCGTATATCCTCTGCACACAATGCCCAGGTCTCACTGCCATGCAGCATTGCTGTTCGTATGCAGGCATCGTATAACCTGCCTTTCATTTTTAGGGAGAACCCTCTAGCGGCTAATAGTGGTATAAGCTCTCTGAACTTTTTCCATCCAGTTCTGACTCTAGCTACTGTACTTTCAGAGCACCCTCCCCCACTGCTGATTTTGTCACCCAGATAACGGAAGCTGTCCACTATTTCTATAGAACCCTCTGCGCAGTTGAAGGAGCTAGTATTTTGTGGGCACTTGCTGCTACTTATTGCACCAGAGCACCGGCCACATGTAAAATCTATGTTCTTAGTTAGCTTACCTGTGATCCCACTACATCTTTTATGCACCCATACTTTGCATTTGGGACATAAAATATATATATATATATATATATATATATATATATATATATATATATTATATATATATATATATAACATCACCATGGGTTGGCTTCACGAACAAAGATAATAATGAAGGGGTAGTTCACATTAACTGTAGAAATGCTTGTGGCTGCAGAGTTTAATGACTTGGTATTGTGGTTCTTCCTCCTGTACCTTTTGTCATTGAGGATGGCTCTGTGAGTGTTTTCGATGCTGAGATGCCAGGTGTCACGGTTCTCAGTTAGAGTGGACCACCAGTGATGGTCAATGTGACAGACACCAAGGGATTTTTTTCAAACAGTCCTTGTATCACTCCCTTAGTGTCCACTGTCACAATGGCCAGTGGAAAGTTCACCATACAGAGTGATCCTGAGCAGGCAATGATCCTTCATCCTGGAGACGTGCCCTGCCCAGTGTAGTTGGGACTTCAACAGCATGGCCTCGACGCAGGTGACCTCTGCCCATTCAAGGACTTCAGCATTGGTGACAAAGTGGATGCTGATTGATGATGGTGTGGAAGCAGCAATGATGAAAGCGCTCAAGGAGTCGAAGATGGTGGCAATAAGTGACCCATGACTGAGCCATATAAGATGGTGGTAAGGACTATGGCTCTGTACACTCTGATCTTGGTACCCTTCCTCAGGTGTTTATTGTTCCACATGCATTTGTACAGTCTGTCAAATACACTCCTTGCCTTTGCCAGTCTGTTGCTGATTTCCCTCTTGATAGGCATATGTGTATGTGTGTGTCATTTAAGGATGAGAATTTTTTTCATTTATATAAATATGAATGTAACCAGCAGAAAATGAGAAATACATTTTCAATTACATAGATGTATGTTCATTAAATAATAATTATTAAAAATGGTCTTGTGGAAGATATAATATTATGTGAGATGTTTAAAATTTCCAACATACCATTAATGTAAAGAACAATCAAATTTGATAGAGGTGGATTTGAAAAATGCCCTGTTAATGACTTGCTCTAGAGTGGGTTGACAGGAAACAGAAAATATGAATGGAACCTACAGATAGGTGATTTAGTTAAGAAATATTCTCGCTATATATAGTTGCACAAGAGCCACATCGTTGCTTTTATGAGATTTTGAATTGTGAGAGATCACATGTGTGTGAGGTAGCAGAGAAAATCTTCAACATATCTGGTTCTATGGAAACCATGCTGATGTCATTGAAGACAATATGGGATTTAAAATGATGAAAGAAATTGTTTAACTGTTTCCTCACATTTGAAATGCTGAAAGTGTGTGTGACAGAATAGTAATTAACAGATTAGAAAGATTGTTCTCATCAGAAACGAATTATATTAAGGAAACACAAATATTTAACTAGTTTGAATCCAAAATAGAAGATATATCAAATATATAAATTATATAAATAGTTTCAGCTCTCTATAATTTGCTTATTTTGCTTTAAAATTTCATTAATAATCATAAGAGAGAGAAAGAGATAGAGAGAGATAGAGAGAGCCCATAGTTCTAAATATGTCTTATACAGAAACATTTTATATAATCTTTACCCAGGTTACTTTTAAATGTGTTCTAGTTGGAAGCACCATGATTCTTTTTTTTTTTTTTTTGGCATGTGTATGTCTGAATGAAAATATTTGCTCTTTTAGTTGTTGACTTTGGATACAGATTTACGTGTGTATTTGAAGGAATTTAATACAAAATTTGTTATCTAAAAATGCTTCAACAGCTGTCAGTATCTTTTGAAATTGCCTATGAAATTATTTATGAGAAGTTCTAAAAATTATTAATCGAGAAAATGTCCTAGATATGTTTCAATTTATATTTTCCAACTATTTTCCTATATCTCGAATATACAGCAGCAATTGTGTCTATTTGGAAACAAAATAAGTTGTTTCCCAAAAGAAATATATTTTGTTCAAATGATTCATATTCTGAAACAATATCATAATGCTATAGTCAATTTCTTTTGTAAAACTTGATATTTTCAATAATGGTATTTGAAAAATTGAATAGATTCTTAATATTTAGTATGATCATTTGAAACTAAAATGACTATATGTATTGGAGAACATAAATGAACTTAGTAACAATAGTTTCAAAGAATAATATCTAGGTATTTTATACATCAATTGTGATTTTACAACTTCCAAGTGAAACCTTTAACAAAGGACAATGACATAATGTAAATAGTTCTTACTATTGAGACTGTATAAAAGACATTTATAAAGCATCAGCGGTCATTTCTGTATAACAATGAGGAAACGAATTTCATACAGAAATGTCTGCTTTGTTTTATAAAAGATTTTTCTCTGCAAAGAAAAGAATTTTCTCTTTCATAAAATTTGATTTATATCTATGATCTGCTGTTGGGGAACAGTAAACAGAAACAAGAATAATGATCCATTAACATCATACCCAACAGTTTTCAACATTCATTTTATTTCATAAAATATAGATTAATATATTCATTAATGCCTTTCACAGATTAACTTGTATTGTTGGTATATTTCATATAATACATTTAAGGTTCAAGCATTATTTATAATAATGAAATAAATTAAACATTTTGAGCCAAGAACTTCATGTTATAAGTGTCTGGCTATAGCTTTGGTTTATTTTATAAAAGAAAGGTGACAGGAGTGAAATGGCAAGAGTGATTGGTGTGTGTGTGTGTGTGTGTGTGTGTGTGTGTGTGTGTGTGTGTGTGTGTGTGTGTGTGTGTGTGTGTGTGTGTGTGTGTGTGTGTGTGTGTGTGTGTGTGTGTGTGTGTGTGTGTGTGTGTGTGTGTGTGTGTGTGTGTGTGTGTGTGTGTGTGTGTGTGTGTGTGTGTGTGTGTGTGTGTGTGTGTGTGTGTGTGTGTGTGTGTGTGTGTGTGTGTGTGTGTGTGTGAGTTGCTGAAAACATCTCAATCAATGCCATTTATAAAAACCAACAGTGATAGTTGTTGATGTCTACCATAACCAATACAATCTGTTGTAGAGTAGTTTGATGAATGCCAGTGCTATATATATACCACATTTAAAATAATATATAGCCTAGTAGAAAACCTACAACCATAGACAAATTGATATAAAAATGGTGGTTGGTAATAGGAAAGGCATTCACCTATAGAAACCTTGCCAAACAAAAGGTCAGAAGGACCTTTCAGCTCTGTCAAAGTCATGACAACCCCACCTAATGATGCTGCCATGGTAAATGCACTTATTATAGTGCAGGATCATATTCATTCTGGTTATATATCAACCTTTTGTGTATCAATAAAACTATATATGCATTTATCATATATTTATTACATTATCATGTCTATCTCAGCTTTTAGAATAAGTACCCCATATACCTGAATGTTGTATGAAGTGACTAAAAGGCTTGTCATCTGCAAGGTTATTCAGCTGTAAAACATTGCCTCAAATAGTCCAGGCCATCACAGGAATGGTAAATTGGATATGATCATGATGATGATGATGTCACCATTGTTGCTACTACTGCTGCTGAAATATACAGTCTTGCCATTCTGATAACAAATTACAGTATGATTCCTTGAGTTTTATTTCACAGCAAAACTATATATCTTTTAACCATGTAATCTATATATTGATGAGCTATTTCTTCTCCTCACCACTAAAGGTCTGTAAAGATTGTTGGTTATATCTCCCAAGTTCCATTCCACAACAAAACTATATATATTTTAAACATATATGCTTTGATATTCTGATTTTAAAAACATTCAGGTTATGTTAATGTATTAGTAATTTATTTTTTTATTGTGCTGACACAATAAGAATCTCTATCCCCAGTGATCTGAAAATTTTAGTATAAACACATCTACATCAAGGAGATCTAGCTTTACTTTTTATGAGTGATAAAAATATATCGAATGTAAATGAGGACATTGCAGAACTAGAATATAGAAAGAAAAGAGAGTATACACCACTAGCTGAAACTGATACAGACACCTTCTCATAAATCTCAGCTAATACAGTTTTATATTTTCTTTTTTTTTAATATATATCCCATGTACCTGAAGCCACACAGCATATAATGTTCACTCATGAATCCATTCTTTTCAAATCTATCAGATGCTGCTCAAAAGGAAAGTGATTAAAACTGAATAAAAAATGGCTATCTTACCAGCATTTTCTAAGTTGAAATTTATTGCTAAATAGTCTAATCAGTGACTATTATCTGTAAAGTCATTTTATCCTTAAATCATTATTGTATTCAATTTACTAAAGGTTAATCAAGAACATTTACATATTTTATCATATTTTCTTTAATTGGTATTTATTTTTAGTCAAAGTCAAATTCATCCTTATCTCATTTTTTTAGTTACTTTAGAGGATTTTATTGCAAAATAAATCAATTATATGATAAGAATATTAACCATTAAACATTAATTTATGATATATGATAGTAATTTTTTTGTATAGACACGCACGGAATATATGTACAAGTTCATATATATCTTCCTTATTTTACATCCACATATGTATCCACACACACACACACAGAGACACACACACACACACACACACACATATATATATATATATATACATGTATATGTGTGTGTGTGTGAGTGTGTGCGTATTTCATCAGATAGAATATGCCTGCATGTCAATTGTGTGCACATGCAAACTTACTCACTGTGTTTAACTATGCATTTTTACATTGGATGACCAGAGATGTCTTTACATTTGTATGTTTATATAGTTAATAAACAGTGAATTCTTCAATAGTTCATTGCTGATTATTTAGAATTCTTATGCACAATGTGACATGACAGGAATGCAAATTTTTCTGTCCATATAAAATATACAATAAAGTTGAGGTCTCCATTTATTTAGAAATCTATTTTAATGTTATTTTTCAACCTATAGATTTCGTGAATTCTTTCAAATTTTTGCAAACCAAAGTTACAATAAACCCATATCAAGTAATAATCAATATTGCATAATAATACCATATAAAAATAAAGTAACGACATACTATTTAGTATAATACGATTACATTGAAGCCATACCAGATGTCTATACATTTTGCAGATTTCCATCTATAGTAGAAAAGTGTGTTCATTTTGATAGCGTTCCTGGAGAAGTAGTATTCCTAACCCTGACCATATAAGCCTGAATATATCTGCTTCCTGTGGACACAGATAATGCTGTTATGGATACTGCTAATTATAATTAGATAATGCTGAAAAAATGTTGGGGGTGTGGGGTGTCTGTCAATAAACAACATTGATAAATTACATCTATGAATAGGAGTTAGGTACTAATGATAATTTGAACAGTTTTCACTATTTGTCATCTGTCTTTTTACTGTACTATATTGCAATTCAATAAATTATCATCTTCTCAAATATGTACTGTAAGCTGTTTATGAGTATGTGAGAGGAAAGAAGTAAGCTGGCAATGGTTTGTTAGCAGTATGATGTTGCACTTCATGTACCAATGGCAGAGCATATAGTTTAATCCAAAGGCAAAGGAAGTACAATGTACCCAAACAATTTATTGGTTATTTCTGTCATATGTCTGCTTAATTGTGGGGAATAGGTTGAACTTAATTCTGAGTCTGTTATCTATATAGCCAGAATAGCATCAGGAGAATATGGACACTCCTTCAAAACCAAAATAATAGCATTACTTTTAGGTTTATCTCAAACAGATCAAGTGGAATTATCTGCAAAAATATCAGCCCCTCTTACAAATGACTTTGTAAGTTAGGGTTGTGTTTCACTTCCAACCAATAGATACTATTCAATAAAAGACTAGCAGCATGGTTGGTTGGCAGTTGTTCTGTCCTTGCACTCTCATTCAGACGCAAGCTTGTATATATCAGGTGTATATATATCAGTATTCCTCTGACATGAGCTCTATTAAGTTATAATATAAAAGATAGATATATTTAGCTGTTGTTAATGGGCAAAGCAAATTTAGTTCAATAATATTTGTCCTTTATGTAGCAATTCAAACAAGATTACTTTTTTCAAAGATTTTCTTGAGCATACATTATAAACATAATGTGAGTGTTTATAGTTTCTAGTTTATTTTTGTTTATTGAATTTTATTGTGTCAGGTTTTCATATCAGTAGAAAATATAGTTTCATGGTGAAGTTATGATGCTCCTATTTCGATTAGATAATATAAATAATGAAAATATTTTACTTTATTTATTTAGTTATTAATAATTATAATAAGGTTTCATTTTAGATATCTATTTATATTCACTACCCATGTGTTTTAAATAGAACATGCTATTGTATGAAAATCCCTATCTTGCAATGATTTTATGAATATTTCAAAGTCTGAAGTCTCCTTAAAAAAAAAAAAAAAAATCGATACACTTTTCCATGTGAATGATGTGCCATTTTCCTTCCAATAGATTTCTTAGCAACATGAAATTCCCAGGAGCCATGAGCTCTAAAATATCATTGGTTACTGAATATTTCTTTCCTTACAATATTGATAGTCACGCAATTTCTTTTTTCAGAAATAAATATTTCTTTCGAATTTTCTTATTTCAGAAACACAGATGGTCATGCAGAAAATTGGCATCCTGTAGGAGATACTTTAAACAAAGTCTTTGATTTATATTTACAATCAATAATTTTATAGTTTCTTACTGTGGTATGTATTAACTGTTGCATTATTTCCTTGATTGATTCAAGTGTTATTCTATATTTTTGGTATGCTTTCTTCTCAGATAAATGTGCAGTAATATTGTGATGTTTATAGACCGATTAAAAGAAATAGCTTACTGAAGCCTACATACGAATATCATTCCTTATTGTTTTTACTATATGATTTAAGATTGGGAATGATTAAAAACAAATTCCAAGTGATTATTCAACTGGACTCATGTAATACAATTATAACTTTCAATAACTCTATGATACAGTTACCTCTAAGATGTAGAAAATTTCTGCAGTATATATTAATATCATGGTGACAAGTCGACAAAATCATTAGAGTTGGATAAAATATCTTATGATATAGATTCCAATACTCTGTACTCTGTTCAAATCACAGAGGTCAACTTTACCATTCATTATTGTGGGGTTGATAAAATAAAGCATCATTCCATAGTGGTGGATGAGTGGAATTGTTAAAGTGTCAGATGAGATGTCTTGCAATGTTTATATGAGCTCATTGTGTTCATCATCATCATCCTCATCATCATCATCACCATTTTACATCCATTCTTCCATGCTAGCATGGGTTAAACGGGTTGTCCTGTTGTGGGCAATGCCAGGTCAGGTGACCATGTCTTGCTCATATGGAACTGATTTTGGCTTGATTTCTACAGCTGGATGCCCTTCCTAACACCAACCTCATTTTGCAGTGAGTACTGGGTGCTTTTTTACTGTGGTGCCTACATGACCACTTTACAGTGGGAGGGGGTGGGGGCATGCTGTTTATATGCTTCAGCTTTGGCTTGTACCCGTGGGAAGTCAGGTCTTCTGTATTACTGCATAACACCAGAGGTCTCAGTCCAGTGTCATCGCCTTTGAGAGGCGCAATTGGGCAAGGTCAGCTTTTATTACCTCATCCCAGGTCTACTTGGGTCTCAAATTCTACTACTGTCTTAATCTATTGCCTGACACTAGCTGACCCTCGAAGCAGGTCTCTGATTTTAGGATACATTTTACCATCCTCCTTAACATTGTAGGTAGCCATAAAAGAGTCATGGACACTACCCTATCCCTCCCCAATAAAACAACAGCAACAGAATGTGACAAGTTCATAAACATACTTGAGAATTTCATTCCTCATGCTTGTTTTCACAAAACATTTATATATTTATATGTGTCATCATTGTTTTCTCTCTCTCTATATATATATACATATATATATATATATATATATATATATATATATATATATATATATATATATATATATATGTGTGTGTGTGTTTTGATAATTTGCCTGGTATAAGCAGTATTTAAAATCGAATTTCACAATAACATTGTAGATAACGGTTCTAAGACGCAATTGAATACATACTCGACAATGAAATATATGTTAATGCTTTGAATAAACCCTATTGTATAGCTTATCTGTGTTAATCTTCATTCCTTCATATATATATATATATATATATATATATATATATATATATAGAGAGAGAGAGAGAGAGAGAGAGAGAGAGAGGGAAGATAGAGAGAGAGAGATAGCTAGATAGATACACACTCATGTTAAATTCAAATTATTTAGACTATATTTTATAATTTTGGGTTAAATATTGTGTCAATGATTACAGAGAAAGGATATTCACAGTGTTGAAGCATACACTACAAACCAGGATACCAAATCAATAAGCAGAAGCCCAAATAGACAAAAAATAAAAGATAGATTTGAGGTGGAGTGGCTGTTTCAGTGTTGGCGAGGACCCAGAGGCATAACAGAAGTTAGTTGGTGGTGGAGGATACTCGTTTGGACATCACTTCCACACATGTATTGTCAAAGAAACCTAAACCACAGCCAACTGAGACAACAAATATCATGTGACAGTCTTTCTATACTTCCAAAATACCAATATTTCTAGGCATGAAAACACACTTCATATTACCAAAAAATAAGGTCATGTATGTTTTATAAATATTTCCACTTGCATGCATAAGAACATGACAATGTAGAAATATTAATTTCCTCATCGAAGTATTTATGTTTAAGATACACAAAAGCTGGTCTGTTGCCCAGGAAGAATCTAGATAGTCTTTTACATTAGATATATGGAAACATTCAGGTTTTGTGGAAAATAATAGTGAGTAACTGATGCATGGGATCATCTTTTATATGAGCATATGGATTATATATATATATATATAGACACACACATATATATATATATGCACATCTGAACTGCTTAGGCCCATATTTAAACCATATGGACTAGTAACCAGTCAAATAAACACTATACTACTCTCCTGGCCTGCTTCTAAAAAATGTTTTCAATCACACCAATATCTCTATGACTGTCTTATTTCAGCATTTATTGACAGGTTTGGATGTTCCATTTGTATTTTTCTTTTTACTTTTTATTCTTGCTTTCCTCTTATAAATAATGTTGTAACTCTGGTTAATGGCAGAAATTAATATATACCATTTGATTTTTCATTTTCCCATTTCTCTATTGAAACAGTTTAAGTCTGACTGTAGGGTATCATCATCATATTATTATTACTCGTGATGCTTTTGCTCTGGCAGATGTTTCACTGACACTATACCAAGTGAGCAAGCCATAGCCAATGGCCATAGGTCATTTGAGTAATTCCTTCTCCATCAACTTCCCAACACCCTCCTTAGAATCCTCACTGTTCCTAGCAAGGCTGATTTCTACAACAACCCCCTCCTAATGTTAATTCCTAGCTTCTCAAGCCATGCATCCAACCTTTTACTAACTGATTATTATGATTAAATTCTATTTTATACAAACCCCCCTGTACCAGCTTTAATGTCACCTTAATGTGAGCCCTGTATGGCTAATAAAGAAATTATTATTATTGGCAGTATCGGTAGAGGGTTGGACGCCATGCTTTCTAGCATAGTTACGTCCCTTTACAGTCTGAATTCAAATCCCGCTGAGGTTAACTTTGCCTTTCATCCTTACGGCTTCGATAAAATAAAGTACCAGTAATGTGCTGGGTAATTGCTGGCCTTGTGCCTAAAAGTAGAAACAATTATTATTATTACTACTACTTCTGTGTCCTACACAAGGCAACTTTGAGGAAGGTAAAATCAATTATCTCAACTGCAGAACTTAACTATTCATATATTTTATCCTCTCCAGAAGGATGAAGGCAACTTTGTCTCAACAGGATTCGAACTTAGATCATAAAGGTGCCTGAATAAATATAGCTAAGCCTTTTTCCAATGTTCTAGGGATTCTGTTAATCCAATGTCCTTCATTATGCAAATATATCTATCTAGCTATCTATATATATATACACACACATACATATATATATGTTTGTGCCATTGTTATTGTATTTGTTGTAGGTTACACTGTGATCAACGGTATCAGAAGAGTCTGATATGTTTTGGTGTCTCTGAAAGTTTGAGTATTTTAGATTGAAGCCACAAACTGTTAATACAAATATTTAACCTCCGTGACACATTAAGTGATTTTGTTTTTCATTTGTACACCTTTATATTTATCTGTTTTTGCAATCCTATTTATCTATCTATAAGTATATTATCTATATATTTACCCATGCACATGCACACACACACATATATATATATAAGGAATCACTATATATGCTCCAAACATTGACATTTTATATATATATATATATTTATATATGAGAGAGAGAGTTGCATATATACTGATTCCTTTTGTCAATCATAGAACAAGTTTCTTACAACATTTATAATCAATTGAATGAAAGATTTTACATTACTAATACTTGTTTTATCTGTTTTGATGTCACTAAAAGCCAAGTTGATCTCTAAGGAATTCTAACACAAGCCCATGAAGCAATAAACTATACTGTAGAGAATCATATCTAACTGTCAATTGTCTAAGACATTGTCATCTTCCATTGAAAGAAATGTTTAATTGAAAGAAATGTTTATGGAATTTGGAATTTCTATTG
>OZ024746.1:43076045-43126045 GCA_964016885.1 Eledone cirrhosa
GTGAGTTCAATTCTCAGACTGGGTGATGTGTTATTTCCTTGAGCAAGAGACTTTATTTTCACATTGCTCCAGTTTACTCAGCTGTAGAAATGAGATGATAGGACTGGGGTCCCTATCATTACACTGCAAAGTGGTCGTGGAGGTGCCACGGCAAAAAAAGCAACCAGCGGTCACTGTAAGTGAGGTTGGTGTTAGGAAGGGCATCTAGCTGTAGAAATCAAGCCAGAATCAGTTCCCGTATGAGCAAGACAAGGTCAGCCGACCGGACTCTGCCCACAACAGGACAACCCATCTAACCTATGCTAGCGTGGAAGAACGGACGTAAAATGGTGATGATGATGATATATATATATATACACCGCAGTAAAGTGGTTGTGTAGGCGACACACCAAAAAGCACCCAGCAAAAACTGTAAATGTGGTTGGCGTTAGGAAGGACATACAGCTGTAGAAACCAACCCCAAATCAGCCCCGTGTAAGTGTGATTCTCTCCCTAAGAGTCAGCCTGTCCTACCCATGTTAGCGTGGAAGATGGGCATTAAACAATGTTGGTGATATATATATATATACAAAAAAGTGAGGGGGGGTGCATAATTCCAATGAAGGGCCCTCTCCATTTTGGCTGTCTACTAAGCTCACTGACTTGAAAGAGGGTATGATTTGAACCATAATAAATATAATGTATCTTCCAAACATTTTATTATTTTATAGCATAACACTTCAACAAAATAGTATATGCTTATTAAAAACACTGAGTAACTTTTAAATATAATATATTATGTAATAATGATACAGTGCTGCTATTGTTTCATGTAGGAGTAACACATTCCAATTTTGCATAAAATAGTAGCATTTCCTTGAATTATAACAGTTATGAATTGAATTGTAAAGCTGATCATTGCTTCACAAACAGGTAGCTCTGAATAATTAAGGAAAAAGTCAAATACTTTAAACATAGATGTAGCACTTCTGCTAATAATGATATCAGTAGAGAATTTTATTGGATCATATAGTGAAAAGAAAAGTATTTTAAAAAAGATAATCAAAAGTCCATGTTTATTGAAAAAAAGAAAATAAGCTATAGGCACCTGATTATAAATCAGTAATCAATGTTAAGATTCTTGTGCAATACACCATAAACAATCTCTTCCATTTGAATAAACCATTGATGCTATTATCCCCACAGTAAGAGAAAGAGCAAAGCAAATATGAAATGATTTTCTTTCTGCATGAAATATTCTGTCTATTTAGGCAGTGAAATATAGATGCTCTGGCATTTTCGAATATCTGACGTACATAACTAATATGCACATATTAATCCACTCACACATACTAGAATATAATAATACCTCCACTCTATTACGAATTCACTACAATAAAGTATTCACTATATACATGTTTAGAAATAGATAAAAATGGACAAACATAAGAAATAACATAAGGCACTAATGTTTCAGAGAAGCATATATATATAAAATGTATTTTTAGAATGCATTTTTGATTTCATATTAAGAAGATTTTTTTGCTCACTCCTCCACTTTCTCTCTTAATGAATGTGTGTGTGTGTGTGTGTGTGTGAGTGTGTGTATGTGTGGAGTGTGAATGTATGTAATGTATGTATAGGGAAGAATGAGGCAAAGTTGTAAAGAAGGACTTCAAGAAACTAGGCTTCACAAAGGAGATGACACAAGATGAAGTGAACTTGTGACATGCCATGATACAAAAGACCCACCCATCAGTACAATCATTGTAACACTAAAATGCAAATTAATATATTTGGGATAAATTATTATGCATTATTTGTGAGAAAATTATAATCCATATATTTTACATCTCAAATTCACATTTACCATCTCTTATATAAGGCATGTTATGATGAGAAAATATATGATGATGAAGAACATATAATGATAAAGTGTGTATACTAACTACAGCTCAATTTCACTCAGAATATATATAATAATGTTAGAATGCTTTTACTATTAAGAGATTAACAAATATAATATAATTAAATTTCATGTAGCATAGAGTTACGGCCCTTTATTATCTGAGTTCAAATCCCGCCGAGGTTAACTTTGCCTTTCATCCTTATGGGGTCGATAAAATAAAGTACCAGTAATGCACTTGTTAATTGCTGGCCATTGTGCCAAAAGTAGAAACAATTATTTATGAAATAAAAGAGCAATTAATCCAGCAGTTACAATATCATATGAAGAGTGCCCATAATTTCTGAGCAGTTATTTTTGTGGGATAAGTGTAATTTACCAATTGTGTAAGTATACATGCATTTTGGTGTATGTTTGTTTAGAAAGTAAAGAGAATGAGAGGCGTGCACACATACACATGCTGAATTACATAAGAGGGCCCATAAGTAAATACCTCAGCTTCATTTCTTTTAATGCAAACTGATTGATTACTATAATAAAAAGAGGCAATCAATTTTTCAGAATTGATTAGCATGTCTTTTTAACTACAAAAATTGTAATAATGAAATAGAGCTGTAAATCTAAATGTAAATACTTTGACACAAATTTAAGTTTATATTATATTTAAGATGAACCTATAGCATCTTAAAAGCTTTTAGATAGGTGCCACAATCAAGATATTGACCTATGTCACTCAGACAGCTAACAGCTTAAAAGGCTTCGATTTCACTCCACCTGGACTGATATAAATTTCAACTGTCAACATAAGGCTGAAAGACTTTTCTCTGTTGTCAAATTCAGCTAACCAATTACTTCTAAATGAAGCTATATATCAATATCAAATATTGGTTGTGGATACATATATTAAAGTTAAATATCTCCACTAAGTAAATTATAATTTTAGAGCAATTATTATAACTAAGCATGTTGATTTAGTGAGGCTCTTTATCTGTTGGAAATTATAGTAAAGCACATATGTCTTCAAGACATTTTGTCAAATCAGTTTCCCATCGGTGAGCCCCTTATACTTCTTTGCAAACCATGAAGAACTGTTTAATAATAATTCCTTGTCAGCAACATTAAGAATATCTATCTCTTTTCACACATCTCTAAAGTCCTCAATGATTTCAATATTCACAACTGTCTTTGGCACTCAAACTCACAATGTCTTTTAACTATTGACCTCCACTTGCTGGTACTGAAGCTAAAGTTTAGATACAATGAACTCCTGAAAACAATTAGTATAATACCTTATAGATATTCCTGACCTATGCACAAATACTTCATATGACCTTGATCTCTTTCTCAAATTCAAACACAGCCTCTGTTAAACCATCAACATCTTTTCACTTATTAGATGGTTTAACCAGTGATTAATCATAGCTTTCCACCTCACATTTGCATAATATGCAATGCCCTTTATCTTTCAGATCCGATGACAGCTCGAGTTAACTAATTGTAATTCTGACAATTTTATGTTAACTACTTTTGATGGCAAATTTACTTTAGTCCCGACCAATATGAGATAGCTAAAGTAGGTGATTGAAACTATCCTCTTGCACAGATATATCCAACTTTTTCGTACAATCAAAGTTTATAATCCTGAAGCTTCAGCATGGCTTCACACATAGCTGCACACCAACAGATAAAAAATACTACCTACAATGTTCAGGAAAAAATACTCAGGCTTTTACCCACCAGAGCAATGTCAGGAGGATTTTCATCCTTAAAGCAGAAAACACTTTTATGCATTACATAGCATGGAAGCTCTCCTGCTGGTGTATCCCAAAGCTAGCCAAACTCTTTAATCTTTCTCTCTACAGGAATCTCTTCTGATCTTTGAAAACCATCTACAGTTTGTCTTATCTAAAAAAGGGCAACATTTCTAGAATATCTAAATACTATATTGCTCTCACTTCCAGCACTTCAAAAAGGATGGAAGCAGTTGCTAGCATTCCCTATAACTTTGAATGCCTCTCCTTCCCCAAGGGCCACCAGTATGCCTTCCATAGAACTGATTCTACTGGAGATCTATTGAGTCTAACTCACCAGTGTTCACATGTCCCTGAGAGCATCATTCCACTTGATATCAATAAAGCATTTCATCAAGAATATCATGAAAGTCTCCTGGTTAAAATGCATGTCTGTACTTGTTTTATGAAACTATCTTCTAAATCAATCTTTCAATGCTTTAACATCATACAATTAAAATCTTCAAAGTTGCTACGATTGCTTGACTTTGCAATAACTGATGATCTTCATAGCAACAATTGTGTCTCTAAGATCGATCTTCTGTAGATCCAGATTTGAAGAACTACTCACTCTTTACAAAGTTCAAGTGAGACCCATAATGGGATACTATTCTAACATCTAGAAGTGCAACTAAGCTTATTACTAAGTAATTATTCACCATCATACTACAAATGCACTGCTTATTCTACTAATACTACAGTGGCTTCTGCTATTTAGATGTAGGTAGTTTCATATGATGTTTGCCAAAGCCCACCAGACAACACATCTTTCATCCTCTCATCTACCATTATTTTTCTCTCTTTCCACATTTCACACTAATTATTATACCTAATTAATCCTTACATTTTCAACCATCTGGAGTTTTCCTTATCAACTACATTTTCTTTACAAATTTTGACTTGCAGTTGTTTGAACAGAACAAACTACATCAAACTCACCAGCCTCAGAAGGCACGATGCTTTCTCATGACTTAAACCATAAAAAAGTGAAGAGTCTGTAAAAAAATTACGTCTTTGTCTTTTGAAAATAAAAAGGAAACAAAAAATAAAAATAAAAATAAATCGCTTTTCTTAACATTCTCTAAATAAATGATTTATTTGATATTTTGATTTCTTGTAAATTTGATACTTTCCTGACATCAACACTGTTTAATATTAGATGTTATTAGGTAGACTAGTTTAATCCATGCTAATTCCTGTAGATATTTGGCAACAGAGACGTTGAACTGTTGGTGATAATGAAATAAATATTAGGATATTTTTGGCAACAATTTTTCCTCGTAGTTTCTAGTATTTTCTATCTCTTTAACTAGTTCCAATAAGATTGCCATTAATCCTTCTCACCAACACTGTGATGGTAACCATCAATCTTATCTTCCTGACATTGATCTAAAGGTTATATGGAAGTGATATTGCAATAATGTCTGCACTATCCAACCATTGCTTCTTTTCTTAGCTCTTTCCTCCATTACTACAGTTGCTTCTGTTTCTCTCTCCTACTTTTCTGAACTAGCATACTACACATCACATATGCCCACATAATGGGCTTGCCTCTCCTCCTTTCATCACACTGATGGTGTCTAAATTAACAAATCCTGTGTTAAGCCTTTTTCCCAATCTCAGTCCTTTTGAGGAATTCTGTCCTTTGGAATTCTCACTCTCTACATAGATTTCTCCTCCAACTAGCAACATACAAACGTTCAACCTAAACATCAACCTCACCGATTGCACCAGTCTAGGAGAGCTTACAAGTATCACAAAAACTGCTCTGCCTTCTCAAACTAGATAATTAAAAAATTGTTGTAACTAAATTTATTTATTTATTTCAAGCTTCAATGGAAACTATAATTTACTGTGGGGCAATAGTTATGAGGAAAAGTAGAAGTGGTACAAAGAAAGTGAGCTTAGTTAATCACTTGAGAGGAAATATCTAAAAATAGTTTAACATAGAGAAAAAATTTAAACATAATATGATGAAATTAGTATTTTTTTGTGTTTTTTTTTTCGGTCTCCAACATATGACATCCATGATTCCATTCTGTAGATGGACAATTTTTTTTATTTTTTGTTGTGTAGTCAGGAGTGGAGGGGGAGGAGCAGAGCCCAGAGAACCAAGTCAGCCACAGTCCTATTAGAATTTAGAATGCAAAGAGCCAGAGCAAAACCATAAGTAATTGTGTCAAATGCTCTCACAATTCCAATAATCCATTACATTATATAAAGTTTGAGTTGACATCAGGAAGGGCATCCAACCACAAGGAAATTGCCTTAAAATGTATCATCTAACTCAGTATGATACATGTTAAAAGCAGATGTAAAAGCAATGGTGAAGATAATGATATGTTGGGTCAGTTAAACCAATAACTAAGAGAAATTACTTTGTAAATTTTCTTCAAGAAAAAGTAGTTAAGTGGATGCTAACATGCTTAATGAAATGAACCAAACAGTTTTAATTAATTAAGATTACATATTTAGTAAGCAGAAAAAGATATTAGGTTAATGATTAACACGGGTCAAGAAGACCAAGGGAAACAACTCTGAAATTTAAATTAATTTAAATTTGAATAAAAGGCATGGAGTGTGTAACTAATCTTTTTCAAGTACAGTGGTAATTCTAAACATGTTTCGATGTTATTACACATTATTAGCAATTGCCACACCCCTGAATAACTAAGAGACTTAAGGTTTCTCACTGAATAAACACTGGTGAATGTGACCTATTAAAATAATGGTTAGGGGAATTACACAGGTACACCTTCTGTATGAAAAACAAATAGTTAAGAAAATAATATATTCAATCTAGTGCAGTTGTTGGGATTGTTGCTGTGAATGACGATCATCTCTTAATATCAATCTTATTCTTGTACCAGAAGCAATATGATGCCACACCAAATTTGTGTATGCTGAAAATGAACGACTGAAATAATTTGGAGATTTTAAGACTAGTCCCTTGTGTGAGGAACAAGTGGTTTGATAGTAGTTTACATCTGGAAGATATCTAAAGGAATAGCATGAGGTTTTGGCATTCAAATAGAGATATGTACATAGAGACATGCCTAGAATAATTTAAGAATTATTTGAAAATAAATTTCTTCTTCATTATTAACTCAATATTCATTAATTTCAAGGCTTTTGACACATTCTGAAACATACATATGCATGCATGGTACTGTTATATTTTTTGTTGTTTGAAAGATTGCATAGAGCAAGAAATCTGGAGAGAGAGTAACGCATACAAGCATTCCAAATATATGTTAAACAAGGATGATGATGATCACATACATACACACAGACGCATACAAATACACGTATGCACACATACATACAAACACACAATAACAATACGTTCCTTACCTAACCCATTTAGTCTCCCTCTACTTAATTTGTTTAACCCATTCCTCTCTACCCCAGGCCAGCCCAGACATTGTGCTTCTCCTTTCCACTTCCCCACATCCCTGATTCACTTTTCTTGTCCAACATATGCCAACATGGAAAGCCATGCAGGCACCACAATATATAGGCAGACACATCACATTCTTCATAGTCACCATCATGATATGGTGCTTCCAGCATGTAGCCACTCCACCATGTCTCATTTCCTAGCCTGGCCAAGGACACAATGAGTATCTTAGTTTTTGTAATGAGATAGCGCTGTTGCCACAAGAAAATGCACCTAGCCTACTCTTTAGGCAAAGCTGCTATCTTAATAAAAAGTAGGTTGGTAGTGGCAGTGCCATGACAAAAAGCACCCAATCTACCTTGTAAGGATATAGACCTGGAGTCATGATAAAATCTTCTAAATATATGCTTTAAAGTGGTTTGTATTAGGAAGGGCCAACATGGAAAGCCATGCCGCCATAGTACCAAGCCAAAAATTGAGTGTACAAGCAAAATGTGGATATTTAATCAGCCGAGGTTCATTTCTTGATAACCCATCTAATCCTTGCATCTATGGAACATAGATACTAAACAATGATCATGAAAAGCATGTATGTGTATATATCACCTTGATCACCTTGTTGAGCGTCCATTCGGCACCGCTGATCACAGCACGCCGTCCACTCCGCTCTGGATTGTGCTTTCCTCATCCATGTAGTCCCAATCATATTCCTAAGATCGTAACTCCACCTTCGTGGACACACGTGTGTATATATATATATAATTGTTTCTATATATATAATGTTAATCAACTGTAAATGGTGATGATTTTTGCTGGCATGAAATGGTACCATTCGGACCTTATAAAAACTTAGTGGCTATGTAAGTAGAATACTTATTCTATCTCTCTGTTTTTTAGCCTGATTATATTATTCTTGGTAAAATATTTTATATGTGGTTTCCTATGAAATTGGAAGTGTCCAAGAGCTCTGAGGTCTTGGATTTTTCACAACATGCAGAGATATTGTGTAGCTATTCCCCCCAAAACACAATAATAATATATATCATAGGCCTCCTTCGGTCATTAATGACCATCGTTTTGCAATGAGGAAGTTCCCCTCTGAGGCACATGCTAGTCTCCTCTCTCGATACCACTGATGTTGTCGAAGGGAAACACAGCTTGGCACCAGTGACATCGAAACTCATTTCTCTAGCTGAGTGATCTGGAGCAACATGAAATAAACTGTTTGGCTCAAGAACACAATGCACCACCCTGGCCATGATTCAAACTCACAACCTTACAATTGTGAGCTCAACACTTTAACCACTAAGCTAAGTTTTGGGTATAAATTGTATATTGTTTGTATTTTCTGCATAAGTTATTGTACTTAAAATTTATTTTGTTGCTACCAAAACACAAGCTACTTGATAGTGTCAGAACAGGTGATCTATAATAATACAGAAATGTTTTTCCCTATCCTAATGGTTTAAACAAAAATAGCAGTGGAGATACATAAGAATCTCATGTTATTTAGATCAGATTGAAAAAGTGCTGTTGATAGAGCTTAATGGAAACATTTCATTTATGATGAAATCTCAATAGAAATACTGCTGCAATCCTATATTCAGAAAAGTGCATAGAAATGCAGCTTATAAATGTACTAAAGAGTATAGGCATAAGTTGACAGTTGACAAATACTAATGTTTTCTATAAATATTGTTATCCATTTTAGAACATAGGTTCATAAACTAAAATTATAGTTAATTTTAGATCTACTTAAGTATATAACCAAATCAAAAGTGACAGAAATATTATTTGAGAAAACAAGCATGGTGTTATGAAAGCTTCTGTATGAATATATATTTTTAGTTTTGGCACATAGCCACACATTCTATAGGGAGGGAACATTTGATTATATGTACCCCAGTGTCTGACTAGTATTTATTTTATTGATCCAGAGCATATTATGTAGTTGCGATGTATTATATTATACATATGTAGGTTGAAGATTCTTCCTGTAATTACTTAGCTGAAAATATAAATCTGTGACAGAGTGGCCACCACATAAAAGGATTATGTGGATAATTGATAAGCTGACAATTAGAAACCTGTTTAACTATTATTCATTTACCTGTTTGAGACCATGTATGGAGGCCATGTTGAGGCACCACCATTAAGAAGAATGAGTTAGAAATATTAGTCAGTTATAAAAAACTACAAGAGTAAAAGAAATTTAGATAAAGCATTATATTCATTCTTAATAAGTCTGAAATACCACAGAGTTAAAATAGAACCAACATATGGAATATGCCATAATAATTTCTTTTTCTTATGAAAGACCCAAACATGGCATGAAACCTCTTAGAGCAAGAAACTATGAAGAAGGAGAAATTAGGACGAAAGAAATTAATTTAAATTAACATAAAAGCGTTCAAGAAAACAGGAAAACACTGAAAGGGTAGAGAGTTTGAAAATGTTGTAGCTTGAAGAAAAAAGCTACGGGCAACAGTATATATTTATTGCTTGGTGAGCTGAGCCAATATGATGTTGGTTATATTGTAATAATTGTTTCTACTTTTAGCACAAGGCTAGCAAATTACCCAGTACATTACTGGTACTTATGTTTTATCGACCCCCATAAGGATGAAAGGCAAAGTTAACATGGGCAGGATTTGAACTCAGACCATAAAGGGACGTAACTCTGCTTTATCTAAATATGGTTATATTGTAATAATTGTTCCGTAACTCTAGGCGTCAAAGCATGGCGTCCGACCCTCTACTACCGATACTGCCAATCCACCTAATAATTGTTTCTACTTTAGGCACAAGGCCAGTAATTACCCAGTGTATTACTGGTACTTTATTTTATCGACCCCGTAAGGATGAAATGCAAAGTTAACCTCGGCGGGATTTGAACTCAGATCGTAAAGGGACGTAACTATGCTAGAAAGCATGGCGTCCGACACTCTACCGATACTGCCAATCCACCTAATAATGGTGATGAGATAAATGAGTTATCACCTGGTATCAACCTTCCAACATATTGGCGAAATGTGAATTTTAAAAATGATATTACAATATTTATGATGAAGTGGTGGGTAGAGGGTAGATAAGTAAATATGTAGTTTTAGATAAAATAACTTATTAAAATAGTCTAATCTACATCATGGCAGAATCTAAATGGAAATGAGATAAGAAAGGTATGCAATTTATTGATGGAAAAAACATGTACACACACACACTCTTTCTCATACACATACACACACTCTCTTCCTCACACATATACACACTCTCTCTTTCTCACACATATACACACAAGCAATTGATTACTTAGATTTAACATATTTATACAAGTAAATATCATGAAAATTGTTGCAGACATAATACTAGACATTTCACCATCTCTAGGTCAGTGCTTTACATTTCTGAGTCCAAAATGCTGTTGATTTTCATCCATCAAACATTACACTGATGAAATAGGAAGATAATAACTAAAATTCAGTTTTAGTTTCATATGAAATTTATTAGAAATTGTTTACAATATAGATTTAATATTTCTTGTAGTTTTTTTTCTTAGATAGAGAGTCAATTTCTGGAGAGTTTATTTTTGTTTTAGTTCTGTTTTTAAACACTGTTGCTTCATTCTTAATCTTTGGTAATTGAATTATTATTTTATTCAGTACTGAAAGATTAAACTTACATACACAGATAATATATCATCATCAACACCATTATCATCATCAATATTTTTTACACCTATCCTCCATACTGGCATAGGTTATACAAACCAAGTCAGTACTTAATCAGAGCTACTGACATACCAAATGGGTGAGGAGACTATGTATTACTTACATAGGTTCCAGTTTTGGTATGGTAAGAATGTATCAACTGGACAGATTTTATGGGTAAAACCAACTGGCAGGAGACCTAGGGGTAGACTCCTTGCAAGATGGCTGGCTAACATCCATGCCCTGGGTTGGTTTCACTTGATTATCGAGTTGGATCATTTGGAGATGTTGCTTCTGAAAGGACCTGTAGGAAGGCAAGCTTCATGATTTCACCCCCACGGCCCACAGAAGAAGAAGATGATGATGATACAAAATAATATTGGAGAAAAGTGTGTATGGAATGATAGCAGTGCCATTGGTTCCATTGTTACTGAGAATTTTCACAAGATGCTGAATGAGAAGAATACATGAGTGATTTTAACCCAACTAGACGCAACAAAGGGGTAAAATATTGACGGTAACAGTTACAGGGTCAAAAGAGCAATTAAAGATTGCTATGAAAGGAAAGCAACTGTGTCATCAGGGATACTTGCTAAGATGCTGAAAAAATCTGGGAAAATAGAACATGCACTCATCACTCATAGGTATGGCAGCAAAGTGTCATACTTAATGATAAAGTATTTCTTCCCTGTCAGTCAGCCAGTTTCTGAGCCTACTGTATCTCTTGTTCTTTTATTCCAGTGCTTTGAAAGCACCAAATGATAATTTCTGTTACCAAGTTGACATAATTAGAATTCTGGAAGTCTAGTAGCCAGAGTAAGAGCATGGTTGAAAAAGTTTAGGCAATAATGGGATTCACTCTTTGGGTGAAAAGCAGAGTGTTTGATGCTTGTATATGACATGTTTGCATGCAATACATGGGCATGGAATGCAAAAGCTATTTGAAAGTTTAAAAGAAATAAAGTAAGTATAATAATATAATATGCTGGATATATAATATTAGTGTGTGTGAATGACAGAACACAAATGAACTGAGAATAAAAAACAAGAAAAGAGCTATGGACATCCAGTGTGAAGCGAGGATGCCAGCTTGAGTAAACAGACTCAAGCAAGACAAATAGAAGGAATTTCTGGAAGATGAAGCCTGGGGAAGACATTGCAAGAAAGTGATGAAAGCTTATTTGAAGTGGGTAATATAACAAAGAACTGCGAAAAATAGTGAGACACTTTGCTACAGAAAATGTCCAACATATGCAAGCATGGAAAAGTGATTATAAAAATGATGGTGATGATGATCATTATGTGTGTGTGTATTAATAGTTTGAGTTACCTCTGCATTACCATTGGTTTCACATATGTAAACAATAAACAAACATTTCAAAATCCTCTTCTACTGCATCTGAGGATCTAGATATATTTGTTTATATCTATAAAAGCAATAGTAATGCACATATAAGTCAATCTTGTAAAATGTATGTTTAACCTCTACATTCTCTGCTGTTTTAATTCATTTGTATGCACACACAGCACACACACACACACACACACGCACACACAGCACACACACACACACACACACACACACACACACATACATCCACACACACACACATATATATATATATATATATATACTCACAGGCATCAACATAAGCCCAATATTTAAGTATCTTACATATAACATTTGCTACAAGAAACCAAACATTAGATTTAAACAATTTAAACAATGTAAAGACACAAAAGCTAATGAGATATTTAAGAATCTAGATGGAAATTTAACAAAAGAATTTTACTTATAACTTTTTTTATATAATGTAGGCTTGATTTCTTTGCCTAGGTAACAATGAAAAATCTAATGTAGCTGGATATTATTTCTTTCAGAGAAATTTAAATGGCAGAATCAAATTTAGCATTTTAGTAGTGCATAAGATTTTAAAATACTAGAAATTGAAAATGCTAAAATAATTTTTTTAAAACAATAACAATAGAAATTGAAAATTGGAATATCCAGTCTTTGCTATTTGAATATTCTTTTGAACATTTTTACAATTCCATTATGATGAGATAACTTATATTGATATGCATTTAAAAAGGAATAATATAAAAAAAAGCTGAATGAATTCTATTATTTTTTGGAAATATTTTTATAATCTGTAATGTAAGGGAAAAGTTTAACAAGAAATATGATGTACAATTTCTGTAAGGTTAAGTTACTGGCTTAATGAACACATATACACGAGTTCATACTTAGAACACACTTTGGAGAAATACATAACTCTGCTGGCATCAGGTAGTGTTAAAGGCATATCTTTTTTTACTTCTAATTTTAGATTAAGTTATGTATGTATAAGAACGATTATTTCAACAACTGTTCTGCTCTGCAAACCTATTCCACATACACTAACTAGGAAAAATCATATTATATATGAGGGTAGTGTATACATTTCCACTAAAGTGATTTATATTTTAAGGAATATTATTTTAGAAATGTGTTCATGAATAGGTAAATGAATATTACAGTATTTTCAAGATAATGACTGACAATAAACTATAAGGAAAAGAAAATTGTAGGATTTTCATGTTCAGAATTCACTTTAACAAAAAGTGAAATCAGAATTGAAAATTAATAAGCACTGATTCAATGAAAGAAATATTAAATCCTTATATACAGATACACGTCCTTAGTTTCAAACATGTCCTGGTTCATCCATTTTGCCAGATTAGATAATAATTGTTTCTACAATTATCCCAGTGCATTACTGGTACTTTATTTTATTGACCCCATAAAGATGAAAGGCAAAGTTAACCTCGGCGGGATTTGAACTCAGAATGGCAAAGGCTGTAACTCTATATGTCAAGCATGGCGTCCGACCCTCTATTGATACTGCCAATCCAAGCATAGATATTAATACACTACAGACATATGAAGCTGAAAATGCTCTCAATCCATATCCTTCAATTATAATAATATGAAGGCAAAATGTTGAGAAACAAATCTAATGCCACACACTAAACTTCTAATGTAAATTAGCTTGTCTGGTGAGGCAGAGGAAATTCAAGTGTCCCCACATAATTATGTTTAGATTAAACTATCAGCTACAGCCAGTGGTATACCTCAATTAAGTAATATATAAACACATATACATACAACATAGTGTATGTACAATAATATAATAATCATTGCAGTATTTTAAAAAACTTTAGCGGCATAAATCTAAATATCACTTATTTAATACTATTTACCAGAATATTTTATGACACTGTAATAAAAATGTTGAAAGGATGTTATTTATATAAAACAAATAAAAAGGAAAAATGTGCACTTGAAAATATATGAAACTTGTCAATAATTCATTTTATTGAAAGTGGTGGAGAGACAGAAACATTAGTAACATGTTATGCAATAATTAGTTATTTTATTTTCAAGTCCTGTTGGGTTAAATCATTGGTTTTCTTCACTCCAGGTTCAATGAAATAAAGTTCAACTATATCCTAAGGTTGACCAATCAAATATATTCCTTAATTACAATATGTTGTCTTGTGACAATGTGAAAAGTACATATTTTTAATTTATAATAATAATGGAAAAAAATAATAATGAAATTATTGTGTACAGTGCTCAGGTGCACTACAACTCATCAAAGGTGCATGTATAGTACATAGAATAATGTTCAAATGTCAGGAAAATGAACAGCATATGAGTCATGAAATACATGTGTGCGTGTGTATGGAGGGGGAGAGGACATCAGGTGCAGTGTTGGTGAATCTCAGGAAGCATGGAGGTTTTAAAGGATGCAATGTTCCAACAGCTAACAACTGATGCAGATAGTTTGTTCCATGCTTCAGCAACTGTGAGCATGAAAAAAATGTTTCCGAAAGTCATGGAGCTTTGCTGTTTTCTGACTTTGTAGGCATGCCCACGTGTGTTAGACACATGGAAATCTAAAAGGTGCTCATGGTTGTTGTTGGCAAGATGGTTAATATTTTTCATTTACAAGGAATCTTATTATGAAAGTAATATTAAAACATAAACTTAAGATACCATCTGCATGCAAAACGATAATTTTGAATAAAACTTTAGCATGCATTAATAACCTGGTGGATTGGCAGTATCGGTAGAGGGTCGGATGCCATGCTTTCCAGCATAGTTACCTCCCTTTACGATCTGAGTTCAAATCCCGCCGAGGTTGACTTTGCCTTTCATCCTTACGTGGTCGATAAAATAAAGTACCAGTAACGCACTGGGTAATTGCTGGCCTTGTGCCTAAAGTAGAAACAATTAATAACCTGATTAGAAATAATTTTATATTGTGGAAAAGTCATTAGATTAATATTATTTTAATCACTTTGGCTATAACAGAAAACAACTCTAGATATTTTGAAATAATTTTTAGATGTCAATGAAGCAATAACTTCATCATTTTTGCTTGCCAAAGTACTGAAGAGGGGGATCACTAAATAGACGTACAATATTGAGAAATTAAATGGCAAATGTTATCTGGTAAAACAAACATCATTTGGTGCCATATAGTCTATTTTTATTTGAAAATATTTTACTATAAAAAATGAAGATTTTACTCACAGAAATTTGAACTACAATTAAAGACATAGAAACCCACTTAACCAAGAATGTAAGCAGATGGATGTGTAAATAACAAAAGTGAGTTTTAAGTTAGAATTACAAGGAAGCAAAAGAGAATATACAATAGTTTAAGTCTTGGAATAAAAGAAAAAATATATATTTAAGGCTGAAATTAGGAGAAGGTAAAGAAAAAGAAGTGACCCATGCAAGAAATACTTTCAAGAAAGAGAAATAAAGATAATGTTATTTTTTTATCTGAATATGTTCTGAATAAAATGTTTATAAATATACCAAGATAGTTCTGTTTTAGAATACAGTCTATGATTTCAGCAATTAAACGAGATATGCTATTCCAATTATGGTAACAATGCTACAAACCTGTCAACATGGGTGTAATCCAGCACTCAATAGTTTTTGCCATTCTGTTTAGGTTTACTTGACTTAATATTAGATAAATAAATACAACTAAAATAATAGCCTTGAGTATTACTAATGCATATCATACAGTTCTGTATGTCCCATTCGGGCAATCAAATATAAACACATTATATAAGTAGAGCACATGAGAAGATTTTAAGGATTAGCATGGTTTTCTTCACAGAGGGTGCAGAAGTAGCCACTTTATATTTATAGATATACAAAGTACACATACATATTTTATTCAGTGCTACACAAGACTTTCTAGTTTAAACTAAGGATATATGGAAATATAAATGTATGAAAAACACGTTTGTAAGAAGAGGCATTTGTAAGAAGAAAGAAAAGTATAGCATGTTTATAATAACAATAATAATAATGAAATTATTGTGTAAAGTGCTCAGGTGCACTACAACTTGTCAAAGGTGCATGTATAGTACATAGAATAATATACAAATTTCAGGGAAGTGAATAGTGTATGAGTCATGATATACATGTGTGTATGTGTATGGAGGGTGAATATTAGGTGTTTTGATCAGAGATATTGAGTGGTAAATGATAGAATATGTTTTTGAACATATCTTGTTTACTGTTTCAACAGTTTGATACCAGTGATTAAAATTAGGAATCAGCTTTTAAAAAAATAATCAAGGTTATGAAGGAGAATCAAAGTGTGGAATTGCTGCATAAAACTAGTGTATTGTTTGATCAATGAAAATTACAGTATAATAAAATAACATTTTCATTAAAGATCAAACAATGCAAGTAACTTTATAAATGAAGAACAATATCCTTGAAGTTGATGATAGAAAAAAGAGTTTTGGTGTGATGTCTAAAAAAGATTTGATGTTCCACAAAACATACTTCAATTTCATTAAAAAATAAACTTTTAGTTTTGCCAATTACTGTACTTTTCTAAAACTCATCATTATTACAGAGAGACCACAAATTGAAATGAGAAATAGGATATCAGAACCACAAATAATCTGGAATAATATCATAACAGAAAAAGGAAAATACACTAAAATGATAATGATTTGAAAGGACATGTATTCAGAACCTGGTCTGAAAGCAGAATCAGTATGTTCACAATGTGAAAAAACATGCAGTCTTTAAAATTCATGACCTATATTTCATGCTCTCTCTCTCTCTCTCTATATATATATATATATATAGTTCAAGAGTAACCAATCTTAAAGAGAGAGATGGAGATAGGAGAGGAGAAGAGATATTGGTGAATTAGAAGCCAAAGCGTAAAGGCATGTGCTCAATGTGCGATATGCAGTGGAAGGCAGCTAGGTGGCTGGGTTCATGCAGAGGTTAGGTGCACAGAGCTGGAAATATCCATTAGTTAAGCAAAACAAGACCACAAATTTCACAAGGAAGACATTATTAAAAGATTGTCAACATAGTTTTAGTTTAATGTAAGGAATGTAGAGAATAATAATAATAATATTATTGTTCTTTGAGTCTCAGTCATTGATGTTATTTAACTGGAAAGTTTGTTGAAATGAATATCAAGCTGCTACCTGTAGCCTCAGATATTCAGGACGTATCGGAGGGTTCTTGCTGTTCCCAGCAAGCATGCCTTTTGAAGTGTTCCAAAAAGCGGGGCTGGACTAATCTTCTTTAACCATCCCTGGAAACTCCTTGAGATAGTACCTAGTGCGCCTATGACAATCGGACCACTTTGAATTCATGGCAGTTCCAAATCTTTTTACCTCCCACTTTAAGTCCTGGTATCGGTTAATTTTCTCCCTTTCCTTCTCTTGCACTCTCGTGTTGAATGGGCAGGCCACATCCACAATCAGGCACAATCTTTTTTCCTTGTGCAAAATCACCAGGTCAGGTCTATTGTGTTCCAGTTTCTTGCCCATCTGTATCCTAAAATCTCACAGTACCTTCACCTGATCGTTTTCTATCACCGACTCTGGCTTATGCTCATACCACTTCTCAGAATGTGGTAAATTGTTTACTTTGCATAGGTGCCAGTGGATCACCCTGCCCATCACATCATGTCTCCAGCCTTTATAGTGAGTCTGGGCTAGGTGTTTACACTCGGATACAATGTGAGCCACAGTCTCCTCTCTCTCTCTCCACAGATCCTGCACAGTGGGCTAGCCTCCTCCTTGTAAATATGGTGTTTCAGCCACTTCGTTTTGAGGGCCTGCTCTTGCGCAGCCATATTATTATTGTTATTGTTCTTTGAGTCTCAGTCATTGATGTTAGTTAACTGGAAAGTTTGTTGAAATGAATATCAAGCCACTACCTGCAGCCTCAGATATTCAGGACGTATCGGAGGGTTCTTGCAGTTCCCAGCAAGCATGCCTTTTGAAGTGTTCCAAAAAGCAGGGCGGGGCCAATTTTCTTTAACCATCCCTGGAAACTTTTTGATATAGTACCTAGTGCGCCTATGACAATCGGACCACTTTGACTTCATGACAGTTCCAAATCCTTTTTACCTCCCACTTTAAGTCCTGGTATCGGTTAATTTTCTCCGTCTCCTTCTCTTGCACTCTTGTGTCGAATGGGCAGGCCACATCCACAGTCAGGCCCGATCTTTTTTCCTTGTCCAAAACCACCAGGTCAGGTCTATTGTGTTCCAGTTTCTTGTCCGTCTGTATCCTAAAATCCCACAGCACCTTCACCTGATCGTTTTCTATCACCGACTCTGGCTTATGCTCATACCACTTTATTATTATTATTATTATTATTAATAATGTCCGTTTACAATTGTTTCGCTACTCCATATAATGTTTCTGGATCAAATGATTATAGATCATTATTGATCTGGTTCAGTTGAAGATAATTAACTTAGGTACAATTAGAGCAGCTCATCAGAACTTCAAAAGGAATATAAATTAAAATAAAGAAAGAATGTTACATGAATGTAATGTTCCATATATTGGTATTTCACTATGGTGTCCTGGGTGTATCTACTGTCCGCCATAGTCGAGCAGTACTCTTCTGTCGAGGCTGCATTGTGTGAGATCTGCCTATGGGCAACAAGATAATATTATTATTATTATTATTCTCTAGGGTGGTGAATTGGCAGTATCGGTAGAGGGTCGGATGCCATGCTTTGACGCATAGAGTTACAGCCTTTGCCATTCTGAGTTCAACTATGTTGACAATCTTTTAATAATGTCTTCCTTGTGAAATTTGTGGTCTTGTTTTGCTTAACTAATGAGTATATATATATATATATATATATATATATATATATATAATATAATTTAATAACTTCACAAAGTTTTGACTCTGAAATATAGTATAACATGTTGGACATTTCAGCATCTAAAGGAGACAGTGTTGCTCGTAGAACTCAAACTGACACCTATCGCGTGTCTGATGGCTGTGCTATGAGTTACACCAAAGCAGATTGATAAAATTTCTATTAATTGAAGCCTTATATTTTTGGCCAATATGTAAAAAAACAATTTATATTTAGAAATGTCGAGCAGATATGAATTTTTTAAAATTATTTTAGCTGAAAGTTAACAAGCTTCCACGCTGGTTTTTTACTATGAATTCTAACAAGTTAGTTATATACATACTCGACATTAACATTGTAATTTGATGCCTGTAGAAAAAGCTATGAACAGAGAAGGGTTGGAAATAGTAAATGTGGGATTCAGTGTGTGAGGCACAGCAGAAATATAAGTCAAATCAATGGGATTTTGAGGATTATAATGGGTGAATTATATTTTTTGCATACTCAGAGAAGAAACCATAGTTACTGTTTTCATTTAGCTCCAGGTCAACCCTATATGAGCAGATCTATAATGTAAATTATTCTATGTAGTCTTGTGCATCTTATCTTAGTTTCAGGCATAGTATCTGCAGGACCATATTATTTCATATGGTCTTCTTTTACGAATGAAGGGAGATTTGGCTTCTATTTCTAGCAGGTCGAAAAATGATATGTAAGCTTCCTCATTAGCTCAACGAAACCATTATGTGAAGAAGCCATTTTAGTTTTAGGAGAAACAGAAAGCTAGTAGACAGTACACCAGAGAGTGAACTATTATCTATAACATATTGGTGAGTGAATGGTTATCTATAAGTCAGATTGCTATTAATTGTTTCATACTGTCTAGAATGTTTGTGAATGTCTGCTATATTGCCCCAGCTATGTGAGTAGTATTATAATGCAAAGTAAAGTTGTACCTTATAAAGGTCAGCAACTATTTACAGCAAAAAAGTGTTTAGCCCTGAAGAGGATGTACAGCCTTAGATTGAGGAAATCAAATATACACCTTCCACTATATAGCATTAAGAAATGAATAAATGTTAAAATATATTATCAGTTATTTTAATGTAAGTAAAGAAAGTAACAATAAAATTAAGAAAACAAAAGCTCTAGATGGCTGGCATTGTACCAAACTAAAAAAAAATGAATAATTAAAATATGGATTCATACTTAAATTGGTAAAAAAAAAATAGCATTTCTGAATATAATATAATGAAAGTGATAAAAATATATTCACAAGTCCAATAGAAAGATCTTGTATATGTAAATAGCTTGTCAGTATTTTGTATATTTTGTTGCATATCTGTAAGGTGAAATAATTCAGACAAAATTGCAGGTAGAATATTAAAATATATGCCTACTGGACTACAATGAAAAGCAAATAACAGTACATTACTCATATGTACACATGCATATATACATAGTTTTACATATATACTTAGTTAATATATAGTCAATCAGAGTATTTGCAAATTCCTGTCTGGAGTTACTGGGACCACATTCACTAATATGTTGGCATCGTTTCTAATTCTAGATGGTCTTCATAATGCCAACTACTTTATCAAATCTACAGGACTTATTTTATTATGGCACCAGTGATAATTTGTTCTCTTACAGTAACAGTAACTCAGTTCATTTGTCAACCACTTTACGTGTACTAGGGGTATTTTACCATGACATCAGTAGCTGAGAGATTGCAATAGGCAGCTGACATGCTGGTTGTTGCTATGAAAATATGAAAAAAAAAAGAGCTTTGGCTTCTTTCCTATATACTAAATCCTAGGTCTTAGATAGGTATACTCTGAGCCCTTTTGATTCTGTTTCCACAAAAATAATTTCTATTGAAACTATTCCACGAATTCAGCTATACATATATATAGAGAGAGGTAGATATGTGGTTAGTGATGTATTGCTAAATTGATAGACATGTTTTAAAGAGGCGACTGATTTAAGCTTATTCCCTGAAAAGTTATCCAGTTTCTAAGCCTTACATATTACTTCTGTCACAAACATAAATGCTTTGTTTTGTTTCTTTTCTCAATATGTATCACTTTTAATCTTTTTCCACGCCAGGAAAATTCACTGCAATTTCAGCAAGAAAGCCAGAGTTTCTTAGTTAAATGCATAACCCATAGAGCTTGTTTTTTTTAATCTTCCTTATTGCTATTCAAGGTAAAAAAAATACAAAATATATTTTGCCAGATTTTATGAAAACCTTTCATGTATAGCTTTAAGCTACAGTCTGCTGGTTTCTTTTATTATTATTTTTATTTTAGGAAAATAAAGATTAAAATATAAAATCAAAGGTAGTTGCATTAGGAAATTACTTTTCTTCAAAGAGTATACAAACCTTTAATGTAGTTATAACCATGTAATATTTGTTGTGCAAGTTGATACACTAATATTTGTATCTTATTCATTGTTTAGTACCATACTTTGTTATATTGGTTCTGTCAAATTAGTTCTTGGTTTTATAAAAAAAAAATATGAAAGATTGTTTTCAAACAAGAAGTTTAACATACAAAAACTTTAATAAGACAGGTACACTATCTTTAAGAGGCACAGTGAAAATACATTGAGGAAAGAAAGAAACAAAAATAGTGTGTGTTAATTGTTCATAAAGCATAAAAGAAGTTAAACAAAATTTTTCAATGAATAATCTCAAGTTTAAAAGAGCCACTTTAGACATAATTTAATCTTGTACTATCAGCATTTATAAAACATTAATGAATATAATGTGAGATCACTCATCTAAGTTTAATGGCTATAATGCATTATTTGACCTCAATTTAATACAATATATGCTTCCAATTTTTATAGGAATATCTAATTAAATAAAAAGTAAAAAAAAAAGAAAATATACATTCCAGTTTTATAAATGGTTAAAATAATCTATTTTCAATATTGAACAAATGATGTCATTATATGTTGTGATAAGATATCATATATAACAATATAACTCATTCTACAAACATTACATTATAGAAATCTTATGACTGGATGATATATGATGTGCTGCTCTGCATACAAGTTTTCAAGTGTTCTGCAAAATGAATGAATGTTTTACAACATAAAACTGAATAGTTTAATCATGGAAAAGTATATTTTCCTCACTACATTCATCTAAAAAAAACCCAAAAAAACCAGAGCACCTGTATGTAAACTTTCATAGTCTCTTATACAGTACACCCATCTCTAATTATGTAATATTTCTTGAAAACAATTATCTCTTTTAGACTAGGTATTCTAAATACTTTAGTGGTTTGACACTTTTAGAGAACTAACATATCTTGGTGAAAATATTATAGCTTTCCATTACAGAAATTTGCAGTGTTTTAAATAAGATATGAGACCAAAGCGTACAAACACCTATATATACATTCATTTACATACATTGCGCATGTACACACACACAAATATACAAATATATATAAATATATATATACATATATATATACATATATATATATATACATATATATAAACATACATATATATATATACATACATATATATATACATACATATATAAACCACTCAAAAAGCCTGGCATGGAGTTCCGACAAGTTTATGACATCACACCTTGAGGGATATCTCTATGCAATACAGGAACAAGAACTCCCTACCAAATATCTACTGCACAAAAGAGGAGGGCCAGCAGCTGACAATAAATGTAGGCTATGTAAAACAAAGATCGAGGATGTAAGCTACATTGTTGCCAGCTGCGAAAGAATGTCATCTCGCTACTACCTCCCCATGAGACACGATGGGATAGCTAGAACCATCTGGAACGCACTTTGGAAAACAAAATTAACAACAAACGAGGAAGAATATATTGAGACAGATGGCACTAAGGAATACTGGTGGAACCTGAAAATAAAAACTGCCACCAAATTAAAGCACAACTGGCCTGATATTGTTGTTTGGGACCACACATTGAAAACTTGATGTAAACGTTGTCAGAAAAATACAGGAGAAGGAGGACATCTACGGACCATTGATGAGGAGTTTACAAATCCAGTATCCAAGATACACCTTTAGCTTCATACCCATAATTATTGGAGCTACAGGTTATATACCAACCCGCTTGGACTAAAGTATGACTGAACTTGGATTTGCGGACAAAAAGCGCAGCTCCCTAATTCATAGTCTACAAATGGCTGCGATAGCTGGCACCTTCAAAATTTGCAAAACATTCTTGCGATTCAAGGGATGACAATTTCTTTTCTTTTACAACCTTGCCACCAGGAAGGTGGCTGGTCAAAAAAAATGTACTCAAAATTAAGAGAAAGAGATAATATACATACATATATATATACATACATATATATATACATACATATATATATACATATATATATATATACATATATATATATACATATATATATACATATATATATATATACATATATATATACATATATATATATATACATATATATATATATACACATATATATATATACATATATATATATATACATATATATATATATACATATATATATATATACATATATATATATATACATATACATATATACACATATATATATATACACATATATATATATACACACATATATATATACATATATATATATATATACATACATATATAAATATACATATATATATATATATATACATACATATATATATATACATATATATATATATACATATATATATATATACGCGGAAAAGTAAGAAATAGGAGAATAGACCGTTAATACATGTTTATTTAAAACAGCACCTACGTATGTTACGCCCGGATGGGCTTCTCAAGGGCATACATACTAAAAGTGTTCCTTACATCGCCGAGAAAGTGTTTTTGGAGGTAAGTTCACGTCAGAGTTCATTCTTCGCAAAAAAAGCGTGTTTTGATTTTGCAGTACGTCAAGGGAGGTAACTCTGGCCGGTTTTAGGGCAGTCTATCCTGGACAAATTTTTTATCCGTTGCAAGATGTGGTTACAACCTTACCATTGTCGATACGCACAGGGTCAGGTAAGCAACGTTTGTTTTGAGACGTTGTTTTTCTGCACCTGCCTGCCTGGGTCATGTGAAGCTGGGTCTGGGATGCATGGTTAGTTTCCGGATGTTTTTTGCAGTGCCTGCCTGCCGGGGTGTTAAAGCTTGTTGCAGGGAGACCCGGTATGCGGTTTCACTCCTCATCCTTATCCCATCTGAAGAAGGATATTTTAAAGCGATGTGTACAGCTTATCGTCGTTTCAGCTCTGCTGTTGATGAGTTCGTGGGGTGCCGGAAGTTGCAATTTCTGTCGCGTTCCCTTCTAATTCCTACGGTAAGGCTATCATTATTGCTATCTATGTTGTTTTCTACGCTCCCGCACCTGTTGTTAGCACCATTATAACCCACTGTGCACGGGGTGGTACCATTATTATTCCGCACGTCATGTCCTGCATGTTCCCCAGTCATGTCGCGGACATGCTGGTTGCATCTGTAGAGTCTGTTGCCAGCACTATTGGATGCTGCTAGGGAGTCGTTAATGCCGATATAGTTATTGTCAGGTGTAGGTGCGTTGTGCTAAGGTGCTGTGTCTTGGTGATCTTACTGTGATTAGTTGTTCCTATGTTGTCTGCTAGGTTAGGAGTAGTAGAGAAGAGAAGGATATTTTTATATTGTTCCTATTAAGGGTTTTTCTATACCTATGGTTGGGTGGGAAGTTCTTCTCTAAGGCTTCGAAGAATATCCGGGGTATCTTGGAACCATAGGACGTTACGGTGGCGATTACGTGTCCTTGTACGTTTACTACGGGTGGTTCCGTCCAGGTGATCGTTCTTATGCATGTTAATGCCCCTTTTACTTTATGCTTGGGTGCACTCTTCTTCCTTCTTCTATGTTTATGTACAGGAAGATGTTGGTTGGAAGGCGTTGGTAGTAGGCCGTCGCCTATGTTGATTTTATAGTAGGGGAATAATTCGAGTAGGTTACAGTGGTCACTGTCACCGAGGTTTGTGATCTTTATTGTGTGGTACGTAAGTTACCTATACCATTGCCAGTGTAGTTAACATTGTGGCCATGTTCCTTAGTGCAATTATCTATACTATTATATCCGACTCCTATGAAGTCGCCGCGTGATCGGTTATAGGTATGGCTTACTATAACGTTCGTCTTATGAGGGGAGGGGGGGGGGGGGGGTCTGGAGCTAGCGTTAGGGATATAGGAAATTCCTCGCTTAACGCCAGCGCTTATCAAGGCCCTATTGTAGTAATCTGCCGCTTGGTTGAAGATATCCTCATTGGCGAAGGGCCTCGAGATCCTATGTGAGATGCTATAGACTATGGAGTTGAGAGTCTGCTTAGGGTGTTTGGAGGCATATATATGTGTGTATATATATATATATATATATATATATATATATATATATACATACATACATACACCTCTCCAAGACAATGTCACTGGACCGAGACCTTTGGCGGTACTCAGTAATAGAGAAGACCCGCCTTACTTAAATACAAAGTAAAAACCTACTACAGTCAGTAGGCATCTCTATCAAAACACACCCCGTCCCACCACCTCCACCCCACCCACACCGCCCCTTTCAATGTAAAGTTATGTTGGTCCCACAACATCCAGGCCGAAACAAATGAGATCGTGTAGGTGTCACGACAAAAAACACACAGTCCACGCTGTAAATGTGGCCGTGTAGGCAACACGGTAAAAACCTCCCAGCCCCACACTGTAAATGTGGTTGGTGTTAGGAAGGGCATCCAGCTGTAGAAAACCCGCCAGACAGTCCACGCTGTAATGTGGCCGTGTAGGCAACACGGTAAAAACCTCCCAGCCCCACACTGTAAATGTGGTTGGTGTTAGGAAGGGCATCCAACTGTAGAAAACCCGCCAGACAGTCCTATGCGAGCAAGACAACCACTCTTGCCTCAAGTGGGAAAACCCCCGTCCAAACCCATGCAAGCGTGGAACACGGACGCTAAACCTGATGATGATGATGATGATGATGATGACATACATACACATACACACACACACACACACACACAGAGAAAAAGTGAGCTCAGGGAAATAACTTAAGTGGACTAAAATCATGATTTTAGACAATTCAGGTAGGTGGTGATTCACTGAATGATGTACATGAAATAAAAATATCAAAGATTTACAAGCAGAAAATGAAATCCAAAAGATTCTTCCCAATTTAGCAAAATTGAGCTAAAGGGAAATAATTATATATATATATATATATATATATATATATATGACTATTCTCTCTCCCCATCACAGAAACATTTTTACTTCTGCCCTAAGATGTCTCCCCATCACAAGCAAGTAACCACGCAGCCCATAAAGCACTGTTTTTCTCTCTCCCCTGCAGAAATATCCAACCTGCCTCTGGTAATGGAGGATTTAAATCTTAAAGCTAAAACCATCAATATTTCTCAGTCTTTCTACCTTTTTATCTATTCATCTTGATAGCTAACTATCTCCCTATCTCTTTAGACACTGACTCCGCATCTCTCCCATCTTGTTTCTGTAAATTCTGTCTGAAATCCTTCTCTTCATGAATGAGAAAACTGTGTTCTTCTAATAAGGTTTAATATACCTCAAAAGTTCATATTTTCTGTGAAATTATTTCTAAATTTCCTAAAGTTATCTTTCCTCTTCTTTAACATTATCACCAGATTTTTGTTTTATTTCTTTAATAGAGAGCCATTTGTTAATTCATTAAGATTTTTCAGTATATTGTCACTTAACAATATGTATAGTTTGGCTTGATAATGTCTTTGATATCAGCTATAACCAACTATGTCTTCTCACAAAATGTGTCAACATGTGCCTATGTCAGAAATATATATGAACATGGAAAATAAATATATATATTCAATACTCTTTCATAAAAGATAGCGAGGTTCAATGAAACTTGTTGTTGTCATTAGAGCTCAGGTCAGCCCTGATTCAGAAGATCTATCATCAAAGCTGTTCAAGTCATGATCATTCCATCTTTGTTTAAAAATTGTTTCAACCTTTGGCACAAGGCCAGTAATTTTCCCAGTGCATTACTGGTGCTTTATTTTATCGACCCCATAAGGATCAAAGGTAAAGTTAACCATGTCAGGATTTGAACTCAGACCATGAAGGCCGTAACTCTATACTGCAAAGCATGGCGTCTGACCCTCTACTGATACTGCCTATCCACCTTTATCTAAAATATAATGAATCCAAAACATTATCATGGATATATATATATATATATAGCCATGCTTTTCTTTTTATTAGAGTAGGGTATGATTTAAGAGAGATATTGTTGCTGCTGAGGGTAACTCGTTTTCTCTAAAGATATAATTAATGTTTCTAATTAAATACTTTATATTAAGTAGGATTGGTGTGGATCTTAATATTTTGTGGAGAACACATGGGCTGGGAAGAGTTTGAGAGAGATTTTATTCAGAATGAAAGGCTTTTAAAGATTAGTATGAGTTTTAGTATATGAATCATAACAGAGGGGTAAACAGAAGTTGGTGCACTATATGGGTTATAGTCACAGAAGTATACAGCAAGTTCATAGAAGAAACCATTGTAGTTGTGATGGCAGAGTATGAGAACATAGAATAATCAAATAAATTAAATTCATACATGCAAGTAAATATTCTCTTTAACCTGTCATATCCGAATTTCATGTTCATTTATTGTGTGGTTAAAAAATATAAATAATAGTGGAACCACATATACAATGAGAGTTATCCATGGCATGGTAATTGCTCATTGAAAATTATTTGTATGCATTTCATGAGGTAAAATAAATATTTTGAATATTTTAAAATTGAGTAGGCATCATAAAACGCAGCTGCTATATATATGTGTGTATGTATATATATATATATATATATATATATATATATATACATATATATATACCGCAACAATAAAATACACCCACCCATAGAAACCAAGCCAAAAATGGAAATTAATAATGAGACATGGACCCAAAGTTGTCTTGGAAGATAGTAAAAATCACACCCAAAACAGTAAGCATTTTAAGGCCATTATTCCTGCTAAGTACTTTACATATATATGTAGCTGGCATGTTAATCATCCTCTACTCTCATACCACTACGTTTTCAATTTATGTACCCAGTGCATATTGTATATTTAATGTAGATTACTCCAACACCCTTCTTGTGCTAGACTACCTCCCTGTTCTTTCCACTTCATCACTTGCATTTATCACTTGCTATAACTTTTGTTTTTACCATGCCTCTATATATTCCTTGCACAAATTCATCTTATTTTTCAATCCATCCATTATCACTATTGAGAAGGTAGTAACTATATATAAAATATGAATTGAACTGTGATGACACATTCCATCCATGCAAGAATGGTCATGAAGTTGCAAAATGATAAATCATATATATATATATATATATATATATATATATATATATATATATATATATATATATATATATATATAGTTTTAATATAGATGAGATTCTACAGGACTAGAACTGTTTCATTCTTTAGAAATCATCAGGAATGTGATTCCTGATGATTTCTAAAGAATGAAACAGTCCTAGTCCTGTAGAATCTCATCTATAATAAAACTTTTATACTCTGCAATGTATTGAGTACCTTATTTACTGTGGTTACCTCCGATTCAACCCGGAATAACGTATATATATATATATATATAGTAGAAAATGAAAATCCTTGGTAGTGTAAAATATAATTGAAAAAAACCTCAAAAAAGCCATTTTTATAATTGTTCATATATATATGTATATATATATATATATACTGTACCTTGAATATAACAATGCTACACCGATTTTATTGGTGCTATGCAGCATTTTAGGAAGTAGAGCATAATAAAGAAACACCTATATGTTCAACAGATAGTTTCATTAGTGAACTCTCAGTTGATATCTGTCTGATAGGAATTCTGGCACTAAGCCCTTTCTGTATCAAAACAATCAAATGCTCTGGCTGGTGAATACAATTTATTTTATTGTTAGATTTCAGGAAATGTAATTACAGAATAAGAATAAAAAATATATATAGTAGTAAAACAAAAATAGCTGACTACTAACTTATATAATAGAAAAGAAAATACTGTTTCATGGAAAAATGGCAATTAATCACTATTAGAAAATTGGTATTTGATATATTTCATACGAGCATATGATAGCTCGGACTAAAGAGAAATATTTAAGAAAAGTGTTTACTCAAATATTTGATGTTAAACCAACAGTTTAATTTCAGTTTGGCAATTTCATAACATAATTCTTCAAATCAAACCAAACTATAGTTTTTGCACACCTGCCCTCCACCCTGCTTACTACTACTGAGGCAGAGTTAGCTTCTCACAGGAGCAAGCTCCATGAGTTGGAATGGTTATTCTCAACAATGTTTTCTCTGGAGCACCATTCTCTCTATTCAGTCTGGAAACATACAGATCCACCTACACTCCAGGGAATGCTCGCCCACTTTGTCATGGTCTGCATCACTGGAGCAACAATACTGATTCCTTTCTTAATGCAAGTTATTCAGTGACTTTATTTCAATAGAATGCATACAAGTTACAATACACTTCATACCTATTTTAGCAGTTAATATAAGAAAGAATAATATATATATATATAAGAAAATGATTGGTAACAGATTGGAAACAGCTTTTGATTTGAAAATGCTCTATATTTATATTTTATTAATATTTAAACTTAATACTATGTAAAAGGATCTTTGCATGATGGATAGAGGATTTCTGATTGCACCATTTTCCATAGTTAATTTCAATATTGCATATTACTAACTTTATAAATTATATACCCATAAGCTTCAGAGTTAACTGATCAAAACATACTCAAAATATGCACAAAAATACACATAATACTTTATATATATATGACACTGGCTTAGACCATAACAACCCATCCAACACATACCATCATGGAAAGCTGGCATAAAAAGGGGGGGATGATGATGAGGAGATGGAGAATATAACAGATGAATTTACAGGTGAGACTACGGTTTTTGGTAAGGTATCACTACTTATACGATGGATGACATGTAGAAAATTGACTGTAATAAATTAAAGACATTTCCACAATATCAAAAATAAATCATATGCAACATATTCTCTTTGCAGCATTTCAGACATGATCATTTTCACTTTTATCAGGAATTAACATCCTTTGTTTCAACAGAATATAAAACTAATTGATGTTTCAGATAATCAGAATTTTATGATATTCACACAGACACTCATATATAAGCAGACAGATTCACATGTATGCACTTATTAACAGATTTCACATTTCTAATGCCAAGAATTCTTTCATCCTATATAATGAAGAATCACAACATATCTAGGAAGGTATATGTTAGTTTGGCATGGGTTTTACATACACACATATATATATATATCCTGGGTTCAATTGGGTGTAACCAAATTAAGGTACTCAATACATAGTATTTTTTGATGATTTCCTTTGAATAAAACAGTTCTAGTCCTGTAGAAGCCATTTATATATCAAATATTACATATATATATATACATACACACAAGTGTATCAGACTAGACAAACTGAGTTTGTGCTGGTATGCGGAAATTTCCCACTCGCTCGATGATTCCATGGGACTTGCATTTCCAAAGTAAATGTCAGTGATTCAGAGTGTACACAGTTATTAGTGGTTAGAGCGGGACTATGTGCGAACATCATATAAATCAGTCTGGAGCAAATGAAATTTGTTCATTTCTTCCTTGTATCCTGTTCCCTGGAGTACAATAATAAAAAAAAAAAAAAAAATTATATATATATATATATATATATATATATATATATATATATATATATATATATATATATATATATATATATATATATATATATATATATATATATATATATATATATATATATATATATATATATATATATATATATATATATATATATATATATATATATATATATATATATATATATATATATATATATATATATATATATATATATATATATATATATATATATATATATATATATGGAGGCACATGGCTTAGTGGTTAGAGCATTGGCCTTGCAATCGAAAGCTTGTGAGTTCAATTCTCAGACCGGGTGATGTGTTGTTTCCTTGAGCAAGACACTTTATTTCACATTGCTCCAGTTTACTCAGCTGTAGAAATGAAATGATAGGGACTGGGGTCCCTATCATTCCACTGCAAAGTGGTCGTGAAGGTGCCACAGCAAAAAAGCACCTAGCACTCACTGTAAATGAGGTTGGTGTTAGAAAGGGCATCCAGCTGTAGAAATCAAGCCAGAATCAGTTCCCGTCCCACCCTTGCAAGCAGGGAAAAAGCGGACGTAAAATGAAATGATGATGATGATATATATATATATGGAGGAAGTTATAGTTCACTTGAAGCATTGTGTAATGAGGTATAAACGTTTGTATATGTATAATAAAGCCCCCAAAAATGCAGGTATGGACATAGAATAAAGAATGCAAATGCAAAAAATATTGTTGACAATTAGTCTTTTACCTTAGATTTATTTAAGTGTCCTTAATTTTTGAGATAATATCTCTTCTTCGGAGGGAAGTAAAGCGGTTAAACCAGTGTTCTAAATAGCTTGCCAAGTCATGCTGACAGGATGACTTGAAGGGCATCCAGCTGTAGAAAACCCGCCAGATAGTCCTATGCGAGCAAGATAATCACTCTTGCCTCAAGTGGGAAAACTCCCGTCCAAACCCATGCAAGCGTGGAACACGGACGTTAAACGTTGATGATGATGATGATGATGATATATGCACACGCACACACACCCACATATATATATATATATATACCTCTACATAAAAATGGATGACTTTATGAAGCCTGTGTGTGAAGTGTGATGCTATATGGTAGTGAAACATGGGCAGTAACAGTAGAAAATATGAGAGAAATGAGGCAGCCATGCTTCATTGGATGTGCAATGTAAATGTGAGAGAAAAGAAGAGTTTGGCTGAACTGAAGGAGAAGCTGGGTTGATGAGGAATCCAAGGTGGTATGAAGTAGAGAAAACTGCATTGGTACAGACATGTGATGCACAAGGATGATCAATGGGTGAAACAGTGCCAGGAAGCTACTGTAGATGTAGACCCAGAAAACCTGAGCAGAGGTGGTGAGAGCTGTCATCAAATCACTGAGACTCACAGAGGAGATGATGAAAAAGGTGGCAAGTGGAGAGATGTTGTGCTCTGAGAAGAGCCCATGCGAGCATAGAAGAGTGGATGTAAAAACGATTATGAAAATGATGATGACTATATATATATCCGTCTAACCCATGCTAGCGTGGAAGATTGATGTTAAATGATGATGATGATCATGATGATATATATATATATATATATGTTTGTTTATATAGATATATATGTACATACATATATATATAAATACATATATATACACATACACACATACATATGCACACACACATATACACACACACACATTTGTGTGTGTGTGTGTGTGTGGTTATTAGGTATACAGAATGTGTTTGGCTTGATTCCCACAGATGTTACTATTATATTTTACGTATCACATTTAGCTTGTAAATAGATTTATCATTTAAATCCAAAGTTTATTATAAAAATCTTAAGAATATTTAAAATGAGTTGGGACTTATATAGAAAGATATGCAAATTTTTGCTGATAATGATCCTAATCGTTAATATAACATAAGAATTACAAATGATGTTTAGAATTGAGCTCAGTTCCTACACTCTCCTGTACAGAGAGATGATGTGCCATAAACATCAAACAACATTATATCAGTTTTTTACCTCTGCAAGCAGATGTTAATGAACTAATAAGCAGAAAATATTGTCTCTCTTTTCTCAGAAACTTTCATTCCAACACCTCCCTTCAAATAGCAATCAACACTTTTCGTGGTAATAATCTACAGAATTACAATATTATGATTCATATTTATTCTTTTATGTATAACTCTTCAAATGTTTTTATGTCAAAATATTTTAGTTTCTATGCATAAAAATAGTTGTATTGCTTGTCTTTTTTTTGTTCTCGTATTTTTGTTTTATTGCCAAAAATTATCCGTTGGAATTCATCTCATTTTATAACAAGATAATCAATGGGAAAATTAATTTTATGTTACAGGATTTTGTGTTACAAGATTTTCAGGCATGCGTAACTTCTGTAACACAGGATATTCTTACAAAATATAAGTTCCAACATTACTCCTGAAAAACTCAGGCAATACCCATGTGAAAAAGCAGTTATAAATATCTAAAAAAATAAAACAAATGCAAATTTTACTTCAATATTATTTTAGATACCAAGTATAAAATTATATCATATCGATGAATAAGATTTTGATTGTTTGGGAACAATATAAAAATTTAATACATAAAGAAACAGATAAATAATGGAACAGTTTTTTTCCCCCTTTTTCAAATGTATTCTTATGGCAATACATTTCTGATAAATTTTCCAAGGTAAGACATATACAATGAATATTTATCAGTAAATTCTCTTAGGCAGTAAACAGAAATTATTATTTTTATATCTCACCATCATACTTTCCTATTCAGTTTTATTTAATGATAAAATACAAATGAATAACTTAGATCAAAATATGTTGTGCTACAATATAAGGAGCTTCTAAATATATTAACCTTAAAATAAATATTTCTAGATATAATCAGAAACTGTAAATAAAGTGTTACATGAATTGTTCAACAAAGTTGATCTATTTGTGTCATAATAAATGAAAAAACATTGTAGAGTTGCAAACAAAGAGTTATTCTCTGTCTTTTATATTTCCAGTTTCCACGCAACAGTTGTCAATGATGAAGGTTGCAGACATCTTTTTTAACAAAACTCAATATTTGTAAGCTATATGTTTTATAAAACAAATTCTTTTAATGAAAGAATTCAAATATATGGCTGTATGGTTAAGGAGTTCGCTTCACACACACGTGATTTTAGGTTCAGTCACACTGCTTGGCACCATAGACAATTGCCTTCTACTATAGCTTTGGTTAACCAATATCTTGTGAAAGTAATTTGGGAAATGGAATATGTTCAGGAGCCTGTTGTGTGTGTGAGTATATATATACATATATATATATATATATATATATACATATACATATATATATATATATATACATATATATATATATATATACATATATATATATACATATATATATATATATATATATATACATAGTAATAATAATAAAATTGAAGACTAAAATCCAAAGATTAATAAATATATATATATATATATATATATATATATGTGTGTGTGTGTGTGTGTGTAGGTGAATTCCCAATGTATAGCAGGATGTGACCGGAATTAAAAAAGTTACTCGATACATTAGTGGAATATAGGCATCTTTATTATAGAAGTGCCTTCTACATAACGAGAACTGTTTCATTTGTAATACATCTGATAATTTCTTACAAATGAAACAGATGTAATTCTGTAGAAGTGATTTGTATGATTATATATATATATATATATATATATATATATGTGCATGTGTGTGTGTGTAAGTAAGAATGTATTTGTACACGCATATATCTGTTTATGCACTGCTAAAATATGTACTGTAGTCAATATTATCAACTAAATCCTTTGAAATGGCTACTCCCAGCATAGTTGCAGCCTAATGTCAGCAACTACTAATAAAAGAGGAAAAATGTGAATATGAAAAACCAATATTTTATTCAATATTTTTCAATAGCTCTTAAGTCATGATGTACTTTATTTCAGAATGAATATCATAGCAACTTCTTTTATGTTAGTCCTCTAAGGGCAGGTGTCAAAATGAAGGAACATTGCTTGTTGCATTTAAGATGTTTCCATTAAGAAATAAATCCGTTTTTACCCTAATTATTATATACAATTGTTGATAGTTGGTGAACATTTACACCATGTGGAAAGTATTGTTTATGGATGATTATGATGGTGTTAAACATTCAATAATGGATATGATAAAATAGCCATTTTGAGTTTTGATAAAAGTTCTTTCTGTCTAGCAGACTATGCACTAGGTTTCAAAGATACATTTTCTTCATTTAATGTATGATGATTATGTCAAGAAAACATTGAAACTAGGATTATTTTAAGATACCAATTGAAATCACCACCACTTTATCGAGTAAGTCAGGTGTATTTTATTGATACCAGCACTTCTAATTTCCAATGTGGCCTGAGCACTGAGCACATTTTATTGTGGAACCAATATTACTATATTTCAACACTAAGGGGATTGTATCCTTAGCTAGTGATAGGAAGTGGGGGATTGAGACCAGGGTTTAGGCTGCCTGTTACTACCGCACAAATGAGGTGGGTGGACTGAAGGGGAGCGAGTGGCATCTGGCAGTATTGTGGCATGCACCTGGCTTTCCATGCTCGAATGGTTAAGCAAGGAAGGGGAGTTAAGGGTTTTAATTTGGCAGTGCAAGTTGTTGGTGAGAGGGATAAGGAATGGTATGCATTATGTTATAGGGCAGTTTTGAAGAGAGAGAGACACCAAGTGAGCAAGCAGCATTTGATAGTACAGCGAAGGTGCAATCGCCTTTCGGTAAAATGGAGAGGAGGAATCAGGAATATGAATGGGATGGTTAAGTGGGTAAGAAAAGTCCATGGAGGGAAGGGGAGATCACAGTGAAATGATCCTCTTTAGCATTTAAAAATATACCATTTTATTTATCAACTCAGACTCAGAGGATTCAATCATAACACTTGAGTAACGTTTGTTAATAGCTAGAGTGGTGCACATATATATGAAGGCATGTGGCATGGTAGTTCGAGTGTTGGACTCACAATCATGTGGTGAGTTTGATTCCTCAACTGAGTGGTATGTTGTGACCTTGGGCAAGACACTTTATTTTACATTAGTCCAGTTCACTTAGCTGTAGACATGAGGCGTGATATCTCTAGTGCCAAGCTGCATTAGCCTTTGACTTTACCTTCGACCACCACTGTCCTTTCCATTTTCTGGTGTAGCACCAAAATAGGGAGACTTGATGGAAGTACTGAAGAGCATTTCATCAAATATCAACTGCCCACCATAAATGTTACTGGGAGCTTTCTAGATTCCATTAGATGCTAATAATTTACACAGATATTAAATGTAAAATGCATGAAATTTCCTTTCAAATTAAGATTTTCGATTTCTTATATAATAAAGAGTAAAAACCCCTTCAGTTACAAATGACCATTGGATTTGCACCTAGAAGGTTCCCCTCTAAGGGACAAGCTTGAGCGATGTATTTTTGTGCATGACGAGCAGTTGCCCAAACATACCAGTCTCACCTCTGCATGCCCTAGATATTTTCCAAGGAAAAGGCAAAGGCTGATGCAGCTTGGCAGCAGATATATCACACCTCATTTCTACAGCTAAGTAAACTGGAGCAATGTAAAATAAAGTGTCTTGCCCATGGACACAACATACCACTCAGTCCAGGAATCAAACTCACCTCATGATTATGAGTCCAACACTCTAACCTCTAAGCCACGTGCCTTCATATATAATTGTTTCTACTTTTGGCACAAGGCCAGCAATTACCCAGTGTATTACTGGTACTTTATTTTATCGACCTCATATTGATGAAAGGCAAAGTTAACCTTGGCGGGATTTGAACTCAGAATGGCAAGGGCCGTAACTCTATGCGTCAAAGCATGGCATCCGACCCTCTACCGATACTGCCAATCCACCGCTTCATATATAATATAAGTCATATAACAAATTATTTCATGTAAGCTATTTAATAAATATTGATTTTGAACTCTGATACATAGCCATAGTGATGAAAAATCAAAATATCACCAGATGATGATAATTGTGAATTATTTTTGTTGGCAACATTTTAATTTTGTGGATAGCACCAGGTGTTAATTAATTGATTTCGTCACAGAGAGACATTTCAATAAGAGAATAATAATTAAATCATCAACCACTTATGCTTAAAAATATATTTTGAAAATATTGAAAAAATACTCTTTTTTTATAGAGTGACAAGACATCTCGTCTGGGTCAAATTGTTTCTAAAATAATTTCACTCACACATAAAGTGACTATATATATTTTAAGATCCAAATTAAGTTGAGGAGCTTAATGAATAGAGAAAATATTATAACCAGCATTAAGAGTAAATCCTTCAATCAGTAATTTCTAATATTTCTTCATATTTGTTTCATCTATTAGTGTTTGTCAGATGTATGAATTTGTAAGGTGTTAAAAATGAGGGAAAGGGACAGGAGATCTGCAGTAACTGGAGAAATTTAAACTGATGATGATAAAATGATTATCAAAAGTATTGCAAACATATTAATTGAAAGTGATTTAAAATATAGATTGTATATAGGGCTGGGATTTTATGCAAGAGGGGAACACTTTGCTTTAATTTATATTTCATGTAGCCTAGTGGTAAGGGTGTTGGGCTTATGATCATAATGTTGTGGGTTCAATTCTTGGGCTGGGTTGCATGTTGTGTTCTTGAGCATTTCATGTTGCTCCAGTATACTCTGCTGAAAATGACTACCAACAATAGCTGTGGGGTTTATCCCTGTGAAGGACTGGCACCCTGTCCAGGGGAAAGTATTGTACTCACAGTTGCTTTACACTAGGAAACTGGGATAGCCTAACAAGCTTTCTGGCTAAAGACAGACTTAGATCTTAGGATAGATGACATATTGAGTGAAAGATCTGGGAGAATGTTGATTTTTCAGAACATACACACCAATAGAAATATGCATTTAGAACCTTCAGAAAATATATTTAATTTTATAGTGGTATATCTACACAGTCAGACTTGTAAGGTGGTAGTTTGAGCGCCTCAGTAAAAGACAAAGCTCGCCTTTTAAAGTGGTGATGCTGACACCACAATACTATGTTCTCAGTAAAGTGGTTGGCATTAGGAAAGGCATCCAAACATAGGAACCATGCCGAAAATGGTATGTATGAGCTAGAAGTGGTCACCCGACTGGTGTAGCCTGAGCATATGACAACTTATCTAACCCATGTAAGCATGGAAATTAGATATTAAATGATGATGATGATGAGTCAATAATGCATCTAAAACTCATAAAAACATTTCTAAAAGAAAGACACAGAAGATATTCAAATATAAGCAAATGATACATACTCTAAATAAATAAAGCATTAACATATCTTCACTATCTTTCTTTTTGAAATGTTTTTATGTGTCTTAGATGCATTATTGACTCCTCCTCCTCGTTGTTGTTAAATATCTAATTTCCATAGAAAGTGGGGCACCAATGCCAGCCCTCTGTTTTCCTGCAAAACACATTGATTGAGGGCATCTTTGCAGTCAGATTAGGTCATAGGACACAAAAAAAAAAATCAATATATATATATATTAAAGAATTAAACAAGATTCAATGAGTATATCAAAGAATGAGTTTTACCTTGATTAAATCTTAACCATTTAACATCTCAGGGTATGTCATGTATCATTATATTTTGTCTGATGAGGACGTACTGTTGTACATCCGAAATATGTAGAATATAATGTAATTGATCAAAAGAACATCTATTTTATTAATATTTGTATTTTAATATATATATATCATCATCATCATCATCATCATCATCGTTTAACGTCCATCTTCCACGCTTGCATGGGTTTGGATGGGAATTTTCCCACTTGAGGCAAGATTGGTTGTCTTGCTCGTATAGGACTGTCTGGCGGGTTTTCTATGGCTGGATGCCCTTCCTAATAATAATAATAATTGTTTCTACTTTTGGCACAAGGCCAGCAATTACCCAGTACATTACTGGTACTTTATTTTATCGATCCCATAAGGGTGAAAGGCAAAGTTAATCTCGATGGAATTTGAACTGAGACCGTAAAGGGACGTAACTATGGTAGAAAGCATGGCATCCAACCCTCTACCGATACTACCAATCCACCGCCCTCTCTATATATAATATAATAACATATATATAATAATAATTGTTTCTACTTTTGGCACAAGGCCAGCAATTATCCCAGTGTATTACTGGTACTTTTATTTTATTGACCCCCGTAAGGATGAAAGGCAAAGTTAACTTTGGCGGGATTTGAACTCAGAATTGAAAGGGCTGTAACTCTATGCATCAAAGCATGGTGTCTGAAATAATTGTTTCTACTTTTGGCACAAGGCCAGCAATTACCCAGTACATTACTGGCACTTTATTTTATCGACCCCGTAAGGATGAAAGGCAAAGTTAACCTCAGCGGGATTTGAACTCAGAGTGTACAGGCACCTAACTATACTGGACGTAACTATACATGGCGTCTGAAATAATTGTTTCTACTTTTGGCACAAGGCCAGCAATTATCCCAGTACATTACTGGTACTTTATTTTATCGACCCCGTAAGGATGAAAGGCAAGTTAATATGAAATACAAAGATCAAAATCTGAAAAGGACTCAGTAGGATTGCATACATTTTGCCCATCTCAAGAGAATGTCTTCATGTACTGCTGTTATATATTTAATCATAGAGGTAAATATACTATATAGTATAAAATACACAGCAACTGGTGTAAACCTTTCTAGGTACTTTGAGTTTCCCAAAGCAAGTTAATCTTACCTCTTTCATCAGCAATTCCAATTGCTGAAGAATGAAGTAAGATCAACTTGCTTCAGGAAACCCAAAATACTCAGGAAGTTGGTATACACCAGTTTGCAATGTATTTTGTACAATAATGTGTATATATATGTAAGAGATGGATATATACATATATTCAAATGATATGGAGAAATGCTATATATTTACGGTTAAAATAAATAGCATTTCCCATATCATTTGTGCATACTTTATATTTTAATAGTATTATTATACAACATTTGATTTGATGATTTATATAGGCTTTGATATCACTCAATAGTTGGAATGAATAAGTAAAGCAGAGTTACTCTTTGATTACCTACTTTTTCTCACTTCAGATAGCATATTTGCTGTGATACTATTGTCAGATCAAACAACAGGTTATAGTTTTCTTTAAAAAAGAAATGCTGCAGAATAAAACTTTGCAGGAAATATGGCTATTTCCCAAACAAAAATATTTTACCTACTATCAGCTTACAGGATTAATATACTTTTAAGTAAATGAATTACACTCTATAAGTATTGTTCAAGTATAATAATGTCAACATTGGAATATCAGTATGGGAATAAATAACTTCTTTAGTTGATTAAATCAACTGAAATATGGGACTGGTATATATCTTAATAACCTAGGAAAGATGAAAGGCATGTTCGGTCAGCCTTGTGGGATTTTAACTCAGAATGTAAAAGGACATAACTAAATGCAGCAGTGCATTTAATCAATTGTTTTACTGATTCTACCAATCCTAAGAAGTAATAATAAATGCTATATAATCTCCTAAGACAATAACTACTAACATCAACAGCAAAATTATTCTATTTTCTAAATATGTGAATGTTATCCAGTTGACATCAATGAAAATATAGATTGAATGAGAGTTTTTTCAATTTTTGCACAGTCATCAATTTGGTAAAAAGATAGATAATATTTTAGGGGAAATTGAAGCAATTATATGAAAATAGTTCTCTTTTAATCATGAATTTCGTTAATCAAAAAGTGGGTCATATCTCATTGAAGCACATTCTTCGTAAGTGGGATTAGTGACAAATGTTCCTCATTCTTGGCTATTTCTATTATTAAAATTGTGTAAATCTGTTATCTTTTTCATTGAGAACTGGTTCAATTTAAAAGAAGGTAACTTGAACATTTCTTTTGGAAAAAAACATCTTATTTAGAACAATTTCTACTCTTATTTCACTGTACACAAGAACATTATTTACCAAAAAGCTTTATTTAATCTCATATCACTAATTCTATCGACTACTTTTATTTTCATTATTTTGTATAGTCATATCATGCTTTCTCAATTTTTTGTTTTTGAAAGATGAAATTCATAATCTACACAATTAAGATGGTTTATATAAATTAAGTAGATGTTGATGTTTTGAATGATGAACACAAACTTTTTTTAATGAATTGAAATTTGCCTCTTAGTTGGAGAAAGAGAACAATGTATGAGTAATCATTAGTTAATCAAAAATCAAAAATAAGATAATTTAAAGAAATTAAGAATTAATTAGAAAAAAATTAGTTTGCAAAATTTCAATGAATCAAAATCTTTGTAACACAAAATAGTTTTTGTTGCATTTGTTTTTCAAGTGATTTGATCTAGGAATATGTTAAAAATAATAAAGAATTTTTTATATCTAAAGAATCAATAAAGCACATACAAAAAAGTAACTACATTGAAGGAAAAATACAAAACAACAGAAAAGTTTAAAAGAAAACAAACAAAATAGTTACAATGGAATTCAAAAATATACTAAAGAAAGAAATGAAGAGAAAAAACACTGCATGGAAAATACCCTGCAAGATTTGACATGGAGGAAGTAAGTCTGCTTGAAAGCCAATAATAACGCAAAAGCTCCGGACTAAAATGTTAATGGATAATCTAATTTTAGCAGCATGGGATCAATTAGACACAAAAATAAATATAAGAATGAAATAATGAAATAAATAGCTAGCATTACAATAAAACCACTCAATAGAAACTTTCTGGCAGCCCAGTCCTTGCAAAGTCAGAATATATCCACAGACATGTCTTAGTCATTAACAATGTCCATTAGGATATATGCTGACACCTCAATGAAAAAACTTAGACAAATTGGTATAAGCATATACCGAATGCAATATAGGATAATTATCTTGTTACAAAAGTCTAAAATATGGCTATCCAAACTGACAAGGAGGCAATGACAAATAATTCATATATAATTGTCAATATCATGAACAAAAATCTATAAACTCTGACAGGTTTCTACACCTTCTGACCAAAGTAGCATCTGCAAGGACATTGATTAATTATCAAAGTACAAAGATCCTAGAATGAAAATAAACAGATGATGGGATATGTTCATTGGTGTTATCCAATACTAAACACATACCACACGTCCCTAACAGCTCACACAACACATAAATCTCACAATCATACTATAACAAAATAACACAATTGACATAGTAGATATTCTAAATAACAAACAGATGACAAACTAAATTAATGCCAGGAAATGAAAGTAACCTCAACAATAAAGCAAAACAGATATAGATAACTAATACAATTTTATACCCTTAAAAGACAATGCTGTACATTCTTCATTAACATGGATGCACACATTGTGGTGTATTACAATTAAGCAGATAATTGTTGAAAACATGATAATAAATATGTTTAAAAACTGAAATATTTTCTTGTCAAATATCTTATCAACTAACTAATATTCCCAGGTATGTTTTATAAGAGAGGCTTTGTTAATCTAACAACTAAATAGTTAGAATAGATAAACGTAGTTGAAAAGAAATTTTAAGAATTACTGAATAATTTAACAGAATGAAGAGGATGTTAGTTACTAGGTCCATACACAGTTTTAAAAGAACTTTCTTAAATTTGTATATATTAGGTAAGCGAAAAAATGTACGAATACAAAGAAGTTTGTATATATGTGATTATTAACTAAATTTTCATTCGCCTACATTTATATGCTAATGATCTGCTTCTCATTGTATGATGTGCTAGAGTGCTTCAGAAAATGTTATAAACTTAAAAGCATTGTGTAATGCCAAAAGGACTATAAGATTCAAGATGTAGATGCAGGTTTGATACATTTACTTAAATGAGGAATAAGTGGTAACTTTAGGCATCAGGCTTTTTATGAATAAGAATTTAGATAATTACTTTATGATAAAAAATGCTTCATTTTGTGTTCTAGCTAAGCTTGAGTGAAGTAAGTCAGCTATGAAGAATTAGGAGAACAATGCTTCACTGATGAGGTGACTAAAACAGATCCATAGTTGTTTCCTAGTTTGATAACAAAATTTGACTTTCTTCTTAACCCTTTAGCATTTACATTACTCTATATTGACAATTGTATTTTCGCAGTAAAGCCTTTACCTCACATAATATCGAATCTATGAGATTTTGATATTATTTGTTTTGAGAACAATACCTTAATGTTGGTATTAGTGGTCAGTTACAGCCAGTTCGAACAGAAAGTGGTAAGAGAATTCTGGCAGGATATGGACAGTTTTAATTCTAATTTGTGGAAATGTCTTTCCTTTTCGTAGAGATTTTGCCACTAAGTTTTTCTTTTCCTTCTCCAACTAAGAAGGAAATTTAAACTCATAATATAACCATATATGTAAATTCTGAAGAATTGTGCATAGTAAAAGAGAATTATATCAGAGAAGAGAAGGATTTGATTGATAACCCTAATTAAGAGAACAAAATGTGATTGGAAGGGTTTACAGAGCAATAAAGAAAGCAAATGATGCAGGATGATTTAGGAGGTTTGACTTTCAGCAAGAATAATAAAAGGTTTGTGAATTAAGTGATGTTATAGCTAGTTGATTCAGCTTAATCTTAAAATAGTCCTGAAAATTGTCTAGATCTGTATAGCAGAAAAACTAAACATTTCCGAATACTTAAGTGTTTATGGTATATGAAAACCAACCTAAATTAGAAAAACAACAAGATTCAAGTAGAGTATTAGAAATTTGTCCCTGAAAAAGTAAATTTAATTAGCACATGATTCTTTCTATCACAGGATACTTATATTTATAAAGTTAAAAACAGAGTTAACATAAGTAAGATTTATACATTTTCATTATTTAATGGCCTAGGAATAAATCGAAAATGTTTACCATAGTACTCAAATAATAGACAATATGTAACAATGTTTGCTATTTTATAAAAAAGAATTATTTCTCCTCTGTTGCTGTTTATAAATATAAGATAAACATGACTCAGTGAAGTGGTCACTGAACCATAAACTGTGGAATTATGGCATAAACGGCTCAACTATAAATGTGCTTTTGGGGCATAAACATTACATTGCATTTTACAAAGCTTAAATTCTGAGAGTAACATTTCAAAAAGAGAAATGGTTAATAAATTATGAGAAAAAAAAGTTGTATACATCAAAGAAAAATATTCTTTAGTGGGGTAAGAAATATACCACAGACATGAATATCAATAATTGCTATCAAATCAATGCTAAAATATTTTGATTATGTATTTTTTATAACTTGTGTTACTTTTATAAATCATGTGATATAACAGATAGCATTATTAATGTTTCTGAAATTTGTGTTCGGAAAAAATTTCTCACAGCCTCAGAAGAAATAAAGAGTGGAAGATAGACTGTTAATTATATTACAAGCTGGAGTTAACTTTACAAAATATAGATATAAATGCATACATATACATATGCACATATATATGCATGAACAAATATATCTATGCATATATATAGACACAAACATATCTATGCATATATATATATATACATATACTTATATATGCATATATATATACTTATATATGCATATATATATATATATATACTTATATATGCATATAGATATATATACTTATATATGCATTTACTTATATATGCATATATATATATATATATACTTACATATGTGCATGTATATATATATATACGTATATATGCATGTATATATGCATATATATATTCTTAGGCACATGGCTTAGTGGTTAGAGCATTGGCCTTGCAATCGAAAGGTTGTGAGTTCAATTCTCAGACCGGGTGGTGTGTTGTTTCCTTGAGCAAGACACTTTATTTCACATTGCTCCAGTTTACTCAGCTGTAGAAATGAGATGATAGGGACTGAGGTCCTTATCATTCCACTGCAAAGTGGTCGTGTAGGTGCCACGGCAAAAAAGCACCCAGCACTCACTGTAAATGAGGTTGGTGTTAGGAAGGGCATCCAGCTGTAGAAATCAAGCCAGTATCAGTTCCCGTCCCACCCTTGCAAGCAGGGAAAAGCGGACGTAAAATGAAATGATGAATGATGATGAAAATGATATATATGTATATATACACATGCATATTATCATCATCATTTAATGTTCACTTTCCCTGCAAGGAAGGGTTGGATAAGTCTTCACAGACCAAGTCTTTACTGAAGAGGGGCTACTGATCTCCCAGACAGGCCGTGAGTTCACATCTCACTTATAGATGGTTCCATGTTCTACTGCATGTATTTTATCATGGCACCAACAGTAGAGACTGGATAGGATATATTTAGAGGTATATACATAAATACATGCACATACATATATATACATATATATATATATGTTGACTTGGAGAAAACCTTTGACAGAGTCCCCCATTATCTGGTGGGCTCTTAGAAAACTAGATGTTGATGAATGGCTTGTGAGAGCTATACAAGTCATGTATAAAGAAACAGTTAGCAAGGTTAGAATTAACAACGAATATAGTGAAGAATTTAGTGTAAAAGTCGGTGTTCATCAGGGCTGTCCTTAGCCCAATCCTATTTATTATTGCCCTTCAGGCTATAGCAGAGGAGTTCAAGACCGGCTACCAATGGGAACTTCTATACGCAGATGATGTAACACTCATAGCTGAATCAATGGCAGAACTAGAGAAGAAATTCCAAACTTGGAAGTATGGCCTAGAATCAAAAGGCCTTAAAATTAACTTGTCTAAGATGTAGGAAGGAAAGTAGGGCACCGGACCCCTCTGGGAAATGGCCATGCTCAGTGTGTAGGAAAGGAGTAGGCAGAAACTCCATTTTATGTCCTAAATGCAAAGTATGAGTGCATAAAAGATATAGTGGGATCACAGGTAAACTAACTAAGAACATAGATTTTATATGTGGCTGGTGCTGAGGTGCAATAAGTAGTAGCAAGTGCCCACAGGATACTAGCTCCTTCCATTGCCCAGATGGTTCTATAGAAATAGTGGACACCTTCGGTTACCTGGGTGACAAAATCAGCAGTGGTGGAGGGTGCTCTGAAAGTACAGTAGCTAGAGTCAGAACGGGATGGAAAAAGTTCAGAGAGCTTATACCACTATTGGCCACTAAAGGTTTCTCCCTAAAAATGAAAGGCAGACTGTATGATGCCTGCATATGAACAGCAATGTTACATGGCAGTGAGACATGGGCCTTGTGTGTAGAGGATCTACGTAGACTGGAGAGGAACGAAGCTTGCATGCTCCGTTGGATGTGTAATAGTAATATACGTGAACGGCAAAGCATAAATGAACTAAGTGAGAAATTAGGAATAAGAGGGATCAGATGCTGTTTACTCGAGAGAAGACTACGTTGGTATGGCCACATGATGCGCATGAAAAACGACAACTGTATAAAAAAGTGCAGGGCGATCAAAATAGACGGTAGCCACAGAGTAGGCAGACCCAGAAAAACCTGGGACAATTTGATAAATTCTGACCTTACACACATACACCTCTCCAATCAATGTCACTGGACCGAGATCTTTGGCGCTATGCAGTAATACAGAAGACCCTGCTTGCCTAAGTACAAAGCGAAACCTACAGTCAGTAGGCACCTCCTAACCAAAAATACATAATTCTATCGGGCAATGCCTGTGCGTGAAGATTATTTTTTAAGTGAGGAAAGACCGTGCATTGAGCCAATCCCACTCTCTGAGCGACAGTAACTATAACCTGAAAAGAAGAAAAGATAAAGATCATCTGTAACTACTGAGTTGCAGGATTTATGTCAGAGTTATCCCAGTTTCCTGAGTTACCTTCTCCTTGAAGAATGCCCTGACAAAGGCTAAGGGTCCTTCATTCCCAGTGGTTTAACCGCATGATCGGGTATCCAGCCCGACTATTTCTATGTCCACGCACATATACATACACATGCATATACATACATATGTACATGTGTATATACATATTTACTCATTTTTAGATGGCCATTGACTCTTATAAGTTCTTCCGCCTTTTGTCAGGTTTTGTTTTTTGATATGCAGCATGTCCAAAATCACCCTCCTTACCAAGTAAACTTGGTGGGGTTGCCAGCTTAGTCGCCAACGACCCGACCATGCGACAGGTTGTACTGGGTTGCATGTTACTAGTAGCACTCAAGATATATATATATACATACATACATATACATATATGCATATATATATACATACATATACATACATACATGCATATATAAATACATATATATACATTCTACGTTTATATATATATATATATATATATATACGTGTATATATATATATGTATATATATATATATTGTTATACTTTGGGAGGGGCATGTTGCCAATAATTCAGAAACGAAATATATATATATATATATATATATACATATATATATATATACGTATATATATGTATACATATATATATATATATATACTTTTTTTTTTTTTAGTCCAGAATTAGCCGTCGAAACGGCTTGAGCTCAGCCGTCGGGTTTCTACTCGTTCCTATACATATATATATACGTATATATATACATATATATACGTATATATATATATAAATATATATATACGTATATATATATATATATATATATACATATATATACGTATATATATATACAAGAGGCAATTAAGGAAATGAAAAATGGTAAGGCTGCTGGACCATCGGGGATAGTTGCTGAGATGCTGAAGGCATCAGGAGAAGTAGGCACTAAACTGGTTGCACGCATCATCAATCAGGCTATATATGGTGGTGCCATACCCAAAGACTGGTGCAGCAGTATTCTCATAAATTGTTACAAAGGTAAAGGGGATGCTCTAGAGAGGAGCAATTATTGCGGCATAAAGCTGATGGATCAGGTTATGAAAGTGGCAACTGATTAGAGAAAGGGTCAAATTAGATGAGATGCATTTTGGTTTTGTGCCCCGGAAAAGTACAACAGATGCCCTCTTCTTAGGTAGGCAACTACAAGAGAAGTTCTTAGAGAAGAGTAAGCCACTATACTTAGCTTTTGTTGACCTAGAGAAGGCTATTGATTGGGTACCCCGATCTGTCATCTGGTGGTCCCTAAGGAAACTAGGGGTAGAGGAATGGCTTATGAGGACAGTTCAAGCTATCTAGGGTGCTGTCAGTAAAGTGAGAGTAGGCATGGAGTTTAGTGAGGAATTCCAGATACAAGTAGTACATCAGGGTTCGGTCCTCAGCCCCCTCTTGTTCATTATAGTCCTCCATGCCATAACAGAGGAGTTTAAGACTGGATGCCCACGGGAACTTCTCTATGCTGATGATCTGGTTCTTATAGCAGAATCAGTAGAGGAGCTAGAGAATAAATTCTGGCTATGGAAACAGCAGTTGGTATCAAGAGATCTGAGAGTGAACCTAGCTAAGACAAAGTGTTGATAAGTAGAAGAGAGGAAAATACTCTGATTCCATGTTCGATATGTAGGAAAGGAACTTGCATAAATTCCATAAAACGTACACAATGCAGATCTTGGGTGCACAAGAGATGTAGTGGGAAAGCAGGCAAACTAACAGGTATGGAAAACTATGTATGCAGTAGATGTACAGGGAAAGTTGGCAGTAGTAATCGCAGTGATAGACACATTTTCCCGAACTTGTCAAGGGATACCTCCTTATATGGAAGATTGTAGTTGTGGAGAGGATTGGTTAAAATTTGTTGTAAACACAAGTAAGTCTGGTTTGGTAGGAGGTAGGGGTGGCTGAACTTGCCTGTAGAACAATGAGGGAGTGAGTGGAGCCGGTCAAGCATTGAATGTGAAATCTATACAGCAGATTCTAAGGATAGTGTAAGAAAAGTCGAAAAATTGTACTGGAGAAAATGGAGGAGAGAGGTTATAATAGGTAAGTCAAATGAGAGTAGGGGACAATAAAAAATAATAGAAAGAAATATACATATATATATATATATATATATATATATATATATATATATACGTATATATATATATACATGTATATATATATATATATATATATGTATATACATATATATATATATATATATATATATATATATATATATACATATATATATATATATATATATACATATATAGATATAGATATATACATATATATATATATATATACATATATAGATATAGATATATATACATATATAGATATATATCATCATCATCATCATCATCAACGTTTAACGTCCGTGTTCCACGCTTGCATGGGTTTGGACGGGGGTAGTCCCACTTGAGGCAAGAGTGATTGTCTTGCTCGCATAGGACTGTCTGGCAGGTTTTCTACAGTTGGATGCCCTTCCTAACACCAACAACATTTACAGTGTGGGTCTGGGAGGTTTTTACCGTGTTGCCTACACGGCCACATTACAGTGTGGACTGTGTGTTTTTTTGTCGTGGCACCTACACGATCTCATTTGTTTCGGCCTGGATGGTGTGGCACCAACATAACTTTACATAGAACGGGGTGGTGTGGATGGGGTGGGGGTAGTGGTGGTGGGACGGGGTGTATTTTGTTAGAGATTTTGTTAGAGACTGGCTGGAGTAGGTTTTACTATATATTTAGGTAAGGCGGGTCTTCTATACATATATACATATATATATATATATATAGATATATATATATATACATATATAGATATAGATATATACATATATAGAAATATACATATATATATATATATATATATATATATATATATACGTATATATATATATACATGTATGTATATATATATACATGTATATATATACATGTATATATTTTTTTTTGTATTTGCATACATCTTTTTGGCATGCGTATGCATGTGAGCATATATCTTTGTATAAATATGTGTACGAGGTTAATTACATGTATATACACACACCAAACTGCATAAAAATTTTTTGTATTTTCATTGGTCAATTTGAACTCCGTTCCCAAACGGACCTGAAATTTTGAATTGTTGTTATTATCAATAAATATATTTCATTATTTCTGAAGACGGCATATATGTGTGTTTGGTATGTATATTTAATCTTGATAGTTTGTATAATTTTGTATAATTTTGTACATAGATCTGTTGAATATGCATGCCAATTCTAACACATATATATCCTAGAAACGATCGTTA
>OZ024746.1:43139389-43144389 GCA_964016885.1 Eledone cirrhosa
ATGTTTATTATAAACATACAGAATATTTTCGAATATTCTATGTCTATATTCACATATATATCGCTATTTCAGAGCATTTATTCCAATTTCTAATTTCTGCCGGACCGGCAACCGCTCTTTCAAACCAGTTCCTGTACACAGCTAAGTATTCTATAAGTCTCTAGCTGTGTCATTCTCGATAAAAGCACTGGATATGTAGTCCTGAAGATTTCTAAGAAGAATGAAACGCGTAGATTACTTCCCTTGCTTTTATCGAGAATCTAATTGTAATACGTGACGTATTCTATTCTATAGCGATTAGGACTTCAAAATGTTTATTATAAACATACAGAATATTTTCGAATATTCTATGTCTATATTCACATATATATATATATATATATATATATATATAATAAAGAATTTATATCTAGTAACATATATATACATACAAATGCATATCGATGCTAGAAAATATATAGGTTTTGTCTTAATAAAATTGTGGTTCAATGCATGGGGTTGCAGAACAATAATATAAGAGACGTAAGATAATTTTCTTATCTTACGTCTCTTATATTATTGTTCTGCAACCCCATGCATTGAACCACACTGTTATTAAGACAAAACCTATATATTTGCTAGCATCGATATGCATTTGTATGTATATATATGTTACTAGATATAAATTCTTTATTATTATCTCCAAAATATTTGTCGAGCAATACTGGCCATGACTGCTGCCACGGTAGTAGGCTGGCCGCTGTCTTATTAACAACCCACTTTCCACCGATTGACCTCGATGTCACGTGTTCGATTCTTTTTGAATTTGCCACAGACACAGAGGCAGTGATTTTCTCAATGGCTAGGAAGTAAGTCCACGCTTTGCTATTTCCTATTCACTGATTTCTTTTTTAATAAGCTTCCAGAGTCCTCGCTTTGCCTGGAAACTTATATGAGAATAGACTTTCCTGATGACGGGATGTTTCTCTACACCTTCTTCGGAAGATGTATCTACTCCATTCCAGAAACTAATTAGTTGGAAGTGATATTTTAGTAAGTAAGTTAATTTTATAATTTTCTTATCTTACGTCTCTTATATATATATATATGTATATTTATATATATATATATATATATATATATATATATATATATATATATATATATATATATATATATATATATATGTATATTTATATATATATATATATATATATATATATATATATATATATATATATATATATATATGTATATTTATATATATATATATATATATATATATATATATATATATATATACATATATTTATATATATATACGTATAGTTATATACATATATATATGTATATACGTATATTTATATACATATATATACGTATAGTTATGTATATATATATATACGTATAGTTATGTATATATATATATACGTATATTTATATATATATATATATATATATACGTATATTTATATATATATATATATATATACGTATATATATATATATATATGTATATTTATATACATATATATACGTATATATATATATATACGTATATATATATATACGTATATATATATATATATTGTTATACTTTGGGAGGGTCATGTTGCCAATAGGAAACACACGCACCAGTTGCTTTAACTTCAGTTTATTATATATTTATAAATTTACAAATTTACAAATCTATAAATTTCTGGTTGGTTGGTTGGTTCCACAACCAGATAGTTGTTTATATATAGTCATAGTCCTTTCGCCACACACTCTGTGACCTCTTCAGTGACTGGGGATTCCTTTCTTTGTTTCTGTGCCTCTCCTTTGTCCTGTCCTACGCCATTTTGTTTCTGTGTGTGTGTTGTGTGCTCAGTCTGCGCATGCGTCACATCCGGGTGTCTGTGTGTGTTTCTGTTCATTTATCTATCTATTTGTTTATTTATTTGTTTATTTACATGTTACTGGTTGGTTGTTTGTTCTATGTGTGTGTGTGTTTTCATTTTGTCCTTAATTGTAAGTTGTGATGTTGCTGTTCCACTCATATTTTCTATTTAATTTTGGTTGTAATTCTTTTATGTTTATTGCCTCTGTAATTTGTCTAAACATCGCATCTTTTCTGTGTGTAGATTCTATTTTTATTTCTATGTTCTCTAATTTACCCTTGTGTTCTATCTTAGCATGTTGGTAGAGTACAGATGATTCTTTATTATCTTGACGGTCTCGCCAGTGTTCATTATCCGTTCCCCTATACTACGAGCTGTCTCACCTATGTACACTATATTTTTGTCTCTACATTGTCCTTCAGTACATATTATGCTATACACTACATTTCTAGTTTTACAGTTAATATGGGGGCTTATTTTACAGGTTATACATTTCTTATCTATACATGAGGGTTTTGAAAAGGGTATGTCTTGCTAATAAGTGTTTCTACGGAGGTACCTGGTCTTTCTACTATCTTAATATTGAGTTTATGTTTATTTAGGGCCCTTCTAAATTTGTAGGCTAGTTCGCCTCTAGGGGTTGTATCGATGAACATTATACTCTGGTATTTATTGCTATCATACCATGAGTTTATTCTATTAGCCTTGTTCCTAGTTCTTTCTATTCTATTCCAAAATTTGCTCCTGTACAAGGGGCAGGTCCCATTTATGTCATTATTTACCATTTTTTCCCATTTGGTTCTGGCTCCTCTATACACTCTGATTCTATCTCTCTGATTGTAGCCAGAGAACTGCATACGGTGGATGAAGTGTTGTATGTGTCTCTCTAGTTCTTTGGGGTTGCACATGCGGGACACATTTCTCATCACCCGTACCAAATCCGCAATCAGTATGTTGATTTTGGTATGGTCCGAAATGGCCGAGTTTCGGTGGATCAGATGTTTGGACACCTCATTAACAGAAGAGTTCAACAACAAAAACACCAATATATATGGTAACGCAAGAATAGATAATGACGAAATGTCTGTGTTATGTTTACCCCCAAAATTTGCGACATTCAAGAAGGTAAATATGATTAGTTGTCTGTCAGAAACAGAAAAATCATTTACAAAACTACGCTGGAGCATCATATACGTATATATATATATATATATATATATATATATACGTATATATATATATATATATATATATATATATATACGTATATATATATATTATATATATATATATATATATATATATATATATACGTCTATATATATATTATATATATATATATATATATATATATATTATATATATATATATATATATATACGTATATATATGTATATATATATACGTATTTATATATATATATACGTATATATATATATATATATATATATATATATATACGTATATATATATATATATATATATACGTATATATATATATATATATATATATATATATATATATATATACGTATATATATATATATACGTATATATATATATATATATATATAATGAAAAATTGAACAGGGACAGAACAGAGAGGCAGTACGACAAATGTTTATTAAATTCACGCTCAGGAGAGTGGGGGGTAGGTGGGGGACGACGTTTCGGGCATAAGCCCTTCTTCAGATGAGAGTTCAAAAGGTGTGTAGGGGAGTGGTGGAGAGACATATAGTGAAAGGAAACGGTGCGAATGAAAAATTGACAAATAAAGACAAAAATATAATAAATAATAAATAAAAATAAAGCATGATCAAAAGACAAGGAATGAGAAAATTTAAAAATAAAGGCATGATCAAAATAAACAGAAATTAAAAGGGGGGTAAACAGGTGGTGGAAGGGTGTGGGGTGAGTAGAGGTGGTGGCGGGTGGAGTGGGGAGAGGGAGACGGGGTGTCCGAGCGGGGAGGGCTGAATGTGGTGTGTGTGGTTAGGTGTGCGTGTGTGTGTGTGTGTGTGTATGTGAAAGTGAGGGTTGGGGGAAGAACGGGGTTGCATGTTCAGGAAGGTGTGTGTGGGGGGTGTTTTTGTGGGTCGGAGGGTCTGTGCGTGTGTGGATAGGGGGGTGGGGGGAGAGGAATCAGGGGGCTGAGGGTGTAAATATGTGGTGGGAAGCACGTGTGTGTGGTTTAAGCGTGATGTGGGTGTGGGTGGCGTGTGGATAAAAAAATTTGTTTTGGGGTGTGTGTGTGTGGGTGAGTTATATAGGTGGTGGTGTAAGAGGGTGGTTGAAAAGTGGTAAGTTACACGGATGTATGGAGATTTTGGTGAGAAGTCAAAACGCGTGTGGGTAATCCAAGAAGCGGTGGTCGGAAGAGGAGAGATGTGGGGTGCGCGCGCAACAGGAAGTGGTCAGCAGTGGAAGTGCTGTGGTCAGTTGGTGCTGAGACAGTGGTCGGAAGGGCATAGCAGCAGTCGGCGGAATGATAGGGAGGCGAGGATGGGTAGGTGTGAGAGTTGGAGTGAGGAGGGTGTGTGTGTGTATGTGTGTGTGTGTGTGTTAGTGGGATGAGTGAGTGTGGAGCGGGGAGAGAAGAGTGTGTGTGGTTCTATGGAGGGAGTGTGGTGTACTGGTGTGTGTGTAGTTTGATATATATATATATATATATATATATATGCGTATATATTATATATATATAACCCCCTTTATCTTCTTCTTCTTCTTCTTCTTCTTCTTCTTCTTCTTCTTCCTCTTCTCTCCTTTCTCTCTCTCTTTTTTCCCCCCGTCAAACTTGGGCGAAATTCTTTCCTTGCTCACATTTCAACCAGGTTTGATGGTCTTTCGTCTCTTGTTCACGATTTCACAGAGTTTATATTCATAGAGATCTGGGACTTGTCTATTTCTACTCACTTTCCGTTGCTTAAACCTTTTTGTTGTTACTCTAGCGTCCCCTTTGTTTACGTGTCCCAACGACTTTTTTTAGCCGTTGTTCGCACCAACCTGAGGCATATGGCCCTTAAAGCGATGAAATGCCGAGGACGGTTGGAGGGTCACTGATGAAGGACTCACTTTTTCATATGTATCCCATTTGCAACGCCGCAGCTCCATTATTATCATATTTACATATATATATATATA
>OZ024746.1:43149389-43234389 GCA_964016885.1 Eledone cirrhosa
AACATTTCCAAAAATTAAGCAAAATAATTAAACTCATAAGCAATGTTTTTCTTCACCATTTCCCAAATTGAAATGCCTATCCTTGTGCTTATTTTGCATTTATGAAGGTGTAAAATCTATAGGTGTACTGGAAATATAATTATTTTGTTTTCACAAAGTTAAGAGGAAATCCTGTTTGCATCTCTTAAAAGGTTTAATATTAGTTTCCCTTGTTTTAATAGTTGAGACACTATTTATATATTGTACTTATTTATCTATTTTTAATTCTTTAGCTTGATACTGTCAATAAATTTCAAATAATTTTCAAAAAAATTACAAATTGAAGAGAGTTTAGTAAAATAAATAATTTTGTATTTATTAAGCTAATGTTTAAAGCATAACACAAATGTTTTCATGCTAAAAGGCCTTTACATAAATATAAACATTAAAAAAGAGCTTAGCATTGTAGAACCTTGGGTTGTGCCAGACATTTCTGTAACAGAATGGTTAAAGTGGCTTATCTAAAGTATTACACAGAATTTTACAAGTCCTATCTTGTATTCTTATCAGTTAATACATGCCTAAACTCCATAATACTAAAATACTATACATTTCTGCTTTTCCATTATTACTGTCTCAAATTTCAGATAAATTTAATTTCACACATTCTCTTTATAATAATTGTTTCTTCTTTTGGCACAGGGCCAGCAAATATCCCAATATATTACTGGTGCTTTATTTTATCGACCCCGTAAGGATGAAAGGTAAAGTTTACCTCGGTGGGATTTGATTCAGACCATTAAGGGGCGTAGCTATGCTGCAACGCATGGTGTCCAAACCTCTACTGATACTGCCAATCCAACGCCCATTCTCTTTATAATAATAATAATAATATACTAGTCCTTTGATGACCATTTCTCATAATTTATTCTTATTTCATGTCTTTAACTCAGTGTGCATAAATATTATTAATCGAAGATGTAAACCAAGGAAAACATGAGATGATATACCACAGGGATCTGTTCTTGGTCCCCTTTTGTTTGTGGCATATATTAATGACATAGATGCCAACTTACAGAATGCCACGGTACTGAAATATGCAGATGACATCAAGCTGTACCTTGAAATCAAAAGGACTGATCCTGAAATCTACAACTCTTTCCTACAATCAGACCTGGACACAATGCAGCAATGGATCACAGACTGGCAACTGAAGCTGGCTGTGGACAAATGTACCACCATGCATTTTGGGAGGAAAAATCCAGCGTCCACATACTCCCTCCACAACACTGATATCAAGAAGTTCTCTTGTGAACGTGACCTGGGCATTACTGTCAGCAGCGATTTGTATTGGACAAAGCATGTCTCTAAGATTGTCAAGAAGGCCGAGGGTGTCTTGGCATCACTCAGCAAGACCTTTGTTAGCCGCTCTCCAGCCATCTATTTAAAACTGTATACAGCTATGGTACGACCACACTTGGAATTCGCATCATCAGCCTGGAACCCCTATCTTGCTCAGAACATTGACCTCCTGGAAACTGTTCAGAGACGTGCAACTAAGCGCATACCCTCCATCAGACACCTACCATACTCTGAACACCTTGCTTCCCTGGGCATGGATTCATTGAAGCTCCGACGTCTGGCAATGGACTTGGTAAGTACCCACAAAGTTATTAACCATCTCGCCAATTGCAACCCTGAGCACCTTTTTGATCTCCATGTGTCTAACACACGTGGACATGCCTACAAAATCAGAAAACAGCACAGCTCCCATGACTTTCATAAAATTTTTTCACGCTCAGAGTTGCTGAAGCATGGAACAATCTGCCTGCGTCAGTTGTTAGCTGCCGAGACACTGCATCCTTTAAGACACTCATGCTTCCCGAAATATGCCAAAACTACACCTGATGTACCTCTTCCATACACATGCACACATGTGTGTATCATGACTCATGCACTGTTCATTTTCCTGACGTTTGTACATTACCCTATGTACTATACATACACTTTTTGATGAGTTGTAGTGCACCTGAGCACTGTACACAATATTTCATTATTATTATTATTATGTAGTGAAAATTGACCTCAGGTAGATGAACCTCATGGCAGAAATGACGGAAGGGCATGGTTAGTGGAGGCATGGCCATCTGGAGAGGACCAGTATAAGAATGTGACCAAGCCCATTCACACACATTCCTCCATCAGTGCTTCTCAGTAACTATTTCTAGCACCATTATACCAACCGTTCTATCCAGGGTCCCCTTCAACCCCTTCTCTTCCTTACAGCACTCTGTTAAAATCCCACCACAACCGTCATAGCAACTTAGTAATCATTCTTATTGTTACTACTCCATATTGTATTTTTTTAAAAAAATGTCTTTTTGAATTGTGAATGAATTATTTAGGTCATGAAATTAAACAAACAAATATTAAATTTTCTTTAAAAGTAAACATGCAATCTTATTGATCAAATTGTTTGACATGTGAACATTTTTGATATTCCCCTATTATACTCAAATAGTTAGAAAGACCATAGAGAGGAAGAAACTGAAGATACAGTGAAGCAAAAACGTCAAAGGAAACAAATTAGCAAAAGTAAAAGCAGATATGGTCAGACCTGCAATACATAAGGGTATCAGGAGTTTGAACTTCTCTCAACATAATCAAAAGCATCTTATTAATGGAAGGAATAACTAAAATTATTCTACTCCTTCAAAAAAAAAAAAAAATGCTCAACTTAGATTAGTTCAAATACATACATGATACCTACCTTCCTCCCAACCTACCTACTAACCTACATACATACAAATGTACATACATACACAAATACATATGATTGCATTCACACAGATGTAAACATATATATATATCATCATCATCGTTTAACGTCCATGTTCCACGCTTGCATGGGTTTGGACGGGAGTTTTCCCACTTGAGGCAAGAGTGGTTGTCTTGCTCGACTGTCTGGCGGGTTTTCTACAGCTGGATGCCCTTCCTAACACCAACCACATTTACAGTGTGGGGCTGGGAGGTTTTTACTGTGTTGCCTACACGGCCACATTACAGCATTGACTGTGTGTTTTTTTGTCGTGACACCTACACGATCTCATTTGTTTTGGCCTGGATGTTGTGGCACCAACATAACTTTACATTGAAAGGGGCGGTGTGGGTGGGTGGGTGGGGGGGTGGGGGGGGGGGGGGGGGTTATTAGAGATGCCTACTGACTGTAGTAGGTTTTACTTTGTATTCAGGTAAGGCGGGTCTTTTCTATTACTGAGTACCGCCAAAGATCTCGGTCCAGTGACATTGTCTTGGAGAGGTGTAAGTGTGTGAGGTCGGAATTTATCAGGTCGTCCCAGGTTTTTCTGGGTCTGCCTACTCCGTGGCTACCGTCTATCTTTATTGCCCTGCACTTTTTTATACAGCTATCGTCTTTCATGCGCATCACGTGACCATACCAACATAGCCTTCTCTCGACTAAACAACATCTGATCCCTCTTATTTCTAATTTTTCCCTTAGTTCGTTTATGCTTTGCCGTTCGCGTATATTACTATTACACATCCAGCAGAGCATGCAAGCTTCGTTCCTCTCTAGTCTGCGTATATCCTCTGCACACAATGCCCAGGTCTGACTGCCATGCAACATTGCTGTTCGTATGCAGGCATCATACAGTCTGCCTTTCAATTTTAGGGAGAAACCTTTAGCGGCTAATAGTGGTATAAGCACTCTGAACTTTTTCCATTCAGTTCTGACTCTAGCTACTGTACTTTCAGAGCACCCTCCCCCACTGCTGATTTTGTCACCCAGGTAACGGAAGCTGTCCACTATTTCTATAGAACCCTCTGCGCAATTGAAAGTGCTAGTATTTTGTGGGCACTTGCTGCTACTTATTGCACCAGAGCACCGGCCACATTTAAAATCTATGTTCTTAGTTAGCTTACCTGTGATCCCACTACATCTTTTATGCACCCATACTTTGCATTTGGGACATAAAATGGAGTTTCTACCTACGTCTTTCCTACACACTGAGCATGGCCATTTCCCGGAAGGGACCGGCACCTTATTTTCTTTCCTACAAACTAGAACTTTATTCTTAGCCAGGGGTTAATTTTAAGGCCTTTTGATTCTAGGCCGTGCTTCATATATACAAGTATATTCATATATAAGTATGTATGTGTCTGTGAATTAGGCATGTATTAATATTGTTTTTCATAAAGCCTAGAAAAATTGCTTATATTATTTTTGATTATTTTAGTAGTATTTTATGGTGTTGTATGACATTTATAATATTATAAGAGAAATTAATAATACAAGTGAAGTGAAGTAGTTATGACCTGTAATTGAAACCTGGACTGTGATCCAACTATATGAAACATTACTCAATAGAACACATATAGGCAAAATTGATATATAAGTTTGAGGCAAACTAATACACACTTTCTATAATGTTTTATTTAAAGAAAGAAATATCTTAATAGGGTTTTCAATTTAAAAAAGAATATCAATTTTCTATAACAAAGTTAGTTTTTTTAGGAAAGGTTTTTGTCATATACTCATTGCACTTTTTATTTCTCTGGAATTGAAATTGCTACAAAGATTTTATTATGTTTCGTTAAAGAAGTATGATTCATTTACATCTATTGGAGTAAAAACATACTCCAAAATATTCTTGATGAAGCTTAAAAGATGATGTGTTCAAACAGGAAAGTAAATGAAAAAAATATTATTTATTATAGAACATTATTTTTCAAAGCTTTCACCAGTTTTATATGTTCAATAAACTTAATACATTATCTGAAAAACAAAACAACACTGCATAGGTATACTACATATAATAATATTTCATGAATTAGTGAACCCCTAATATGAGAAAGTTTTGAAATGAAAGGGGCACAAAAAGAAAAAATGCAGATAATATGAATTATAACAAAATGCTCTATCTATTGATCTATCTAACAGTCTATCTATCTACCTACCTACTGGTCTGTCTGTCCATCTCTATGCATGTATGTACATACATTTATATATATGTATGGATGTAGATATATATATATGGAGGCACATGGCTTAGTTGCCTTGCAATCGAAAGGTTGTGAGTTCAATTCTCAGACTGGGTGATGTGTTGTTTCCTTGAGCAAGACACTTTATTTCACATTGCTCCAGTTTACTCAGCTGTAGAAATGAGATGATAGGGACTGGGATCCCTATCATTCCACTGCAAAGTGGACGTGGAGGTGCCACGGCAAAAAAGCACCCAGCACTCACTGTAAATGAAGTTGGTGTTAGGAAGGGCATCCAGCTGTAGAAATCAAGCCAAATCAGTTCCTGTATGAGCAAGGCATGGTCAGCCGACCAGACACTGCCCACAACAGGACAACCCGTCTAACCCATGCTAGCATGGAAGAACGGACGTAAAAACGGTGATGATGATGATGATATATAAGCGGAAAAAATGAAACAAAATTTCATTTCCCACTCTTAGTATGGCTGTTACTTAAATATAAGTATGTACACGTACATACATATATGTATACAGACCGTTTATCGTTTCCGTTTATCGTTTTCGGTGCACCCGGCCGATTAACCCACTCGATATGCAAATTGGGCTACTCAGCCGTTAATATGCATAAGGTAAGTATATACGTTCAACAATCTGGCAGGAAGGTATACGTTGCTGACGATAGCTAATAAGCTTGAAACTAGTACAGCGTTCCTTTGTCAGTGTTGAACAAATGAGCAACGATGGTTGCTGGACACTACGGCTTAATACGGGATATTTGTTTACAAACACACCAAGCATTATAATAAATGTTCGGTGAATCCATACATACATATATATATGTGTGCATGTATGTATATATATATACATACTACTGTACGTCTGTATACATATATGTATGTACGTGTACATACTTATATTTATATATATATATATATATATATATACATATATAAAGGAAATAACTTGCTAATCTGTTTTGAATACTATAAATTACTCTACAACTGTATTTACTGTTAATTTTGCTTTGACTCCACCTGCTGTTACACCTCATCCAGGGCCATATAATTCATAAGGCTGATTAAGCTGAAGTCTAGGAGCCTCATCAACTTTTTTTCTTTGTGAGGCATTATTTCTGGGTTGAAAGTTAGAATTGCCAGAAGGATCCAAAAATATCCAAATGCCTAGGGAACCAGACACAAGTCAATGTGACCCTGACCTCATACTTCCATCCACTTTAATTGTATATCACCTACTGTCATTTACTCACTCACTATTTCCACACCTCTTGTGACAGCAATTAAATGCATATAGCTTATTTTCATATGTGGATATTTGTTACAGTAGAAATATAATACCATTCGTAATTAAGAACATACAGTACACTACTTTTGTCAATACTTATAAATATCTCCATAAATGTTTAATTAATTCATGTTTAAGAAAAACATTACTCAACTTATAAATCATTATATATTGAATATAAATGTACAGATTATTTACATGCATATAAAGAATGAAAGAATAAACAAAACAGCAGAAAAGTTATATCCTTATGTGTCCAGTGTTTGCATTTTATTCAATATGTATGAATGTTTTTTTTCCAATCCATGCAATCATGGGAAAATGGACATAAATTGATAACTAACTGAGTAACACATATTTCTGTTATCACTCATTAAGATTGTACATGTATTGACACTCTTTAAGTTCTCAAATATACTATTCATGTACAAACAATATTATAACCACCTATTTAGATGGCATATCTTCCATAAAGAGTTAAAATATACTGAAATAGACAGCTGACAAACTGGTCTTATACAAGAGTACTGAAAACCAGGCTTTATACATGTAAAAGCAACCAGCTGACAGGAAGCCACCAAGAGAAATTCTATGTGGCTGTTTAGCTTGATAGAAATAGTAGCAAAATCTCCAAAATCATCTTAAAAACAAAGGGCCTGTTGGATAATGTTGTTCTGGGTGCACTGTGACTATAAGGAAGTTGGGTTAGTCATAGCTGGAATGTTTTGATCATGTCTTTTCAAATGGGACTAAACAAAAGCTAGTTCACAGAATTGAATTCTCTCTACCCAATAATGTAACTATGCTATTCCCTATAAATGCTTAATTTTAATCCCAAAAATGTCTTTCAAGGTAACAACATTCTTTATTTAGCTTTTTTATTTAGCTTCTTGAAATCTAATTTGTCACTTCAAAGCTAGAAAATGGTTTAATCTGTATAGGACTAAAATGGGTATTGGTGCTGTTCTTCCTCATCAGTGTAACTAATAAAAGTAGCTACTAAAAATAAGAAAATAAATTAAGCTAGAAAACATTATGGCTATGAAATTATACTTTAGAAGTATAAAGTATTTCAAAAATCTAAATTCATTTATCCACCAAACTTTTATTGATTTATTTCTTTTTGTTGTTGTTGTTTTCAGCTTTTTGAATATTCACTTTTTTGAAAAAGGTATTTATTGATTAGAATGGAAATGAAATATATTTCTACTAATAAAAAAGATGAAGCTACTGAATAAATGATATCATTATATAAATAGATTTTCCAGTCATTTCAACATACTCCTTGATACAATCAATAAACATTAGTACCCTACCACATGAAGAAGAGTATAAAATAAATTAATGCAGCAGGATGAGCTTCCTTATGTTTAAAACCTGCTGAAATGATTAATTTAGAAGATTCTCTGTTATATAATCATTTCAACATTTTTATGATAGTGTGAAAGTAGACATTAAGTAGATGATATTACTATGAAACATTCTTTTTCATTAATGCAGATATTATCATCAAGAGAAATTTTATATCAAAACCAAAGATAATCAGAGGAAAGATGGAGAAAAGATAAAAATGAAGCTATATATAAAAGAAGGATAAAAAGGATATAAAAAAGTGATTGGTATTCTTATGATAAGAATATGACTGAACATATCTAATTAAAAAAATATTAAAGAAATATAAAAAATTGATTTCCTTAGATACACATTTTAAAACATTTCCTAATGGCAATTAAATTTAGGTTCATATAATGAAAGCTAGGGACAGGAGCTGAAAGAGTGCTCCTCATTGATAGAGCATTTAAAAGCAATATATCAGACAGAAATCTTTCAGATAATCTGAACATTTTCAACATCTACAATTTATCTTGGTTCTTTCCTATATATATAAATGCATTTATGTGTATATACATATACACATGTATGTACATATGTATATATGTATGTATGTTATGTCAGGTCGCTCTCATGTGGTACTGGTAACATGTAACCCAGTACAACCTGTCTTGTGGTCGGGTCGTCGGAGACTAAACTTGTTTGGTCAGGAGGGTGATATTTGGACATCCTGCAGGAAGAAATACTAGATGCAGCAAAGGGCGGAGGAACTTGGGAGAGTCAACGGCCATCCAAATAGTACCTTTTTTTTTGCCTGCGAGTGAAAGGCCCCCAGTTGTTGTGACAAGACCTTTCTAAGAGAAGGAAACTCCGAAAAAAGAAACCTGCGGCTTCGGAAGCATTCAATGATGTTGACCAGTTCTCCTTTTCGGGTAGTGGTTTTGGTGCTCAGAGAGTGGGATTGGTTGAGTGCAAGGCCTTTAAAAACCTTAAAAACCTTCAAAGCAGAGGCCTTGCTTGTTCAGGATCTGTTACAGGTTCATGTGGCTGGCCATAGCCTAAAGAGGCACCATTTTCTGAAATTTTACAAGCGATTGCTATACTCTTAGCAGCGTTTGCAGCCATCATCATCATCATCATCATCACCGTTTTACGTCTGTTCTTCCACGCTAGCATGGGTTAGACGGGTTGTCCTGTTGTGGGCAGTGTCTGGTTGGCTGACCATGCCTTGCTCATACAGGAACTGATTTGACTTGATTTCTACAGCTGGATGCCCTTCCTAACACCAACCTCATTTACAGTGAGTGCTGGGTGCTTTTTTGTGGTGCCTACACGTCCACTTTACAGTGTGGGCTGGGTGCTTTTTTGCCGTGGCACCTCCACGACCACCTTGCGGTGGGGGGTGTGGGGGCATATTGTCTATATGCTTCAGCTTGTACCCAAAATGTATGTATGGACTGTATGGAAAGCTGAGCCAGGGAAAGCCCTCAGTTAGTGGACAGAAGAAGCATTTCAGAGACTAACTGAAAGTATTCCTCAAAAACCTTAATATTAATCCCAGTAGCTGGGACTCACTTGGATCACTCAGATGGTCAAAGCAATATCTTTTAGGGAGTTGTGCAGCAGAAAGCAGACACATTACAGAGGCTCAGAGGAAATGGTGTGTGTGCATCAAATGAACCACATCCACTTCATCACCTACACACATGTGCCCCACATATGGGTGTGATTTCAAGGCTGGGATTGGCCTCATCAGCAACCTGGACCCATAACAAAAGATTCTCAACCCAATATTGAAGTCATGGTCATCTCCGATTCTCAAGGATGGCAACAACAACAATACATGTATGTATGTATATATATATATATATATATATATATATATAAGGGCGGTGGATTGGCAGTATCAGTAGAGGGTCGGATGCCAAGCTTTGAAGCATAAAGTTACCTCTCTTAATGATCTGAGTTCAAATACTGCTGAGGTTAACTTTGCCTTTCATCCTTACGGGGGTCGATAAAATAAAGTACCAGTAATGCACTGGGATAATTGCTGGCCTTGTGCCAAAAGTAGAAACAATATATATATATATATATATATATATATATATATATATATATATACATACACACACACACACACACACACACACACACACACACACACACACATACATACCTACATAAACAGACAGTTAGGCATAGATATGTTTCACTCAGTGAAAAATTAAGCAAGAGTGTGACAGTTTATATTGCATCACCAGCACTGAGTCGTCACCAATACACTTAGCTCTTAAGATTGAGCATCAAACTTAAAGTAGGCACATAAAGATAGTATAGTTTGCTGTAAGAAGTTGTAATGTGAAAATGATTGGTGTTTCACACAATAATGAATGTAATTTTTCCCAAAATAAAAAGTGTCATGGCTTGGCTTCACTAATGAACATTTTTGAAAGGTCCTGCACATGTCTATTGCATGTTCAGTGTTAGTGGCCATGGCCAATATAAATTCACAGTCACAGTGATAGTGGCTGCAAAGGAAAATTCTGTCTTGTCCTCAGCAATTTCAAAGAAGGAAATTGATTGATGGATGGTATGTTGCCAGGTCACACAAGCAGAGACAACATCAGATCACTGGTGATGGCCAATGTGACATGCTTGTACCATTATTTCAATGCTGTTCTGTTGTGCTGGTGGGTAGTGAAGATTTTACTGTACAGCAAAATCTTTGGCAGGTGATGATTCTCCATCCAGGTAACATGCCCTGCTCAGTGCAGCTGCATCTTTACAAAATAGCCTTGATACTATTGACCTCTGTATGTTCAAGAAATTCAATGTTGGTAATAAAGTCACTCCAGTGCTTGCTGAGAATGGTACGATGGTAACACTGGTGGAAGTACTGAAGGACTCATAGAAGATGACAGTAATTAACCCACAACTCAGAGCCATATGGAAGGGTGGTCAGTATAACTCATAATCCACAGGCAAATGAGGATGTGTCCTATTTTTGTGCACCAAAAAGCAATTAGGGAATTGAAGGGCATGTGTATGTAGGAATTTGTACACAGAACTATGAACTAACAACTTTACATTTCAATCAATAAATTAATATTTTTGCATAATATAGTCCATTCTCATTTTATTTCTGTCCTTCCAAAATCCCACTTGGTATCAATTTAAGCATAAGCAATAGATTTTACAGGCCCATTAGAATATGTCTGGCTATATATGAGTAAATATTTAAGATTATAAATGAGATTGAAAATCAGTGACATTATACAAGTAATGTACGAGCGAGCATTAATGAAAATGTAAGTTTCAATGCCAGCCTGACGTTCTGAATAATTTACTTCCTGTTTATTATGATTTATTTATGTAAATACTTCAATTAAGTGTCTTCATATGTTTGTATACGTTTGTGTCAATATGTACATTTGTGCAAATGCAAAAATTTATACATGCTGATACACTAATATAATAATAAAGCAACCCATGTATTTTCCATCATTAATTTAAATAGACAAACACTAAAGCTCCATCCACACTAATTTATAACTAGAAAGGACTATGAAGTGTGGTCATGGACCAATTTGAGGTATAATTGATGTTAAGAGCTATATTGCAATTAGCTATCATCATCATCATCAACGTTTAACGTCCGTGTTCCACGCTTGCATGGGTTTGGACGGGAGTTTTCCCACTTGAGGCAAGAGTGATTGTCTTGCTCGCATAGGACTGTCTGGCAGGTTTTCTACAGTTGGATGCCCTTCCTAACACCAACCACATTTACTGTGTGGGTCTGGGAGGTTTTTACCGTGTTGCCTACACGGCCACATTACAGCATGGACTGTGTGTTTTTTTGTCGTGACACCTACACGATCTCATTTGTTTCGGCCTGGATGGTGTGGCACCAACATAACTTTACATAGAAGGGGGCGGTGTGGATGGGGTGGGGGTGGTGGGACGGGGTGTATTTTGTTAGAGATGCCTACTGACTGTAGTAGGTTTTACTATATATTTAGGTAAGGCGGGTCTTCTCTATTACTGAGTACCGCCAAAGGTCTCGGTCCAGTGACATTGTCTTGGTGAGGTGTAAGTGTGTGAGGTCGGAGTTTATCAGCTCGTCCCAGGTTTTTCTGGGTCTGCCTATTCCGTGGCTACCGTCTATCTTTATTGCCCTGCACTTTGTTATACAGCTATCGTCCTTCATGCGCATCACGTGACCATACCAACGTAGCCTTCTCTCTAGTAAACAACATCTGATCCCTCTTATTTCTAATTTTTTCCTTAGTTCGTTTATGCTTTGTCGTTCACGTATATTACTATTACACATATGTTATGTATATATGCATGGACCCATACATTTTGACTTCAAAACAGATCCCACTTTATATCAAATGTAAAATCTATAATATGCATGTCCTACCTTTATGGTCTTGAAAATTTGAACTGGAATTCATCCATGATTAATAAATTCGAGATCTACTTGGAGTTGCTAAATCAGTTTATATAATGTGTTTCATAAAAACGAAAATCCTGAAGCACTTTGGCCATGTAAAACGTTCTCAAAATTGTAATTTGGAACATATACGGTGGTAATGACTCACAGTAAAAGAAATAGAGGTAGGTTACAGAGACACAGGCAAGACAATGTCTATAAATGATCTGTCCTAAATGTATATGAACTAAACTAAGCCACCTTTGGAAGGAACTAAGTCATGTTAGGTCACAAGCTGCAGCAACCAGAGACAGCAAATGATGATAGGAGATGTAGAATCACTTTTTAATCTTGGAAGATCCTATCCCTCAATGTCTGAAAACAGCAGATTTCTTCCAGAGAAAGAGTGAGAGAGTGATAGAGAAATATTGAAAAAGAGATATAGAGAAAGAAGCAAACCCAGTACTAGACTGGTAATTTTTTTTTTATCAATCTTGAAAGGTTGAAATGCAAAATTGACTTAGGTCGATTTAGAACTCAGTGCACAGAAAGCCAGAATGAATAGCAAAAAGCATTCTATTTTACACAACTGACATTGTCATTTTGCTGTCTATCTATGTTATATATTTCCTTAAGTAGACTGAGCTGAATTTATCTAACAAACACAATGGTAAATTTAATGAGTTATGTTCCTGATACAAAATGTTAACTGTACTCTATGTATGAGCAGTGTCCAACTAAATAAATTAAATGTTCTGCTCTTCTGCTATTTATCTTTAGATGAACTAGTATTTATACTAAAGCAATGAAACTAAGAGAGAAGTATGGATATTACAAATATTGATGTATATTATGCATAGGAAATGATGTCAAAATGGTAAGGCAGTGAAGGACATAATACAAATTGAATTAATTGGAAAGAGTTAACCTTAAAATACTTTAACCAAACACAGGAATAGTAAAAACATAAAACCATATGATATTCACATATATAAACTGAATTTAGATGGCTGATCATGATAATTATGAGAGTGATGAGAATAATAGTAAGAGTGATGATAATGAAGATTATATTGATGGTGATGATGATGACAAATAAATAAGTTTCAGAATACCATTTCATAAAAATGTTTTCGAAAAAACTTTGGAATTTGCATAACCAATTTAATTTCAGCACTAGAAAAACATTCAATTTTAATAAGAAACAGAGATTTCTCTTCAATCATATCTTTTAGTGGTTAGGCCTAAGTGAAAAGCTATGAATGCATTTTATTGATGCATATATCAAGTTGGCACATTCATCATAGATCACCCTGTATCAGAGGTAGATTTGTGTGTATGTGTGTATAGTAGTGGGGTGGAGAGAGAGAGGGGGAGAGAGAGAGCAAATAAAAGACAGAAAGCTTAAGAGAAAAACGAGAACTTAATTCTGTATTTTATAACTCTATAGCTTCATGCATTGAGTGAATTCATATCATTCCCTAGACCAGAAATAAACAAAGAATTACATTTTCATTATGTTCAAAGTCTTAGCCACCTACTATTGATGGAATTTTCTTTTCTTTACTTAAGTCATTTTGTTTGTAAAGTGTGTTAATAAAGATAATGGTTTGCTCTGAGGAATGTTATTTATAGTGACAAAGTCGTGAGTTCGTTTTTATAAAGCAAAATAACAAACACTGACAGTTACAAGTTTTTCTAACATGCATTTATTTTTAATTAAAAATCAGAAAAAAATTAGATTAACAAAAATAATAAAATCATTCAGGGGAAATTAGTTTGCACATGAAAAGTATCAGCAATCATCACTCTTAAAACATGCTTTTAAAATAAAAAAAATATAGTAAAGGCAAATAAATATAAAAGAAGGAAGTATTTCCTTGTGTTCACTTTTCTTATTTATTCTTTATAAGTGGGTAAAAATTAATCTACAATAAGTGGGTGCAATAAACATAGTATGATTCAATAAGATAGGAATGGCTTTATCCACTCTTTTCAATCATATTTTTCTAACTGTCTCTTTCTATAAATCTTACTTTTTTTTAGTTTCGATCCATCTATTCTTTCTCTTTTCCTCCTCATCTCTGATCAGTCTCTCACTTTCCTCTTCAGATTGCTTGTATAATTTCTTATTTCAATAGATGATGCTTTTTGCTTTTAATTCCTTTTCGCCCCATCTGCTTCATTTTCTCTTCTCATCATAATTACTTCCTTTTATAGTGACATATGCACACTTTTTATTGAGTGAAATCTATTTATTGATTTACAGTTCATTTAATTTAGAAAATGTTCTTCCCTTTGTTTTTGTTGATAATGTAGATGACGTTAATGACAATGTGATGATGTTGATACTATTGGTGTCAATGATAATTGTAATGATAGTGAACATTATAGGGATAGCAACAATAGTGAGGTTAGCACCAGTGTTTATGGTGGTTTTAACAATCAAAGTATTAATTATCCTACTATCTCAGAGACATTTTTCAATATATGGAATCTATCAAGTTGACATAAAGATATCTTGTTTCATTCAAAGCTCTTTAAATTCATACAAATATGAAATTTACCAGAATATCTCAGAGAACAGTCTACTAATACTGCATCAGGTGTTAGTTCTGTTGGATCTTTACAGTAATTCTTTATTACTGATAATAATTTCATTTACTTTAATCATATTGTCAAATATCAATAATCTGTCCTAAGAAAAACAACAATATAGTAACATTCAAGGTTATGTTTTGCTATTTAGTCATATTCTGGAATATCTTCAGCCTATCACACAAGATGTAATGGATCAAATGTTAAATCAAAAGCATAACTCTAAAGGACACAGGGAATTTAATGGGATAATGAACATTACCGGATTAAATGTTCAGTTATGAAAGTTTGAGTTAAAGATCAGAGAATGCTTTCATAGTAAACAATGTTTAAGTATGTTATATGACCATATGGAATGTACAACAATGACAATAATAATAAATAAAACTGTAACGAAGGTAATGGAAAACGTATGTCATTTGCAATTTTAACACAACAATTAATAATATTGTGAAGAAAATTTGTGGAACCACAAGATCAAATCTAAAATCAAACTATGTTGTGCTTAATAAAAAGGATTATGAATGTAATAATTATTACAGTCAGAGATTCATGAAACCAAACCTGTAAACAAATTTTGATTACTGATTAAAGCAGACCTCTTCATTTATAATACAAATTGTTTAAGAAAGAAAATGAACATTATAGCAAATTGAATTGTTATTGGAAGAAGCAAGTGAGTACAAGATATAGTTCTTTGTGACAGTAATGCCATCTTAAATAGTAAATACATTGATATTGGCTAAGAAAAGTTATGATTCAAATTAATACTTAAAATATCTTAGTAAGACTGAATTTATGTAATATATGTATACATTACTGTATATATATATTCACATATAATTTGCACTGGTAGATAAGAGGTGATTTAATTTTACATGACATATTTAAGATTTATTAATTACTTTAAATTGAGGTCTTGCAGGTCCAGTTGATAATTACCATGTTGGTTTTTCACACATGTCCTCATGAAATATAAGATATACAGGACATATATATATGGATTCAGTAAGAAACTGGTTAGACCATTATTCAGCAGAGTACTCAACACTACGGGTAGAGGAATATGGTTGTATTGATATATGTTATCTCTACTATATTTTGAAATAGGTCATGAAAATTTCGCAGTGAATACTCAAATTTATTTGTTTTATGTATTAAAGGTACTTATTTATGTCTAAAAAAAAAAAGATATATAAAATATACACATAAATAAAATTGCTTATAAAAAATTCAAGTGTGGAAAGAAATGTACAAAAATAGAAAATCAGTTGAATTGACTGCACTTTAATTTATCTATAGAAAGACATATGTGGATGAAATAAGACAAAATGTCCTATATTAAATGATATGTAAAAGAATTATGGAAATTAACAACAGTGCATTTGTGCATTTTAATGAAATAATGAATGAAAGTACTAAAGTTGTGATTCAACTGATGAAATTGACTGACATTATGAACGAAGCTCAACTATTGATAGTTGTCAGATAATCATGTGAAAACAGTTTACACAGGCACATAGTGCTTTGTTGATCATTAGATGGATATTACAACATTTTCCGCAAAGTTGATTACTTTTTTTAGCAGTTTTCTCTGGACTGGAATAACTACTATGGTGTATGGACTTAGAATGCAGCTGCAGTGAAGGGGAGAAATTACTGGAATTCAAGTTAATGTCAACTCTACAATTCATATACCTACTGCAGTAACTCACTGCATGATTTATAAAGAGGTGTTAGTGGCTAAAAATATTCTTCTGTGTTGTGTGTGGTAATAGATTTAGTTAAAATAGTCACCTTCATTAAAAGTTATGCATTGAGCAGTCACCTATTTGCCAGGATATAGAAATCAATTTTAGCAAACTTTTATTACATACAGAAGAGATAACTAATAGACATAAAAGAATGTAATATTTTTATAAGGAAAAACTCAAATCTTGTAGAAATTGGTTCATGATTAGAATTGCTTTTACATATTACGCTATTTGAAAGACATATTTGATAAGCTTAATAAACTTAATATGTCTTTACAAGGAAAGAACATCAACATTTTCACTTTGATAAGTAAAATCAAACTATTCATGAAAAATAAAAACCTATAGAAACATGCAGTAAAATAAATGATGAATTTGAAGTGTTTTCATCCTACTGAAAACATTCATGTAATATATTTTTGCTATCATTAAAGTTCTGTGTGGTCTTGTATCTATATTATTTTATATTTTCTGAGTTTTATTTTGTTAGTAATTTTTTTGTTTCATATAATCTTATGCAGGTTATGATCTTTTCTTACCTACTGAATATATAACACTGAAAGAGGGTCTTATGAAAATTTGTCTGATAAAAAAGAGAGAAATAATCAAAGCAGTCTCACATTAAATTCTATAAGAAAAACATTAACAGCAGAATAAGAATGATATAACATGCACACACATTCATAGACACACACACATGCAGACATACATATATACATGGTATTAAAAATTGGGATCGATACGAAATTGTGAGCATTTAAAAAAAAAATCTTTAGTTCTTGTTATATTCAGACAAAAACTGATTTACCATTCTACAATAGAAAAATGTAGAAATGTCAAACAACTATTCAATTTAGCAATGAAATTGTAAAATCAGCATTTGCTAGACTGAAATTTAATTGATTGTCTCATTGTTGTAAAGTTAACTGATAAAGGTAAGGTAGCATCCACAATAGAATATATTTTTAAATGTCTTTTTTTTTAATTCCTTCTTTATCTCTGTATGGGTAGGGAAAGCTAGACCTAGAGTATAAAAATCTTAAAACAGTGAAAGAGGAAAGAGATTAGCTTGATGTTGATAATTTATTTTTCATTTATACATCACTAATTCTGGCACATAAAAATTGTTTTAATGCACATAAAAGATTGTTTTTGCCATTCTGTAAATTATTAGAATGTGCAATATTACTCTTTAATGACTGTAGAAAAAATGGTTTAATTGGACAACTCTGGGTAAAACAAAGGGAAGCATAAATATTTTAAACTGAGGTCATGAAAAGAGAAGTATCAGATTTGAAACTATAGTTGAAGGTATTGAAGGAAGTCACCAAAATTTCTGACCCTTATAAATAGGACTATTTTTATTGCTGGTATACAAGTCCATCTTATTTATCACAGATTTAATGGTGATGTAAAGATGTGAATTCAAATGACTTTTCTAAAATTTAGTGATTAAAGTATTATAATCAGATGGAAATGAATATTTAGTTTGAAATAGCTATTGGTTATGTAATTATTTTATCTTGTAACCAACAGATGAAAAATATGCATCTTTGGAGTCCATTTGAAGGTGAAGTTGTATTGAATATCCTGAGATCATAGTTGCTAGGGCAGTGGAAATTGTATTTAAAAGATTATATCAGGATATCAGGCCAATCATGATTTCATTAACTATTCATTTGAATCATTAATCAGATGTGTACAATCTAACTAGGTGTTGATATTAATACCTGATATGATTATATGTAAGTAACATCATAAACTTCGTTTTAATATCTGGAGTGAGTGGATTAGTTGGAAATGTAGTAAATTTAAAAACAACTAAAACATGGATAGTCTGTCTACTCAAAATTTTCTGATACAGCAACGTGTTCTTCACATCTAACCTTTATCACTTTATCACCTCAGCCACAAACGCAGGCTCTGCCTCCCACAATGTAGAGGAGAGGTAGACAGTCAGATACTGGGACCTGACCAACCGCTTCCTTTTTGCACTGATCTCCATCAAGACCTCTGGTGTCCTTGGTCCCCACACTGCTGATTTCCTCCATAAAATCAGAAAGACAGCAGCCCGCTTGAGGTGGGGTAGCTTTTGCAGCAGGTACTTTTGGCCATTTTCTGCATTAACGCTTTGGCCATCTTGTCTGTGGGGCACATCTGAGGCACCACCCAAACAGGGAAGTAGTGACTGTCCCACCCCCTCTTCTTTTCCTTTTCCCCCATTTTCTGTTCCTTTTAATAATGTGTTCTGTTTTTATTAGATACTGTTCAATTATTTTTATATAATGTCATTGGCTTTTCATGACATTGAGATTTTGTATATTGAATAAATAACAACATTTATTGCTTCAAATACATTCTACGTATTTTGATTCATCTCAAAGGGGTACTATCTAGTCATTGACATATTTCATAAAAAGAGGAAAACCATTCCATTTTTTCCTTTTAAACTTGCTATTTGTTCTCTTTAGCATCTCCCCTAGCACTTATGACACCTAGATAACAAATTAACTTCTACTGTTGGTGATCTGTGACTTGCTATATACTTAGTTACCTCATTGCATCATTCAACTTAACAAATGTTACAGCACATCTATCAGGTTGACAGACTGCACTGCATATCTTATGAATCTATTTCTTGCATTGACTACACTGTTTATTAAAAAAGGGTGATTTAAAGATTTAGCATTTAAACCGGCCATATCCGACCAGCATTGTCTCACCTCCTCCTGTTCAAACTGGCTATAAACGGTCACTCATACTTATCTTATTGTTCTCAAAATAAATAATATCAAAATCTCATAGATTTGATATGCAAGATAATTATGTGAGGTAAAGCCTTTACTGTGAAAATATGATAGTAAATAGAGAGTAATGTAAATGCTACAGGGTTAATGAAATTTATCAAAGATATAGGAGCCAAATCTCTCACAAATCACATGGCAATCTTAAAATGGTAAGATGAGTTGAATAATGTTGTTCTACATATATCACATCTAAATGAGTGACAAGATAATTCTGAACATCTTTGTTTGGTCAGGAATGACATGATGATAAACAACTAGTAAACTCTTAGCTATAAAGCTGAAATTCTTTTTCCATCATTTTGATTGATGTTAACAAGGCAAATAATATTATAAAAAGAAATTTAAATGGTTATATGATGTACATTTGTTAAACATATATAAGAGTTATGCTATCAAAAGTTAAATATTGGTTAATATTTATAGGCTGTGAAGAACTTTGTTTGTTGCTCTTATATGTCTTTTTCATTTTGTTTTGAAATGCCTTATTACTGTTATTAATTTTTAATTTTAAATGCTTTTCAATTTCATAATTTCTACCTTTCCATTACTTAGTAAAGTGGTTAATGTCTTCTTTGTATCAAATTGATAAAAATTCTTTTTGTTGTTTTGGAGTAGAGCAGATCTTTAGAAAGTAGGTTTTTTTTATATGTTTTATTTTATCAATCCCTAGTGTATGTTCTTGTGTGTATATAAAGTTGATTTTTTCCTGAATTAGTTTACCTTGGAGTTTAGTTATTGTATTCAGATTTAATTCATCTTTTCTCCACTTTTCCAAAATGATATTTATTTATTACAGTAATTTTTTTATAGTTGGGAGAGACAGTTTCCTATGTATTTATGATTTGTCTCATAAATAAGTAATGAAAGTTGCATACAGTAAGGTAAAAAGAAAACTTTGTTCTTGAATCTATAAGATGATGTCCCTTTTAAAATATCTGAGAAATACAAAAAGAAAACTTATTCTAATAAAAAGAGAAGAGATAGATTACAAAATATTGTAGATATTTCAAAACAGAAAATATATTTATAGCATACAGTAAAAAATAAGAAAATTTAGTTTGGATTAAAGAAAATTAAACAAAGTTTTTTTTAATGAAGCTAAGATTCTCTCAATATAATAAAAAAAAAAAGAAAATAATTTGAATGCTGTAGTACTATTCATCATCATAGTAACCAACATTGTTTCTATGTCTGTGGTTTTCATGCTGACTTGAGTTGGATGTGGCAGTGTTTCTACAGCCATTCTCCTTTCTCATGCTAACCTATACTTTATAAATATAGTATATATTGTTCATCCTCATGAAGATACTATGCTGCAGGATGTATGGTTTAAACAGGAAACAAACATGTCGCCAGAGTTGGTTTAAAATAAACTGACACATATACATACCCCTCTCACTCTCTCACTCTGTGTGTGGGTTTTTTTTTTACAGTTTCCATTTACCAAATTAACACAGAAGACATCAGTCGAAGGCTATAGTTGAAAACACATGCCCATGTAGGGTGTAGATCCAAACTACATAGTTGCAAAGTGACCGTTTAAACTTCAGAACCAGTTAGTAAATAGAATATAAGTTTATCTTTAAGTAATTTGGTTACCTAGAAACAAGGTTCAAAGTATCAAACATAGAGACACACAGAATAGAGGACATTACAAATAACATTTTAAAAGTATATATGATAGGAAGAGATAAGTGAATGTAGAAATGGAGGCTAATTTAATTGCAAATATTGGAGAAAAAAATGAATTTCAAAATCCTGATTATTGAGATGAATATCTGAATGGAGTAAACAACTTCTGTTATGTTGGTTATCCTATCAATAATATGGCAGAAGATACCAAAATTCTTATATGATGTTATATGAAGATGTTTAACCCTTTTTTCTAAGTAAATCACTGCCTATATTTTCAAATTCTTTTGAAAATAAAGGAATTTGTTAAACTGATGTTTGGAACATAACAGATGTCCTTACATACAATTATAGTAAAAAAGATGAATATAAACATTTTAAAATAAACAGCTTAGTAAACATATATGTTGCCAATCTCTTAAACTTTTATGAAGTGCTTCAGAAGATGAAGTTAATATAAAAAGTGGTGTGCTCATGTGTGGAGATGCTAAAAAATAGCATCTCCACACATGAACGGTGAAAATCCTTAAGGATGGTAAGCAGCCAATGGCAACTTCTTTTTCTATTTTTAAGGGTCTTTACCTAATTCTATAAGCTGTTTTATAGCATCTCCATGGATGAGTGCATCACTATTTATACAATAAACAGCTTAGTATTGTTGAATCACAGACGGTTTCCCACAATTTTGTATGAAATTGGTTAAGGAATCCTTATGTCATATGTAATTTAGTTTTATAACAAAAGTAGGAATTGTGATGGTGATATAAATGAACAAAAAGAGTTTTTAATTATTGCTAAAACAGTATTTTATATTAGTCAGCAATGTGATTCACACATATGTCAGAAAGATGATAATACATAACAATCTGAATGTTAAAATTACAACATGAATCAACTTTCTTAATAAGAAAACTTCTTTGAATTAGTAGTAGTAGTAGTAGTAGTGTCTATGAAAATGTTGATAATATTGTACTGCACCATGTCTCACCTTAATAGTAGGTATATGGATTAGATTATTATATTTGTATCTTAGAATATTTAAAAATAAAAACGGTTTGCAAATATTGTCTCACATTATACACATTTAGTCATTGTCAAATGATTGAATGATTTTAGATCAGATAGTTACCAAAATTTCCACATATAAAAAAAATGTATTCCTTGTATATTAATATGAAAAATGGCAGATCTTGTAATTTATCATTTTTTTTTTTACAGGAAATATCAATAATATTTTGTATATTCTAAGTAGGCATATCAATATGCTGTTAAATGTTGTGCCAATATACTTGTATATACAACAACATCTAAAAAGATTAAAAACACTAATGCTTATACAAAGTATACCAGCACTTTGTCTCCTTGAATAGTAATGTAGCCCAGTTTTTAAGCATTATTATTGATTATTAAATGTAATTTACAACCAATGTATGTTTTTCTGCATGTACAACATACATGTTCACTAAAGGAAAATATATTTGCCAATAAAATGGAAAATATCAGCTGGCTAAATACATTATGTATCTTTGTTTATCTACAAACACCAATATTTAAAGAAACAATGGACAGACAAAATGATTATACATATGGATAAGTACAACAATTAATTGCTAAATAATAAAAATCTTTTGACTGCAATAAAGAATAAAATCCTGTTAATTTGCTATAGTAAAAGTTTCTTGGGTTTATGTAATTAAAGACCCTTCGAAAGAAAGAGGAGGAAAGGACTTAGTTTGAAGATAGAAAAATATCTTCTTTAAATACATGATAAAACTAGGACAGAGTTAAGCTGTTTAATTGGTATCAAATACTGATAATCTTCCTTGAATACTTTCTGGGTTAAAAACCACTATTATTGGATTAGCCATATGTGAAGCTTCTTTAAATGGGCTCATTGGCACAGTCCATTCCATAAATTTGTATTTGTGAATTAACTGTGCAAAATGTCACTGCAGACAGAAAAGGGGTCTAAATTGAGACATGGAAAGATTTGGGGATTAAGCTGGAATCCAAATTCAGATAAGGAAATAATATATTCTGGCAGATAATCTGCTAACTTTGTAATAATAAGTTCATCTCCACACTTGCTATCAGGAACACATCTAGGGTTCTCTTCAATTCAGAGAGGTGCATCATCACAAGGTGGAGAGAATACATTGCTGATTCCCTAAACACAATTACAACAGCATCTTCTGATATATATGAGGTGCATCTGGTAGTGATGACTATACTCTCAGAGGCTGAGATCATAAGAGCGATTAAAGAGCTCAAATATGGCAAGGCCTCCGGAGAGGATGAAATTTGGCCTGAGATATTAGAAGGTATTCTCTGGCTGACTTATGTGCATCAGGTGGCCTGGATCTCTAGAAAGGTACCTAAACAATGGCAATTGAGAGTGAAAATCCCAATTTAAAAAGAAGAAGGACAAGAGAGATTTCTGCAATTATAGAGATCTACTTGTTAAGTCTATACTAAGTGTCTGGCAAAGAGATGTAGGGATATTGTTGAATCCAAGCTAGCTGATGAACAGATGCAGCACAACCGACCAAATATTCACACTGTAGCAGGTTTTTGAGAAACCATGGGAGCATTGGCAAGAAGTGTATACTTGTTTTGTAGACCATGAAAAGGCATATGTCTGCAATTAGGAATGAACTTAGCTCCATCTGGTGATATCCTCAATGATTTTGGGGTCCAATTTGATAAGAGTACTTCAACTGTATGTAACAAGATTCCTGCAAATCCCCTTTCTTAGTCTACTTTGATTCTCTGATAAAGCACCCACAGGCAATCTGATGCAACTAATCAACAATCTATGGCTTACAAAGTTTGTCATTGAATATGAAAAATCCATTTAATCAATGAAACGATAAGGTTACACTTGAAAAATATTCTGAAATATTGTTCAAATAATTTACCCACTTACTCATTATTAATCTTCTAATAATATTGCTATCGATGTGATTTTTTGTTTTTCTTTTGATGGGGAAGAAATTTTAATGTTGTGCTAATATAACAAGAGTAGAAATGGTAGAATTGTCAGGAGATTCTTTTACTGTTGTTACAAATACTATGTAAACAGCTATCTTTGACAGTTTTGTCAATAGAATTGTTAGAGAATTAAACCCAGCTTTACACTGGCTTGTCTCTTGGTATATTCATATTTTAATAATACTATAAAGATATAGTAGTTACAGCAAGTGAAGATAATAGTGAATTGGTCTTTGTAATAGCTAATATGACTTTGCCACAATGCACTGGTTTTCGTTTAAAAATATAATCTTAAATCAAATTATATGCCAAAGAAGTGCATCAATTAATAATATTATTTGATATTAAACAGAAACATAAGCTTCAGCTTAGCAGAATTGAGGCTATGAAGCTGTTTGAATCTAACTTCAGTTATTTGAAAAATTTACAAAGAACCAGAATTTGTGTATTTAAAATAAATTCAGCTATTTTTGTCTTGTTTAGTTTATGTAGTACTTAGTTTATTTTAATTGATTCACCATTGTTTACTTAATAGAAATATTTTTAAATCAGTGTTCCTTATGAAGTGAAAGATAGAAAACTTACTTGATGATTAGCAGAGTATAGTAAAATTACAATTATTTCTAACTGTTAAAGTCAACTTTATAAATATAATGGACTTGATTATAGCCAATCAGGATTTTCTACCATATAAGAACTCATCATTTAAAATACAATGTAGTATTTCCATTTAACAGTTAAATCATAGAAGATGAACTATTTTGACATCCAAGTTTAGGAATTGAAACCTTATTACATCCATTAAGTAGCATCCTTAGTCAAGGTACGTAAATGAAATTGTATTATTTTGATGTTTGGCTTAAAGCTATGTAAATAGGTAATAAATCTAATTCAGTAAAAACCATTGTCATCCATGTTTATGAGAAAAGAGATATTATTAATCCTTTATCCTATTTAGTATTTGTACTCAAGTAATATTTCTTAGATAAAGCTCCCTTTCCCCATAATAATGTTTATTTCTTCAGTAATATATTTGAAGTGTCAAATTGCTGTAACAAACATTTTAGGCAACACTAGTGTTTCAGTATTTATGCTAGACACCATCCAATTATTAACTACTAGAGAACATTTAAGAAAAGTTTGAAAATATTCTTTCAAACGTTTACACTAGCTAAGGTTTAAAATATTGCACCTCTAAGTCTCTTCAATACTGAAATATCTATGTTAAATAAACATTATGTACATAACAATTCTAATGTTACTTATGTATTTCATATTAGTGTATGAACATAAGTACTAAAAACTATTGAAGAAAATTTCATTTCTCTCAAAAATAGAAATCATAAATAAATTAACATGACAGAAAGATTAATCTATGTTGAAATCATGTTGGCCATTAGAAATAAAAGAAAGAATCTATGCTTTGTAAAGAGATGTTAAAAGTATATTTCTTAAGACTGCTTAGCTTTAAAATCACCATAAAGGCTAGAACATGCAGACATTCATACAGTACAAATATCAAAGGAATTTTCTTTTTTGTAAGCTATCTCAATCACCAGATCTAATCTTTATTTGGAATACTCTTGTGAGTAAAATAAATTATAATAATTCGTTATTTTTTGTTTGTAGCTAAAAAGCAATTTTAAACACTCGAGTAGTAAATTTATTCATAATAATCTACTAAATTTTCATTTAAATAATGCATTCATGTACATAATTCCAGCCCTTGGCATAAACAATTGAGAGGTTATATGCATATATTAATAGGAAATTCTGATATAAATTAGTTTTCATTCAGAAATTGTAAACTTTAATTATAGTAACAAACTAAGTGTTACAGATGCTTAAGGATGAAAATGAATTAGTATGGAATTATTGAAATTCACATTTTTTGCAGAAAATATATTTTTAATTTTAAAATTAGTTTTTAAATGTAACGATTACAGTCTTATAGCAGAAGATTCTTCAGTTTGAGAAATATGATTCAATTACAAACTACTTGCATTTTGGGTCAAACTGCAATAAGTTAACAATATGTGAGTGGGAAGAATTTAAAAAGTGCATATAAGTGAATTGAAGAAATATTAAAGATCATTTTGAAATAGCTTATTGGATGAAAGAAAAAACTATGAAGAGATCTAGTTTTATAATACAGAGGAATTTCTAAATTGATTTCATGAAAAGTTGAAAATAAAATTGTATTCTGAAGATTGACGCTACCAGTTTCTCCCATTTATTCATTTTGGTGATAATTATATCTATTCCTATTTTAGTTCTTCATATGTGTAATGATGATTACTTTATATGCTATTATAAAGTAAAATATACATTTGGGTATGCCATTTAACAAGTTGATGTCAAACGTTGTATATTTTTCTGAGGCATTTTAGCAACATACAAGAAATCTATTAAGAGATTGTCAATAGGTTAAGATACAGTAACATATATAAAGATAAATGTGGGTATTCTTATGCTACTTTAAGACTGTTGAAAGATTTCATGTGATAAAGAAAGTTATCAAATGAAACTAAATTTTAATCAATTATCTCATTTCCTTTTCCAATCAAATATATGTATACCAATGCTTTGATCTGCTATCATTAATCATATTTCTGATACAGTGACTTCTTTGAAGTATGTTAGTGAAGTTGGCAAATTGTCTCCCATGGTTAATCTGGCCACGTGTTGACTGCCCGGGCACTAGATTTTAAAATCTATTTTTACAAGATATCACACACAGTGACCTGTTAGTAACAATCTTCAATGAACTAGTTTTTAGTTAAGTTTGAAAAACCATCACAAAGCTCTATATTGGTGGTGTGAAACTTCCATGTGATGTTAAAAACTATCCATACAATCATCACCAGCATCATCACCGTTTAACGTCCATTTGTCTATGCTAGCATGGGTTAGAGGAGTTGTCGCGTTGTGAGACAAGGCAGATCAGATGAATGTGTCTTGCTCATACAGGGCTGGTTTTGGTTTGGTTTCTATGTCTGGATGTCCTTCCTAATACCAACCACATTTACAGTGTGTACTGGGTGCTTTTTGTTGTGACACCTACACGACCACTTTACAGTGTAGACTGAGTGTATTTTGTTGTGTCACTAACACGATCACTTTACAGTGTGGGCTGGGTCCTTTTTGTCTGACACCTGTACAACCACTTTACAGTGTGGACTGAGTGCCTTTTGTTGTGTCACTAACACCATCACTTTACTGTGTGCACTGGAGGCTGGCAGATTTATCTGGCAAAGGGTAGGTGGTGTATGGTAGGGGGAAGAAAGTCAGGGGAAGATGGTGCATACTAGATGCATGCTTCAACCCTTGCCCAAGGTAGGTTTTCTGAGTTACTGCATAATGCCAGAGATCTTGATGTAGGAGTATATTCTGCTTGGCTGATATTTAACCTTCTGCGTGAGTGTGCATGTCTTGCAACTATATAATAAAACAGATTCAACCATTATTGCTAAAAGGAGTCTGATTTTAATACTTTTCCAGATCTTTGATAATTTATGATATACTTGTTACACAGCTGTAATTTTTTAAACTGAACTTGACTATGACAATCAGAAACACTTGGCCTTAGACTCACAGACAGTAGAAGCAGACATGTACCACCTATTGTAGTTTGGAACTATGTATACTGATAACATTGTATTACTATCAGAACAAGCCCCCAAAATTGCTAGACAAGATAGAGAAGTGAGTTGATAATAAAGTTGATCAATTTATCAGTAGTAAGAAAACAGTATAAAAAATTAAATCTTACTCGAAATCCAGACAGTAACTAAAAATTGCTGAACATTTAAAATATATTGGATCTTGTATAACAAGCATGGAAAAACATTTCTACAGAATTAATCTGAAATATAATCTAGGTAAACCAACAATATTAGCTTCCGTGTTCGCAGGAAAAATAGATGTTAAATGATGATGAATCTATACTCTAGGATTCAGAAAAAATGTTATCAATGTTTTATCCTCATTATGATGTGTACTAAAGTACTTGTTTTTCATTAAAATGTCTTTCCCTGAAGATAGTGATTTTTTTCTCTGGTGGTATATTTGTAGTGTAAAATTAGTGAAGAGATCACTTTAGGAAATACAAATATTTAAAATAGCTATGCCATAAACAGCCCAATTATTTACAATCATCACATCCACAAGGAAGTTTTTGAGGCAAGCACATGTGTAGTGCATAATTTATTGATTAAATTACACAATTGATTACCTTGAAGATGCAGTTACTATTGTGATACATATTTGCACATTTATCACATTAAATATATGAAGTCTTTCTAAATTGTCATAAACCAGAGCAACATGAGTTAATAATTCAAGCCTTAATACATAGCATTCTTATTTATTAGCCCTTTTAATGATTTCTATTCTCTACTGTATCCTAAATTGAAAGTAATTTGTGATGTGTGAAAATTTATATAAGCCATTATGACATATTATTCTTTGAAACGAGTTGTAGTGCACCTGAGCACTTTACACAATAATTTCATTATTATTATTATTATTATTATTAAATATGAGAAGTATGGTATTTGAAGTACTAATGAGCTATCGGTGAGGTAAAACATTAAGAGATGCCCTTTTTTGTATACTATAAGCTAACAGAAAGATATCATAGAATATTCATGTCTAATTTATTAAATGTATCACCCTATCTTATTGGAATGATATTGCCTGCAGAGAGAAAAGGGTAAGTTAAATAGAAGATAATTGTTTCTACATTTGGCACAAGGCCAGTAATTACCCAGTGCATTACTGGTACTTTATTTTATTGACCCCATAAGGATGAAAGGCAAAGTTAACCTCGGCAGGATTTGAACTCAGAATGGAAAGGGCCGTAACTCTATGCATCAAAGCATGGCGTCCAACCCTCTACCGATACTGCCAATCCACCGCCCTTTAAATAGAAGATAATAATGAAGATACGGTTTAATTACAAAAATATATTAAACATTTATAATCAATAAAAACTAAAGGAAGATAATTGTTTCTACTTTAGGCACAAGGCCAGCAATTACCCAGTGCATTACTGGTACTTTATTTTATCGACCCCGTAAGGATGAAAGGCAAAGTAAACCTCGGCGGGATTTAAACTCAGACCTTAAAGGGACGTAACTATGCTGGAAGGCATGGCGTCCGACTCTCTACCGATACTGCCAATCGAAGATAATCTCTGTAAAATAGACTTGATGTCATTAATAAATAGCTAACAGACCATAGATATAAACAATTGGAAGAAAATGAAGCCCATCTAATTTTTCTACATAATACTTAATCACAGTGTAGATGAGAAATTAAAATTCTGAAGTAAAATATAGTTGCAAACTGATATTCCTTTGTAAGAAAATTTAATGTTTTAAAAATGTAACAAGTATAGTAGAAAACTACAATAATATCTCAACCTTATCTTCTTATTTGTTATCGTAATATTATTTAATCTAAATAATTAGAAGTGATGTGACACAAACATTTCTACTACATATACTCCTTTAGTACATATATAAGCTTCTTTAATAGAATATATCGTTTAGCGTGAAACCTTTCCAATAATAAAATCCATTATTGGTTTCTTTTGAAAGGTTAATGTTTGTCATTTGAGAATATTGGTCATTTAGAATTATCCTTCTGTCTCATTTTTCATGTTTACTTGGTTACTCAAATGTCACTGAAGTTTATTCAATCATTTATTCTCAAAATCCATAAATATTTCTGAATATCCTGATTAAATCAAAATGAATCATATTGTTTAAAGAATTTGTTTTTATTAAAATAATATAAAGTTTCAATAATAATAAAAAAAAAAAAATAGATACAAAACATTTCATTTATAATAAACTAAAATACATTTAACAAATAAATAGTTATAATTTGGTTGCTTTTTAGTTGTTATTTTTTCTCTTTTTTATAATAAAAGTGAAAGATTATAACACTTATTTCTTAAGACATTGGAACTTCTTTGTTGCGATTCATTAGAAAAAACAGATAAAAATGCAATAGCTTTAGCATATTAATTCAGTTGACCTCAAACGTGTTACTGAATCAATTTTGGCATGGCTTAATCTTAAAGCTGGCATCAGCTAAATAGATCAAGTCTGCTATCATCATTATAACATAGATCTACTTTAAAACCCCACATAGGTTCAAACTACTTTAGTAAACTTCTATCCATGATCATCAAACTTATATGAGTATTTTGTTAAAATTGGAATATAGATCAAGTCTGCTATTATCATTATAACATAGATCTACTTTAAAACCCCACATAGGTTCAAACTACTTTAGTAAACTTCTATCCATGATTATCCAACTTATATGAGTATTTTGTTAAAATTGGAATATACTAGGAATTTGTATAAAGTAAATTTTTCTTACTGTCTCAGCAAAATAGGGGACATAAAAGGTTATGGTAAAAAAAAAAGAAATTAATCTATTGATGAATTTCTAAATAGTTGTAATTATTTAAATTTCAATCATATAAATAAGACCTCATAATATAACTGACATACTTTAATTGATATTATCAGTCTTCGCCAGTTACTACAGCTCAACAAAGGGACTGACATCACTGTCTCACATGCTTCACATATAGAGAGCTATTTCACAACAGACATCTTGACCAGCCCAACCGAATGTCAACACTAATATGGCCCTCTCCCTCACCAGACCCTAACCTCCTTGAAAGGTAGTAGTTGTCTTTGAATCAGCTATGCACAAGTGTCAGCCAATTCAATGCAGCCATGCATCACTGATTGTCCCCTTTATTAATTTGAATCCTTTCTCTGTGATCAATAATATAACTTACATGGAACTAAATTTACCAAAATGTTTCTTGACTGCATTCTCCACCAATTGTCACTATGGAGTACTTCAATGAAAACTGTTATTACTAGTAAAATCTGTAACGATTTTTTTATATGTTATCCTTTAAAACAAACAGAAAAAGTAACACACCTATAGGCTCCTCATCACTTTCATGACATGCATAAGAAGATCACTTTAACCCTTTAGTCTTAATTCTTTGAAATTCCTTCCCTGCTATGTCTTCTCTACATATATTAACTATTAAGACTGGACTTGAAAAAGCATTGCATGCTGCCTCATTTGGTTAGAACATAAATTTCAAGAAAAGTTGAAACAATGTAAGATTTAACTGAAAAATGATGAAGATTTATAGAAACAATATTTCAATATAAACAAAGAACAAAAATATCATCATTAAGATGTTTTCTAAATATTATTTTGAAGAAAAATAAAGAGAGAAAATACTGAACATTTTCTAGAAATGAAATTTTTTTTTATTTTATATATATATATATATATTTCATTATAAAGGTAGATTGGCAGTTTCGGTAGAGGGTCGGACGCCATGCTTTCCAGCATAGTTACGTCCCTTTACGATCTGAGTTCAAATCCCGCCGAGGTTGACTTTGCCTTTTATCCTTACGGGGTCGATAAAATAAAGTACCAGTAATGCACTGGTAATTGCTGGCCTTGTGCATGGAAGATGGACGTTAAACGATGATGATGATGATGATGAATTAATATGAATGTTACAAAATATCAATAATAATTAAGTATATAATAGTTTTAGATTATAACATTATAACAAGCCTATAGAATATTTCATGTAATTAGTTTAAAATGAAAATAACTTATATGTTTATCCTTTTAGTTAGTAATTTTATTGTAACATACAATAAATAGTGCTTGAAGCTTTGAAATAATGATCCAGAACAGCTTTTCATCCTTATATAGTAATTACAAAACTTGAACTGAAGTGTTTATTTAGGTGATAAAGGGATGATATTTTACATATGATATTATATATTTGACAAATAATATTTTGAAGCTTTTAGTTTCATGTTCAATGAAAAGTTATATAAGAAATGAAAGGAGGGATAGATCCAAGAAATTTTAGTCTATGTCTTGTTGTTACATCATGATGTAGAATGTTTAAAAAATTTAGAAATTTATGATAATCTAGAATTTCAGATAATTATTACTAAATTCAATGAAGAGCTGAGTTTATAAGGTAACATTGAAGCATCAGGGAAGTTGGCTGTTCAAACTCTTTCAACAGAATTGTTATGAGTTTATTACTAGGTTGCTTATCTTTCGAGATGACTTTGTTTAGTTAATAGGTACTTCAGAGTTGGAGAATACTTTCACTATAATCAGTAGTTGACTCTAAATGTGATTCTTTACCATGCAGTTTTAACTTCAGTATCTCCACTGTCTGCAATCATAGTATTAAACCTATCTCACCAGGAGGTGACTATAGCAGATCCTTTATTCATGAATATCTCAGATTATAAAATTAAAAGTAATTGACTTGATCCTCTTGCAACAGACAAATTGATTCAGGAAGGAAGATTGGATTTTAAAAGTTCTTTAAAGTGCTATTTGAAATTTTACACTAATATAGACAGTGATTTTAAAAATATATTTCAAGAGGAAAAGATTTAACACACACACACATAAATATATATATATACACACTTACATATACATAAACATACATATATGTGTGTGTACTTCTACGTCCATGGTATTTCATACCATAACCTTTGTCATTTAATGAAAGCTGTGAATCTAGCTTTCTGCTGATTTTCTGAATTATAGACATCAAATGATTGCAACTAATAGCTTTCTTAATATGAAAAATCTCATTCAGCAAATAGCAAACTGCAAAGCATCTTTCTTAGAATCTGTTATTTATAATCATACTCCTCGAATATCACTGTGGAAGTTCAAACTACTAAAATTTCAGCAGTATGGGTTATTCTTAACTGTCACTACACATAAAAGCCAATGAAGACACATACTATAAGACCTGATAGTCCATTACATACATGTTATAAAAGTTCTTAAGAATATAGTTCTGAACTTTAGCATTTAGAATGAAACCAACAAATAACTGAAAGACATTCTCTGCTCCCTAAACTATTATCATTACATGCACATTCAAAAGAACTGTATTGTAATAGCAATGCAATGGATGATTCGCTTGCATAAATCCATATATTTTTAAATTTACAACTAACTACATACACTAATACATAAATTTGAAATTTCTTTGCCTGAAAATATGATCATTCCCCTCCTCATGTCTACCATTCCTATCACTATTGCCCTCCGGATCATCATCATCACCATTAACATTGTTGTTATTTCCTTCACTGTTGCTGCCTTATGTATTTTTGCAAACTATACCTATTAGGTTATGTTTCCACCATATACATTGTTTATACACACACACACACACACACACACACATATATATAGGTGTGTGTATGTGTGTGTATATATATGTGTATGTGTGTGTGCAGGCTTATATAAACATACAGTAGTAATGGTAATGTATTGTTTGCAATGGGGACACTGTGCGCATGTGAGAGAGGATTTAATTTATTAAGCATATGATTGCCCCATCCTTCCTGCTAAAGTAGTTCTCTTGTATTTCCTTCTAAATCCTATTTTACCCTTCCAATGAAAGTCTGTCACAGCTCCTCTAACCAAACATTACCCTATTGACTTCAGCAGTTATCTCTGTCTAATGTTTACGCTTTAATGTCCTTTTGCTTATCATAATGTGTGTGATAGGATTTTAGGATTAAAATATTCCTATAAAAAAAAAGGTGCAGAGCACTAGAAGTCGATGGAAGCCGTGGAGTGGGGAGATCCAAGAAGACCTGGGATGAGGTGATAAAAGCCGACCTTACCCAATTACACCTCTCAAAGGCGATGACGCAGGACCGTGACCTCTGGTGTCACGCAGTAATACAGAAGACCTGACTTCCCACGGGTACAAGCTGAAGCTGAAGCATATAGACAATATGCCTCCACCCCCTCCCACAGCAAAGTGGTCGTGGAGGTGCCACGGCAAAAAAGCACCCAGCCCACACTGTAAAGTGGTCATGTAGGCTCCACGGAAAAAAAGCATCCAGCACTCACTGTAAATGAGGTTGGTGTTAGGAAGGGCAGCCAACTGTAGAAATCAAGCCAGAATCAGTTCCCGCATGAGCAAGGCAAGGTCAGCTGACCAGGCACTGCCCACAACAGGACAACCCATCCAACCCATGCTAGCATGGATGAATAGACGTAAAATGGTGGTGATGATGATATTATCAGTGAAATTGTTTCACTGGTTTGTTATTTGACTTAACCCTTTAACATTTAAACCAGCCATATCTGGCTAGAATTCTCTCTCCTCTTTCTGTTCAAACTGACTATGACAGGATGTTTGTACTGATGTGAAGGTATTGTACTTAACATAAATAACATCACAATCTCGTAGATTCAATATTATGTGAGATAAAGCTTTTACCACAAAAATACAATAGTATATACTAGAGGGTTAAATGCTACTAGCCATAGAATTACATAATAAGAGTGGATCTTGGTATCATCCTTCAATTAAAAGATGGCAGAGTATTGTGCCTTGTTATGAAACAATACAGAATTTTTGTAGTGGCATTTCATGTCCTGATTTAAATCTTTCAGAGGGTAATTTTGTTTTTCATTCTTCTGAAAATGATAAAATAAAGTAACAAACAAGTACTGGAGTCAATTTAATCAATATCCCCTCCCCCCTACCCCCAAATTACTGGTCTTGTTTCTAAATTAGAAACCATTATCATTATGAAATGGCCATGGAGTAATAAACATGTACAAGTACTTGACTAAATGCCTATCAGTATTTAGTTATGTACTGAGTTCAAACCCTGCTGAGACTCGTCTTTCATCCTTCTAGATTAACAGAATTAGTACCAGTCAAGAAATGGGGCTAATTAACTTAATCATTACCCAAACTGTGTCACCTTGCATCAATAAGAAAGCATCATTAGTATGGGTTTTATTCAAACATAGTGATGCTTTGTAACATGCACTTCCATCTAGCTGAATAAATATGAATTTGGGGAAATTAATGTGTGCACAGTAAATTCGACAAGTGTGGTAATGATTAGCCTTTTTGATACTCAAACTGCCCATGTTTCTACAATTAAAAAAAAGCTATTTAGTATAAAGTGTTGTATTTAGTTTAAAAACATTATTATAATTTAATAAAAATTTAATAATGAGAAAGTTAGTAATACTACTAAGTCTCTCAAAATTCTTCATTACTTTGATAATTATTTGAAAACCATAGTCTGTGTCTTTCATTAGAAATATGATAATGAAAGATTTAAGAGACCTTACTGCAAAATGATTAAATATTTCTGTATATGAAAAACAATTTTGTATAGAACATATTTCAACACTTTTGTGGAAGATTTGTGTTAAAACTTGACTTGATTATACTGAAATTAATAAAATTGGATTTACAACATAAAATTTAAATCTAGGGAATCTAAACGTTATTACATTTCTTCGTTAAAAACTAGATTAAAGAAGCAGCCAATACCATTATATAAAATGTTTAATTTCAGGATGATATTAGACTACTCAGAAAATAATGGCCAATTAAATGTTTTTAGTGCTAGTCAGGAAGATAGATAATTATTTTACTAATTCTTTTGTATTATATTTGAAAACATTGGTCTATTCATAAATGTTTTGGTCTTTTTACTAGTATTACATTTACACTGAAACTTAACGATGTTGCAGTGGCATTACCATCAGTGTCAGCAAAGGTTTTTACTGTGTATGCCATGCAAAAGTTCTGGTTGGTGAAACTGACTGTGAGCTCCATGCAACTCTTGTCGCTTGGCTCTCTCTCTCTAACACACACTCTGCACAACTCTCTTAGTTCTCTCCCCAATGCACTTACTCCAATATATCAGTGACATATTTGCCATTATCTCTGACAATGTCACTGATATGCAGATCATATCACATACAATTCCACCCTTATCTACACTCAAGCATCATTTATATTCAGCTTGGGCACTGCATGCAAAATCTGAATCATTTTCATTTTGTAATTAATTTCTTAATAGAATCTTAACTCAAACTACAATCCATGTGCTTAATCTGAAAGAAAATGATCTGCATAAAAACTTATTAAAAGTTTATTCTCAAAGAGAGAGTTGCACAAGCAGAAGATTGTTGTCAGTAGGCTCACTACATTATTGACTGCAGCTTCATGATCCATTACAATCTTTTTCTCAAAGAAAAATACAATGGGAAAAGTTTGCTGTCAAGAAAAAGGGAAAATACACAATCAACTATAATCCAACAAGGTCCAATTTTGCTCCATGAAAGTGTTTGACTATGCATTAATCAAATGCCACCGTAAGAGCTCATTAGCCACAATAACAAAACATTCTCATCCATCATAGTTGCTAGATATGTCACCCACTGACTATATATTTTTGAAAGTCGATAACTTTAAAAAAAAAGTTAGTAATATTTTTTCAACATAAAAATTCAGAAATGTTTTCAAAATAATTTTGCTTCATGGTAGCAAAACATATTTATTATCACAAAGTTCCAATTTTGATGGATAATAGTGTTTATAAATCAATTTTTTAAAATAAAGTTGAAGTTTCAACACATCTTTCAAAACAATTAATGTTTCTCTTATTGATTTACATCCTTTTGTAATAATGATGATGGTAATTAACAGCAAATCCAGGTACAACCCTTGCTAACAAGGACTATGGATGTTAAATGATGATGATGATGATGATGGTAATTAACAGGAAATCCAGGTCCAAACATTCATTAACCACTGGTCCTTTCTTGTGGAATAGAGAATAATTTTAAGTAATTTGTTACTTTCTTTAAATTAGTTTAAGATAGAATTCACAAACAATATTATGCATTAACACAGTTTGTATACCAACATTGTTGACTGTGTCCTACAATACCCCAAATCAAGAGAGTCGAACATATTCAGACATAACTGAATATGAAAAGAATGTATTGATATTAGTAAAACCTCAATATTTCAGGATTGGCAGAAATAATATATCTTACGGCATAAAGAAAAAGACCCATTTCAGTCTCAAATGATAATGAGTATTGCACCTAGAAGTTCCCCTCTGAGGCACAAAACTAGCAAAAGTGTTTTTGTAGAAAACCAGCAGTTGTCCATGCATACCAGTCTCCTCTCCCCTTGTCACTGTTGTTGTCCAAGGGAAAAGCAAAGTCCGATACAGCTTGGCTTCAGTGATATCGCAACTCATTTCTCTAGCTGAGTGAACTGAAGTAACATGAAACAAAGTAGGACATAAGAAGGACATAACACATCACCTGTTCTGCCAGCTTTGACTTTGTTTTTTATCCTTCCACTGTTGATTAAAATATGCATTAGTCAAGTACTAGAGTTGATATAAATGACTATACACATAATTACTATACTGCAAAATTTATAGTTCTGTACCTATGTATATACTAGATGCTATATACATAATCACTAATAAAGTTGCAATAAGATTTCAGCCTAATAACAATTTTAGAGGGAGAAAATTTACAATACATAAAGGAAATACAACATTGAAATTTAATTTATTGAAAACTATTCAAATTCTGCAGCAAAGCTGGTAATTCTTTTTCATTTGCTTTCTAAATATTTTAATGATGAAAGCAAGTCTGACATTTAATAGTTTTTAAATTTCTTGATTATTTGATCTTAGTTCTTTCTGTTGAAAAATTAACTGCAGAGAAATAATTTATTAAATAAAAAGTGGACTTTTTAAACATCATTAAGTTTTATCAAACTCTGGTTGTGATGCAAGTGCATAGAAACATTATAAAACAAGAAAAAGAAAGTATTTTCTTTTCTATTTGACAATTTGTTAGTTTCTAGCAAAAAGTATATGAAAATGGTAACTGAAAAACATACATTTCAAGGGGAAAGGATCAAATGAAAACACCATTTATGTTTCTAGATATAATACTTTGAAGAAATCAAATCATTTCACTAGAATATAATAAATCAAGAAATGTTCATAGAATTTGACTCCTAGATTCAATTCTTAATGGAAAAAAGCAAGTTACATTAGTGTGAGCATATTTATTACAGGGAACATTAAAAGGCAAATTAAAAATTATTGTACACCAAGGAAAATATTAGTCATTAACTATTACTATTTTGCCATTTTGGAGAAGTATGAGAAAAACAACCCTGAATATGTTTTGATCTTTTAGACGCCTTCAGCCAAACAGACTTCACGGTGATTGTCAAAGAAGTGATTAGAGAATAGAACTAAATGTACACCTATTAGAATAGAAAAATCAAATTGTTCATAGAATAAATTGAAGTCCTTAATTAAAGAAATTCACTACAAACTCAATGTTACTTAAACATTTGAGCACTGGATTGGGATATAAGCAGTTAGTAAAACAAATATCGAAATATTCCATCAGTTGATAGCACAAGTAAGAAATGGTGTTAGCTAAGACTAAAGAGAATTAAATGATATAAAAAGAATTAACAATGTTCCTAAGATGAATATTGATTGATTTCTTAATTACCATATTTGGTCATGAATAATGTGCAGTCTTCTCATGGATAAACATGATAGTGTGATTTCCACAATGTTGACTCTATAGTCAACTTTCATAGCCTCCATGAGTAAAGATCAAGCTCTTTACAAGCACTTTCACAGCCTCCACAAGTAAAGATCAAAGGTCACTTTTAAATTTGCTTTTAATTTTGTGTATATATACGAATGTTTTCAATCTATTTTATTAAACAATTATATTAAATTTCACTAAACACTCCTTTTCCCATAGATTGTAATAAAACTGTCAAGTTGGTCTATATTAACCTGTAATCTTTAATAATCAGTTTGTACAAAACTCTTATATTATGAAATTCTTTTCCCTGTGATACAGTAGAAAGAACAAAGCATAACACTTGCATTTTAAAAATTTCATTGACCATAATTTCATTTGAACATTACACACAAATGATTATTATATACAGATAAATATGGTATACAAATCAAGTTAAAAGTCTTACTGAAACACACAATGGGGATCCAGTTATAGGAAAATATTGACAATAATGGAATTCCTTCCAATTTCACTTTAATAGTGATGAGGATTTAAAGTCTCACTAGAATAGAATTTATGTTTCATTACAAGAAGAATATTATTGTCAAATATAATTTGGAGAATGCAACTGATACCATTATATGCGAAGGATTCAATGGTTATCCACCAATTTCAATACTAGCTTGTATCAATAGAATTACTAGTTTAGGGAATCATATATAAATTTCTTGGCATATACTGATGGCAAAATTACACTGCTTGGCAGAGAAATTAGTAGATAGCAAAATAAAGGTAAAGTACAACTGCTAAATGGATTTCTCTTGATAGCCATGAAAGAATAATAGAACTAGCTGTACAAATTAATATCAGCATAGTTATTGATTAAGAAAATGAACACAAAGTGAGTTGTAGGTCCAATAGGCATTGCATATATTGGTAGTATATAAGCTGATTTTTTAAAACCAGGTTTGAACCTGAAAATGTTATTCTCAAAGACTGATACAGCAAAACCATTAACAAATGTTATAAAGTGAAGAAAAGAATATAACAGAGTACTGAAGCTGATGTGACAAGTCATAGCAATGCTAAAAAGAAGAATCATGGTAAAAAGTATTACAAAACAGAGATGTGTTAAATTGGGTGTAATGTGGATTTGTATTAGGATCTTTTATATGCTATTTTAAACAGCAACAGATACATGTCAAAAAACAATACTGTGGTATTGTAATATTTTTACTTTTAATATTTATAGATATTTTACCAAGCTAACCTTTTCTCTGCAGTTCCAACTTTAGATAAAATTGCAGAATTTAGTATATTTCCAACTGGCTCATTAATAATTCCTTTTTGAAGAAAAATAGAGTTGGTAATTCCTTCAAATTTCATTATGAGCTAGAAATCATTAATGCTTAAGGTGCATTGAATATTTGATATTCAATGAATCATATTTCAAAAGACTCGTTTATGTTTCCTATAAATTGCAGCTGTCCTTTCCCACATGCCTCATACAATTTTGAATTTTATTCAATTGAACAAGAGAAAATATTGTTGTATTAGAGTTGATATAGTTTCAAATTCTGAATTTTGTATATTATTTTCAGCTATAATCATATTTGAATTTCCATACATTCATAAATACACACACACACACACACATACAACATATATATATATATATATATATATATATATATATATATATAATTATATATAAAAGAAAATGAGTTTTTTTATATTTAAAAAAAACCCAGATATCCTACAAGGGTGGAAGTATAAGAAAAAGAAATTGAAAATGTAACTGGAGTCTTTTTAAGAATATCTATTTATTTCCTTTACGGTTTCACAGTTCCAATGCTTTTCAAAAGTGGTGACTTACTACATTATTGAATTACACTCAATAATAGGAAGATTTTGATAAAATATGGCATATGTTTTGATTATCATCTAATATTACTAAAGACAAAATTGTAATTGAACTGTGAATTTTTCAATTTGATCTGTGTTGCTTAAACTTAAACAATGAAATGCCTCAACCACAAATATTACAATGAGCTCTTCCTTTATTTCCAGGTTCCAGTCCCTTAATTTACTATATACTTCCTGCTTCTCATCAAATACTATGTATATATTTCTATAGCAATGGTAACAAACATTACACTTGAACTTTCTTTTGGTGTATTTCCCTTATATTTAGTTTATAATGCATTAACTCTGTAATAATACTAATTTGAGTTCATTAGACATTGGCCTTGGGTAAAATGGAATGATAGTGGTAAGAAACTCTCAGAAGGGCTGGACAGCAGAATGTCTTCAAAGAAGAAACTGACCTCAAGCGAGTGTTTGACAGTGCACTATTAAATAAGAAGGAAAATTAAGAAACCTCATGTCAAAAGGAGACAAAACTTCAATAGTGATAGTAAAAAATCAGATTAATACTAAAAAATTTACTATCTATCTTGATAAATCTAGTAACTTAAATACTGAACTATATTTTTTAAAGACATCTCTAATAATTTATATTGTTAGATCATATGGCGTTTTCTTCAAATATGAAAATATACCCAAAGGGAATTAAATTATCTATATGCAAATATATATTATGTACCACAAATATTATGCACCACAAATTTGTGCATCAGAAACTAACCCATAATATTATAAAGTAATATAGTAAAAAAAAACAAAAAACAGATGCAAAATGAAACATTGCATATTTCAGTCTAGAATAGATTTTTAAATTTGGATATTAGAAATTGAATGTCTTCTAAAGAGAGTAATACATTCAACATATCTAAACAAATGCTATACATTCTAATGAAATTAGTATTTTATTGATATTTAAGTAAACCAGCGATCCTAGAATATTCAGAATGTGAAGCAGAAATTACCTAGTTGAAAGTTCAGAAGTTTTGATAAAAAGTAATAAAAGTCCAAAGGCAATTTATGAGAAACGGATAATACATATAATCTCATTGAAAGTTCAGTACATGGATATCAATTCATTAACATAAAAGAAATAATAACATTTTATTGCAGTAAGATGTAGTTAAGGCAGAAGATATAAACATCAGTGAGTTAATCATCCAAGAAATGCTCTATAGCAAAAACGATTGTGTATAAAGTGAATCTCTAATTAACATGTTAATTAAGTTAGCTATCAGAGGAAATGATAGCCAACTAAATTAAATTAATTCATGTATTTAATCGCGATAGGGAATCAGATGTAATAACAATCTTCTTTTTATTTTCATTTAGGTATAGCAATCATGTGGAATGAAGCAAATGACCAAAGAGAATGATCCCTAGGGTTTTATTTAGACAGTAAGAAAGGAAATCAATATATTAGTTGATAAAATGATAAAAAAACAAAAACAAATAGGCATGTAATGTAAACTAGCAGTGAACTCATGTTATCGATATGTTGTTACTATGTACTAAGATTCAATACTAATGATTTTAAGCAAGATTAGATCCTTAATAGACTATAAAAAATGAAACATATTTAAATTTATACAAATGCTTTGTGTTTACTCTGCCATAAACATGTTATTGTATATTTGCTTTCCATGCTGGCATGGGTTAGACATGTTGCAAAGTTGGAGTCAATTTCTATTTTGAGTTAATGCCCTGCTAAATTTCATTTTTACCTGGGTTTCTATGGCTTGATAACCTTCTTAACACCAACCACCTTAGAACACTGGAATGATTGTTATGTCTTTGGCAAGACAAAGATATCTTCTCACCCATAATTATTTCCACTTTATTTGCCAAACATTTTACAATATAGAGAATGTCAGGTGGATCTTATGACACTAGTACTAGTGGAATTTCCTTGAATCTTACAAAACTAAATATTTAAAACATAAGTAACACTTGTTACATTAAGAAATTACAGAAGAACAGGAAAATTATATCATGTTGCTTTGTGAAGTAAGAACATGCAATTATTTCTGTTAAAGCAAAATAAAAATTATTTGGCAAAGAAGTTACAGAAAGAAACGTTTATAGTTTTGAAAAATAAAGCTGTAAATATGTAAATATTGAATAATATATGTAAATAGAACCACTGCATGAGAATATGTTATGATGATCTAAGAATATGTTGGCATATTCTGATATGAAACATTTTAGGTCGTGAATAGAAATGGCACATTAAAGTTTACAGACAAAACTATTTTCATAAACATACAGCATTTCTCCATACAACAATAAATATGAAAAATGAAATTTGAATTTATATTAGACATTGAACTTATACAAGCTTTCTTGTAAGTGATAAATGAAAGTTATTTGATACAGTGTTCATTCATTATTACATTCTATTCATTACAATTGTTTTACAATGTTACTGATATACATAACTCTACCTTCATTAAACTATAGATTGATATGTAATTATGAAATTGTTTTTATTAATATGCAGCAATTGGATCTACACTAATAGAAAACCAAATGTGAGTGTAAATTGAACTCATACTCCCCTAAATTGAGATTTTGGCATGAATTTAATATGTTGTTAATAATATTTTCCATAAGGAAAAAAATCTTGTTTGATAATAGATGTCGCTTGCTCTTTTGACACAAGAGTGCAAGAAAAGGAGAAGGAGAAAATTAACTGGTACCAGGATTTAAAGTAAAAACTGAAAAGGATTTGAAACTATCATGAGATCAAAGTCATCCTCATCATTATAGGAGCACTTGGTACTACATTGAAGAGCTTCTAAGGCAGGCTAAAGAACACTAGCCCAGTCTCCTTTTTTGAAACACTCCAGAAGACATGCCTACTGGGAACAGAAAGGACCCTCTGATACATCCTGAATATCTGAGGCTGCAGGTATCAGTTTGATGTTCATTAGGGTAAATTTTCCCGTTAAATAATATCGACTGATATATCAAAGTAATAATAATAATAATAATGGTTTCTGATTTAGACACAAGGCTAGCAATTTTGGGGGAGGAGAAAGTCGATTAAATCGACCCCAGTGAATCACTGGCGTTTTATTTGATTGTCTCTCCTTTGTTCTGTCCCAACAAAGGAGAGACACAAAATAAATTAGTCACTGAGGAGGTCACAGAATGTGTGACGAAAGAGGTTTGACAATAAATAAACAACCATCCGGTTCTTAAACCAACCAATTGGAAATTTATAATAAATTTAAATGAAAACCAACAGGTGCGTGTGCTTTTATTGGCAGCATGACACTCCCAAAGTATAACAATATCTGTTTCAACACACGTTTTCAGATAAGAAATCTTTCAAAAGATATACAACAACCAAGTATATATATATACACACACACAAACTGAAATTGGATATTTTCCTTCATTCTATAGATAGATACATGCAAAATTAAATAATTTTTTAAAATGCAACACCATTTAATTTCAACAATTTCAATTTTCTAATCAAACTTTTAGTGCAAAATGTTGACTTCATGAAGAAGATATACAATATCTGTAAGATGAACATTACTAACAAGAACTAAAACAATCCCACTAACATTATCAGAAAATGTGTTTAGTCTTAGAATAGCTATGATCAAACAAATCTCATTTTAAGTGCTATATTCTCTTCCTTTTTTTCATTAGATTTTTAGTGATGATGATATTGTCTTTTTAGATTGCAGTGAATGCCAGTCTTTTTCTTATATGCTATGTTAATTCTGTAATTATTTATGTTAATTTGTTTTCATAATTGTATTTGTTCTTTTAAAAGCATTTGTATATAAATTTAGAAAAACTATAAACATCTATTTAGTGAAATTACATAAACAAAAGTAAATTTCTGGATACTGACATTTTCCTACAGGAATTTAAAGAGTGCTAAAATAAAAAAAAATATTCACATATTTTCTAAACACATTAATATTGTATTATACTCCATTTTTTCTGCAATTTTATGTATATATATAAAATGTATATTATATAAGTAGTGGTAAAGTTCTTAGGCATTGTTAAAAGTTTGCCCTGTAACTTATATGTATGCTTTCCTTGGAAATTAATAGGTAGTGTCATTATATCTTAAAACATGCGATACTGAGTATTAAATTACTTCTACCAGGAATTCGTAGATATTTACCTATACTTAAATCTCTTACATTTTAAATGGCGTTTTTACAATCAAAAATATACATGAAAGAATTAAGTACAGCAATTACTACACTCAGTAGATTCTGCAATTCATTGCATGGAGAACAAAACAATGTAATGTGTATAAATGAAGTGTCTGCTTTTAAAAGCAGTTAAGTCCCATGAAAATCAATGTGTCTTAGACACTTTTAGCAGTCAAGTTATTAATTACACAGTATTATGTTGGTAAGCAAAATTCTAAACACTAACAATTTCAAGTTTCATCATTTGGATTTATTTTTATTTTTACAGATTTTATCATAGTAAATGCAGCGAATCATTTTTTTTTATTTGTGTAATTACTACTTAAAAGCAAAGTCAATAGTTATATATGTACATAGAATCTAAGGATATGACTAATGCATATTACAGGTACTTATTTCCTTTGGTCTAAAAAAATTAAATCAATTAAGAATGAGAAATTAAATATATATGAAGAAAGAACTAAAGGAAAATAAACGAAAAATAGTTAAATCAACTGTTGACAAGGCAGTCAAATAATATTGAATAGTGATTTGATACACTCTCCACTACATTCTATTTGTAATTCAAGTTATAACAAATTCTAGAAGTTGTCTTCCCTGTGATGTTTTCCCTGCAGTTAGCCATTAAGATAATAATGGGTTTTTCTTACATCTAATTAAGTATTTTAGCCCCCCCCCACACACACACACACTCTTACAGATTATTTCCCAAGCATCAGGCAATAATGGGCATCCCCAGGTCATTATTTGAAAGGATAATGCCATTCAATGTTAATTCATCCTAGATACATCTCTAGTCATCTAAAATCAGGTCTAATATAATTGAAAAATGCCTGGAGTGGTCATCATACTAATAAAGATAAGATTCAGTCTGCACTGCATTTTTACAATCTGTATTGAAATAATTTTAATTAATTAAAATTCTACAGATCTCTTAACCTGCCTTGCTGGACCAGAGATTGTCATTAAGATAATAACAGGTTCTTTGCACTATATGTGTAGTTTTGATTAGGTTTTGTTTTAATCATTGCATTAAGTATAACAACACTCACTTTACTAAATTATAGATTGCAATTAGAATAGTGTGTCACGGTCTTCATATTTAAACACGTCTTATTTTTTTTTTAATATCAATTCTCTGCTCTTGAATTGAAAATTATATTGGAAATATGGTATATTCATTTAAAATAAAGAATTCAAAGATTTCAGATAATTTATTTTTAACATTACAGAAATTGATAAAGATTTTACTAAATGTTTATTATTATAAAATTGATTAAACTTCTAATGTAAAATTTGTTTCAAGTTACTATTGATGTTTGTATATTATTTTTCTGAAATACATTCTAATGAAATTTGTAAATATTATATGCATTTCTTTCACAAGAAGGTTTACTGTATCAGAAACTGTGAATCAAGGCTTTTTTTTTAATTAAAAATATATGGTTAGCGTGAAATGTCCATCCCTTCTCATCCATGTATAAATACTTAATCAGCATTTCCAACCACATTTGTTTTCATCTTCAGGCCATTTCTTTATATATTCTTCTCAAGAGTTTCTCAAACTCTTCCCTCTGGCATTCCTGTTTTCCCTCTCCAGTAGTGTTGCCATACCACTCATGAAGAACACAGTATAAATGTATGAATAGTAAGGGTAAAGACCACTGCTGGTCACTAATAACCATAGGATTTGCATCTAGAAAGTTCTCCTCTGAGGGAGAAGTCTGGGCATGATTGTTTGTGGAAGACCAGCAGTCGCCCATGCATACCAGTGTCCCCTCTCCACACCACCGATGCTGTCCAAGGGAAAGGCAATGGCCAATACAGCTTGGCACTAGTGATGTTGCAACTCATTTCTACAGCTGAGTAAACTGGAGCAACATGAAAATAAAGTGTCTTGCTCAAGGAAACCACGCATCTGAGAATCGAACTCACAACCTTGTGATTGCAAGCCCAGTACTCTAACAACTAAGCCATGCACCTTCACCATGAATAGACATGTATTATTTGTTCATAATTTTAAGTAATGTTATATATTTGATAATATAGATGAGTGCAGCTCTTTCCAACAAATAACATAATTCTAGACTCAGTCTCAGAGACATACACATTTTCAATTAACAGCAATTTACAAACTATATTTTGGGTAGTACTCATTGTGAGAACACCTTGGTACATAGATGGGAACAGCAAATGGCTTATCAAATATATAAGAAACCAGAATTTCTTCAAGAAAACTACTTCAAAAGGTTACTTATAAACTCCACAAATTCATCTTGGACAATGTCTAGAAATAAAATTTTAAATGAGTTGATCATCTAATTCATCATATAATTGTTTCTACTTTTGGCACAAGGCCAGCAAATACCCAGTGTATTACTGGTACTTTATTTTATCGACCCCGTAAGGATGAAAGGCATAGTTAACCTCAGAGGGATTTGAACTCATAATGGAAAAGGCTGTAACTCTTTGCGTCAAAGCATGGCGTCCGACCCTCTACCGATACTGCCAATCCAAATGATGCAAAATCTTTCTGGGATAATGTACTGACTTCATTATCATCCTCATTTTCCAACCCTCACTCATATTCTCATAAATGTAAAAATACACTTTCGGTCATTCTCTCCACAACTCAAGTTTCATGCAAAATGATTTTAACTTTCTGCTAAAGTATATACCATTAGTTAGGTTGCCTTGAAGTGAACTGTAACAAAATATTCAAGAAGGCTAGCTTTGATATTCCTTTGTCGTCAGAAAATTTATCTGCAAACTTGATTGCTTTATTCTTTTGATTTTTTCAGAATAAATCTTTCATTTCATCTTTTATGACTGCATATCAAGCTACTATATTCCCTTTTAAAATTCAACTCAATTCTGTGAATTGGTACAATAAACATAGTATTCTGATGTTCAGAGGACTAAATTTGATACAGATCATGGTGCCTACAGCCTCACAGAAAATTATGAGGGCTATAGGTAATGTTTACATAGAAAATGTATGGCTATGTATCATACAGTGAATCTTCTTTACTTCGAGGTTGACATTTGACATTGTTGCTAAGGAATCTACAACTCAACTTTGCATGAGCTCCATCTCCCATGTAGCTGACTGCTATCTTGCAAAAATATATTTTTTGCAAAGAAACTAGATACAACTTTGAATATCTTTTTACTACTAGAATAGCATTGTAATGGCCATCAAATGATATGGTTGTGAACTAAAAACAGTTGGACTAAATTCGTTAGACAGTAAAGATACATGGTGAAGTCTCTTTGATTTCTGAAAGATTTTACAGTCTTTTCTGATATTGTAAATTTCTTGTGTAATAAATATATACAACACTTATAAATTTCATTAACATCTACGTTACCAAAATAATTTAAAACATATCAACATTAATTTGAAACAAGTTTTACATTAAAAGTTTAATTACTTCATAGCAATAAAGATTTAGTAAAATCTTTCAATTTTTGTAATGTATAAAATAAATTATCTGAAATCTTTGAATTCTTTACTTTAAATGAATACACTATGTTTCCAATGTAATCTTCAACCCAAGAGCAGAGCTTTGATATGAAAAAAATACAAAGAAGTATTTAAATGTGAAGACTGTGGCACACTATTCTAAATGCACTCTAATGTTTAGTAATGTGGGCATTAGTATACTTAATGCGATGATTCAACAAACCTTAATTAATTAAAATAACACAGTGTGAAGAGACAACCATTAACTAAATGACAATCTTTGATTAAGAAAGGTGAGTAAAACTGTCTACAATTGGAATTAATTAAAATTATTTAGTGATAGAATACAGGGAAGACTCAATCCAATTTTTAGTAGTATGAATACAACTTTATTAGACCTCATCATCCAAGCATAGCATATCTGCTACCTTGGCTTTTAAATGACTAAAGAAGTATCTAGAGTGAATGAGCTTTGAATAGCATTATAATGTCATCGATAACAATCTGTAAGGTGGATTCTACAATACTTTATATGAGGAGCCAATGAATTATGCTTAATTAGAATTCCATCTATAATAAGTAAAAAGCGATGTTTATCCTAACACTTAACATCTTGTAATGATTTAGCATAAACTATCTACAAACAGGCTTTTAAAATCAAATGTTTATAGTATATTACTAGTGGACTGATCATGGCGAAAATGTGTGGTAAACTAAAGTAAATATGTTGATGTTTAATATGATGCAGTCATAGTGATCTTTTATACTTTTCAAGAATGTCTTGTCAATGTGGTTTTGTGTGGTACAAAATCATGAGTTAATGACTATCTGCAGTAGAAAAATTAGGAGGAAACCACTTCCAGAAATAAGAAAAATAATTAGAATTAATTACAAATAATATGGAGAGTGAAGCTGATCATGACGGTGACATATCCAAACATGTTATAGTATTATTAGACGTCCTCACCAAAAATTTAAAAACCTATTTTTAGTCTCTTTTCTTTTATTTATTTCTCCATATAAATAAAATTTCCAATTGTTTTATTCAATTTCAATCTCATTGAGGTAATGAAAATATGCACCAGTAATAAGAAAATATATGGATATTGACTTTGTGTATCACATGAATAAAAATTATGTTGGATTTATCAAAATAAACCATGTAAAATAAATATAAACTCTAATAGTTAACTTAAAAAGTTTAAATAGTTAGTCTTTTGAGATGTTGCTTAGTATCATAATACAATATTAGTGTCTAAGACATTGATTTATGTGAATTAACTACTTTTAGAACCAACCTTTCATTCATACATTTTACATTTTTTTCCATGCAATTAATAGAATTGGGATGCCACATGCAGCGACACTTTCTCTAGTGGCAATCTGATGCAGTTTGCAACTAATCCAGGCTCTGCTGCACTGCGGTCACTCTCTGACAGGTTTGTGCTTGAACCCGTAGCAGTTGCGACCTCTGGTGACCATGGCCTTAGGACCACCTTCCTACTCACCTCCATTGGCATGGAGTTGGCTACCCACATGTATAAGCCTTGCGAGCTGGAATGGCTTTTCCAATGCATCTCCCTCACCATCCTCCAGGGAAACAATTTCTCTATTCTGTCTGCCAGGGCCATGGGGCAGCCAGCGCATGGGCCCCCATTTGCTTATAATAGATGGGGAGAGCGAGAGAGATGGGGACAGTGTATATAACAACATTGCAAAAGATTATAAAAGCTTCTATGAATCTCTCTCTCTCTCTCATTTTCTATTACATGGGCCGCGCAATGATAACATAATAGTAATTCACAGAATTTAAAATAGAAATCATTTTAGGTTTGATTCATTATTCTTCTGAGTTAAAATTGTGATACAGCATTTATTCATTAATCACATAAGGATAAAAAGAAATAATTGATATGTATATAGAAATATTATGATACCCACAATATTCAGTTAGGAGTTTATTTCCTGGAACTCTTGCAAATGTTACTAAATTACTTTACACTCTTTTGGTTGGTATTAGGACATCCAGCCATAGAAAGCAAGCCAAAATCAGTTCTGTATGAGCAAGGTACGTTCATCTGACCTTGGCTTGCCTCAAATGGGACAAGCCATCTGACCCAGCTAGCGTGGAAAATGGGTGTTAAACAGTGATGATAATGATGATATACATATATATACTGAATTTTGATAAAGGTATATTCTTGTAACAATTCGTTATGAAAAGAAATGTTGTTCTTTGATTTTTTTTCCAGTTTCAATAAAAAAAATATAATGTTTATTTCAAGGCGAGATCATTCTAAATTCTAAATATATAGTTTTTGCAGCATGTTGTTTATTCCCTATATTAAAATGAGGTCTATTTCTACAGAAATAGATTTTTGTACTTTTATGTTGTTTCTTCACAAACTAAATGGACTGAAATATCTTCAAATTGGTTGTGGACTTGATTTGTCATGTGATAGCTTTCACCTTATATGGATTTCTTGATAGAATTACTGAACCAATAATGAACCAATAATGAATGAATTTAAAGTTACAAAAGATAGACTGAGTAGCCCATTCAACTCTGGATGAGAAGACTGAACGACATAACTAGCAAACGTTTACAAATACATACAGCAGGTATAGGCCCAGTGGGTAAGACGTTCACTTTGCAAACCCACACATAGATTTCTGTGAGGATGGGGAGGTGCTTACATCTATGTCTGTATTTATGTTTACTTGTATAAAAAGCAGTGTTGTATGAAAATAGCAATAATATATATACAAATAAATTGAATACCTGACTAAAAAGAAGTAGTGAGATAGGTATGTTGTGTCCCAGAATGGTCACAATTCCAAAAGTTTAAAGAAAGTAAAAGAATTTAAAAAAACTTTTTCATAGCTTGGTATTTAGAATGATTAATATATCTTTAAATTAGAAATTTTATTTAACGAAAGAATAGTAATAATTTCTCAATATAGCAGATCACATATTCCAGCAATAACATAATGTATTCAACCATTTTTTTAATCGCATAAAGATCTCATTTTTTTTTTATTACATCAGTAACGAATATAGCACACGCAATTTTGCATTTATATAGCTGCTTTTTATTAGAGGAAATACATTCCTATGTATATTCACTGCATTCTGGAAATTGTATCAAGTGTTGCATAGATTTAAAGGTTTTAGTGACATATGTACAAAAGAAAAGAACTGTCTTGTCGATACCATTTTCTTCATGGAAAGAATTTATAGCCTTGCCAATTCTTTTCATTTAAACATTTGTCAAAAGGAAAGCATTTTCTTAGATTTTTAGAGATGTTTAATCTATTATTTTGAAAGTAATATTCCTTATTCTTTGTCTTTTTATGTATTCTACAGATTTTTACAGTTAAATTGTAACTTTCACTTTTGTATTTATTGTTATAGTGGTGAGTGCCAATCTATGGAGGTAAACTACAAGCTAGCTGAATCTTCATTGAACATTTTGAATTTCAATTGTATCTGTCTCACTTCACTTAATCACCAATACCCTAGAGGTAATCTCAAACATTACATATTCTCATTTCTCAATTGCTTCATAAATCTGAAGTTTTTTTGTGGAAGTATGGAATCAATATATTTAGTGTTATCAGTCTAATAATATTAGGAGAAATTCTCCATCAGAGCTTCAGAAAGCAGATTTTACACCATGAAAAGCTAATGCTGATGATGCTGATTATAGAAATTATAGTGATAAAAATAACAACAATAATGAAAAAATTTTTTAAGATTGACTGAAACTGTGACAACTCAGCCAACCCATACCCACATAGAAAGTGAATATAAATTGTGATGATGATGATTATGATGACGATGATGATAAATAATCCATTCAAAATTGACACAAAGGTTTCAGGTTACAAATCATGGGGGGATTTACATGGAAATCAAATGAAATAAAAATATGAGTTGACATAATATACACATACATGAGAAAGACTACAATTTAGAACCCAAAGAACCCAAGAGATCCTTTATTACCCTGAAAAGCCCTCTTCCAGTTGTATTCCTTGGTTTATTCACTTGGGTTATGTTCGCCACATTCACCCACTTTATAATCACTTTACTGGAGAGTTGCATTGTTCACATTCCTTTCCAAGTGGAGCTTGAAGTCTTTACTATCCCCACTTATTTAAATAACACAGCACAATTTATGGAATCATCATCTAGCAACATAACACAACCCACACAGTGCATATTCTCCACAGTCAGCACCCAATGCTTAACCACAGAACCCAATTCATACAACTCAGAAAACAAAACACACAAAAACAAGAATCCCCCCCGAATGAAATAATGCAATTGACCATTGATATACCCTACACTAGTTATTTTGAACCCATTCTTACTCACTGTCCCCCTTTGAGTCCCAAATACCTCAAAATGTATCTTAGATACCACTGTACCACAGAAAAACAAAGTGTTTTCAATAACTCACAAAAACGACTATTTCTATGCAGATAAAACTATGTATTAGGAGAAATTCTATAAAAGCATAAAGCTATAAAGACTGCCACAAAATAACTTTAATCAGGTGTTTTACATTTACTCCCACCCCCAAAATCAAACAAAATAAAAAAAACAAATGTTAAAAATATAAAATATATATAAAGAAAAAATATTCTTATGATTGGTACTTTATTCAATGTGAGCTTTGTGGCTGATCTAAACTTGCAAATATTTCAATATCTGGCTGCAATGCTGTTAGAGGCAAACAAAGATCAGTTTTCTTTACAATATCAAGGTGGTTGTGAGATTTTGATAGTCAGTAAATCACCATGCTAAAGTCAGAATCAAAACGATAAGATGAGGGGAAAGCAATAACATCCATCTATATTTTCACCCAGAGAAGTGGAAACTTCTAAGAAAGTTCACTACTTTTTCCATAAATAATGTTTGCTATGTTTGAATCTAGTTTGAACTGATCCATAACTGTAACTCAATGAGAATTTATTGTAATCTGACATCAACATCAACTCCATTTATTCCAAATGGATCCATCAATAGTTTTGAATACTCATTGCCAGTATGTTGCTGAACAAAACTTTCAATCTCTGTACAAATGCCTCAAATGTTCAACATAGACAAAAAGATGTAATTCAGTGTAAATTGTATCCAGAGTCAGAATATACACCAACTCATAGCGTCCTTTAAAAACTCTGAATTTTTTTAAGTTTCCATACTATGAGATTACAGTTTTCTCCTTGTAACTGTTTGTTCAGTAAATTTAACTTTTAAAATATACATGAAAGATAATATATCATATTTGGCTAATTAAGCTGCTTATTATATGGAAATGATACTGTCTCAGCGCACATCAAACCAATTACACCTCTGTAGGCATTCAAACATTTCATATTTGACACAGCCTTTAAAGGATGACTACTTTTTTACTGGAATATTCTATTTCTTGAAATAAGTCCCAGATCCCTGAACAATTGTTTGGCCTTTGATGTCAATCATTAATCTTTAGACAAAAAAGCATTTCATATGAGAGCTGATTACTATTCAAAAACCTAACACATGCCATCAGAATCTCTTCATTAAAATGAAATGATCAATTTCTAAAGAAAATAACTTCATATGCAATTGTCTATCTCATTATTTTTTTTTACATTGCCAGCTATTTTATCAAAATACTTCAATACTGATGTGTTGCTGAAGGCAATGACTTTGATAAATGCCTGATGAACACTTTGCTTCATGGCAGTTGAAGTCCCAACAGTAACTACAGGCAAAATTAAAGTTTTACCATTATCATGGGGCCTGTTAACTTTTATAATTATCTTGAGAATATCATAGAATGCAATAAACCATTGTTTACTTCAGATAATCCTTTACTACATTTCAATCCATGTTTTACCTGCTCCAAAATAATCATTTAATGTTATAAAGAACTCTATTCATTGTTATGTTTTGGTTTTGCACCTTGTTTCCAAAAGGTTTTGCATCTTACATAGTTGGATTCTATCACTCTGTCATAGTTGGATTCTGTCACTTAAAAATTGCATTGGCATCATAATATTCTGTGGTAATGGAATAAAATCATGCACTACATATTCATAGAATGAATATATTACCAAAATAAGTTCACAAATCCACTTAAAAATGTCCTGCTCTCATCTTAGTGTTTATGATATCCATCTATATTAGTAAACCTAATTAGTTATTTAGAACATAGAATTTATATATATATATATCTTCGTTTAACGTCCATCTTCCACGCTAGCATGGATTAGATGCGAGTTGTCCAACTTGAGGCAAGGTTGGTCAAATAGGACTATTTGGCAGGTTTTCTACGGCTGGATGCCATTCCTAACACCAACCACATTTACAGTGTGGACTGGGAACATTTTACCATGTTACCTACACAGCCACATTACAGCATGGACTGTGTGTCCTTTTTTGTTGTGACACCTACACGATCTCGATCTCATTATCTCATTTATTTAGGACTGGTACCAACTTTACAGAGAGAGTGTGGTGGGAGGATAGAGTAGGGGTAGTGAATTGGGGTGTATATTTGGTTAAGAGCTACCTACTGACTGTAGGTTTCGCTTTGTACATAGGCAAGGCGGGTCTTCTGTATTACTGTGTAGCACCAAAGATCTCGGTCCAGTGACATTGTCTTAGAGAGGTGCAAGTGTGTAAGGTCGGAATTTATCAAATCGTCCCAGGTTTTTCTGGGTCTACCTACTCCATAACTACCATCAATTTTGATCACCCTGCACTTTTTTATACAGCTGTCGTCTTTCATGTGCATCATGTGACCATACCAACGTAGTCTTCTCTCAAGTAAACAGCATCTGATCCCTCTTATTATAATTTGTCACTTAGTTCGTTTATGCTTTGCCGTTCACGTATTATTACACATCCAATGGAACATGCATGCTTCGTTCCTTTCCAGTCAGTGCAAGTCCTCTGCATGCAATGCCCATGTCTCACTGCCATGTAGCATTGCTGTTTGTATACAGGCATCATACAGTCTGCTTTTCATTTTTAGAGAGAAACCTTTAGCAGCCAATAGTGGTATAAGCTCTCTGAACCTTTTCCATCCCGTTCTGACTCTAGCTACTGTACTTTCAGAACACCCTCCACCACTGCTGATTTTGTCACCCAGGTAATGGAAGGTGTCCACTATTTCTATAGAACCATCTAGGCAATGGAAGGAGCTAGTATCCTGTGGGCACTTGCTACTACTTATTGCACCTGAGCACCGGCCACATATAAGATCTATGTTCTTAGTTAGCTTATCTGTGATCCCACTACATCTTTTATGCATCCTTACTTTGCATTTGGAACATAAAATGGAATTTCTACCTACTCCTTCCCTACACACTGAGCATGGCCATTTCCCTGAGGGCACCTGTGCCCTATTTTCCTTTCTACATACTAGAACTTTAGTCTTAGAGTTAATTTTAAGGCCTTTTGATTCTAGGCCATGCTTCCATGTTTGGAATTTCTTCTCTAGTTCAGCCATAGATTCAGCCATGAGAGTTAGATCATCTGCGTATAGGAGTTCCCATGGGCAGCCAGTCTTAAACTCCTCTGTTGTAGCCTGAAGGGCAATAATAAATAGGAGGGGTCTAAGGACAGAGCCTTGATGAACACCAACTTTTACACTAAATTCTTCACTATAATCATTGTTAATTCTAACCTTACTGACTGTTTCTTTATACATGGCTTGTATAGCTCTCACAAGCCATTCATGTATACCTAGTTTTCTAAGAGCCCACCAGATAATGGAGCGGAGGACTCTGTCAAAGCCTTTCTCCAGGTCTACAAAACCTAAGTAGAGGGGTTTACTTTTAGCTAGGTACTTCTCCTGTAGTTGTCATACAAAGAAAAGAGCATCTGTGGTACTTTTACCAGACACAAACCCAAACTGCATTTCATATAGATCAATTCGCTCTCTGATTATTTGCGCTATAACTCTTTCTGTGACCTTCATGACCTGGTCAACTAACTTAATGCCTCTATAGTTTCCCCTATCTATATATATTATATTATATATATATATATGTGTGTGTGTGTGTGTGTGTGTGGCATCTAAGGAAGGCTGAACATAATCCTTTTTACCTCTTAAATCCACATAACCCATAACTATGATATTTTCATAATATCAGTTTTTAGTATAATTTCTGTAGTGTCTTTAATGATGGATGTTTTGATATTATAGTATCAGTGAGATCTAATAATGTGGGATGTGTTTTATTTTAACTAACAATAAGCTATCCCATGAAATAAAAAATATAATGATCTTTACTTAATAGCTATATACAATATGCCAGATTTTAAAAATGAGCAGAAAAAATGAGCAGAAAATTATAGCAGGTTGCTATAAAAGAAGAGTACACTTCACTTAAAACAGCATCAAAACAACGTTGTTAAACAGTGCCTCCAAATGCAGTTGGAACTGTATACAACCGATGTTACTCGGCCAACAAAACCCTACAAGCCTTCGAAAAGGTAAATCCATGGCCTTGTAAGGTTAACTGATGCTAAACAAACAAAAACTATGTATATATATATATATATATATATATATATATATACACACACACACACACATAATCAACAGAGAAAAAGAAAAAAAAAATGTTGTCATTATCAGATGGTAATTTATATTGATATAAAAATAAGCTATTTCTTAAAATGTAAAAAATATATATACAAATACTTCAAAGCAGGTAGTCTGAAAAATAACATCTCACGAGTGTTTCCTTAAAGAACAATATTTATTACAATGAAGCTGAAATTCATGATTTATTCCTTATTGTAAGTTCACATATCATACTTACAAAAATGTATATATTATGACCATTGCTCCATCTTATACTAGAGATGGAAAAAAGACACAACAGGTTTCCTTTGTTTCAATTTGCACTCAGGTTTAGTTTCAACCAAATTACAGTCTTCCGTGCAATGACTGAATGATGCTGCCTTATCAGGAATATTCTCCATAGCAATGAGTCAAACAATGCAGTTAGTAATATGAAAAACCACTGACAATATAAAAGATAATTACCCAGGACACTTTCAAACCCCATCTATTGCTATATTATATATTAAATTATAGTAAAAACATGGACTACTCAAATTGTATTAGAATAGTTTTGAAGAAATAGAAATTAGAGCACAACATTATGCTTTGTCAGTTAATCATCAATGCACTACAGAGACAAGGCCTTCAAACCATACTTACCAACAATATCAAATAACCTTACATATTTCCAATGGGGTTAAGTTACAAAAACTGATCACTGCTGATTTGTGTATATGTGTGTCCAATAAAAAGAAACAATCCAAAATTATAACAGGTTATGGTAAATGAAAATAGTGACCATCCTCAAACAGAAAATCCTTCAGTAAAGTTCTATACTTTGGAGATGTAAAGAGTCATAAATAAAAGTCTCTTCATGCCAAAGTAGAAATCATGCACATTGCAAGATTATGTTCTTTTGTAAATTATGAAATTTGAATGCAGCCTGGGATTTCTTTTAATCAAACACAATCACATGATTTTTAAAAAGAAAAAAAAATTAGGAGAAATAACCTTTGAAAGACAAAAGAATGTAAGCAAAGTTCTAAACCAGTGCTTTAATAAGGACTTGGTCTATCAAACACATACTGATGTTAGGAGTAAAATCCTCCATAATGCAATTGTTTTTACCATTTTTTCATGAATATATTTCAAATATACGTAATAAAATAGGTATACAATTAAAAAATATGAAACAATTTAGAAATTAATTTGCATGTCTCTTACCAATACCAATTGTTGTTGGAATAATTAATCCATGGAAATGATTTTGAAGTGACTTACCTGAAATAGAAATGAGAAAAAATGAAATGTAAAAATAATGTATATTTTACAATGTTTATATTTATTTAGAAATCTTGCATCATAATTGTATGTATGAAACTTTCTTATGTACAAAACACCAACTTAATAATGAGAATGTTATTTACATGACTACATCTCTCGAAAATCTTGATTAGTTTCAAACTTATAGGCTGTATCTCCAGAAATATGGTAATGAAAGGATTAAAATGAAAAGGTGATATAGGAAGGCAAAACAAGAGTTGCTACGAGAAGGTAAAAGGTTTCAGCAGTGAGGTGAACAAGGAGGAAAGAAGTTAAAAATTCAAAAGTGAAGGCCAAAAGAGGCAAAATAAAAAAGGGGAAGGTCATAGAAAACGAACACTAATTCTTTCTGATAGATGAGGGTAATATTGTTGTGTCTGTCATTGTGGATAATAACATCTTGCATTACATGATTAACTCGAGCCAGGAAAGGAACGTTTATGTGACAATTTCACTTGCCAGACAAAACAGCTAAATCTCCTTTTAATATGTCTTAAGATAGCCCTAAAAAGATAAGATGGCTTTGGTTGGAATACTCTTGATTATAGATCCACTTCACTGGAATTGAATTGAAACTAAACAGTAACTTTAACAGCAATCTGGTTAACTAAATGAGTAGCTTTCAACATCCCTGTAACTATCCAAGAGGAATCTGCAGTTGCTTTTGTCTTTGTCCCCCTAATATTCATACCAACTTCAAAGGTTGGTCATTCTGTTGATACCACTTGAAGTAATCTCTCATTAACCTACTCATACTTTTCATTCATCAATTTCTCATAACACTTTCATACCCTTTCCTTCCACTATCATAGATGGAATGTATATCCATTTCATTTGACACACAAACACACTATCTCTCCCCTCTCTCTCTCTCTCTCTCTCTCTCTCTCTCTCTCTCACACACAAGCACATATACAGTCTCTCTCTTTCTCACACATGTACACACACACATACATATGAACACAATGTTTTCAAATTTAGATTCATGCATCTAATGCTCATAGGACAAAATGTTAACAAACCACTTTCTTTTAGCTTCTCACTATATGAGAGAGAATTGGTGCCAAGTTTACTCTCCATCTTCTAAAGACCACTTAGTTTTAAATAAAATTTAGAAATTTCAATTTCCATTAATTTCTTTTCCTTTCCTCCAAATTTCTGTTTTGTTCTCAGCCTAAATTTGCTCACTAACACTTAACTAAACTGAAACAAATGTCTTTCTAATATGCACTCAGGATGTTTTTAAAGTGTCAGAATGAGGGCTTTCAACCATATATATTTCTCTTTTTGTAGTAAGCAAAAAATCAATCTGGTCCCCATTTTTACCATTGAAATAGGTGACCAATTGACTGGGTAACATTCTAAACATTGAATTACAAATTTCTAGATTATATACATCGCACAATTCCAGAAACCTTTAGTTCTCTACACCTCTTGTACTATAACTATAGCCTCCATATATGAGTTAATCCATCTAAAGTATTAAGAAATTTCCATTAAAATTATAGTTAATGGCATTAATAAGGCTAACACCAATTATTGTGATAGCTAGCACAAGGACCTCATTGAATTCTTCAGCCATCAATCCTACCCATAGATATTAACAGAGATCCCAGATGCTATTATATTTCTCATTACCTGTTAGAGTATAATTACTTTATTTCACACACTTTTCTACCTTAGTAGCACAGAGGTAATTCTCTCTGCCTGCGATACCTAGTAGGCTAGTAAACATGTATTAGCTAATATGATGCTTCAATATGATTCTTTGACTTGATGGAAATAACATCCTAATTTTACTCAACTCACACATTTCAAAAAGAAAAGAACACATTGGATAATGTAACACTAGATATATAAAATTACCAGTTAGCTGCAGCTGAAATCCTTTGATAATAGGTCTGCTTGATCACAGATCCCTGAAGTTAAACAACTACCACAAACTCAATTATTCCATATACCTAAACACTTCTTTGATAAGAACTTACTTTACTACCCATACTAGAGTTGTTACTAACTCGGAAGAATTTGTGTTTGTGTTTTTTTTTGTTTTTCACACAATATATATTTTATATTGCAATTTGTAAACAAGAGCATAGCTGCTTGCAGATTTGCAACAGGCTAATCATTGGTTCACTGCATATCTAATGGAGCAAGTGATAAATGTATGTTTGTAGCTCAATGGACATCATTTGTAAAATACTGGGATTTTTGTTTTTCTAACCAATGCTTATATCTTTCACCAAAAGACATTAAAAAAAAAACCCACATACACACACGTAAATAGTCCAGAGCAAAAAATTAGTGGAATCATTAGTGTCAGTTCAGATACCCTGTTGAATTATTTCAAGTCCCACCATAACTTATGGAAATTACCCCCAACTTACTCAACAGAAGGAGCAGTGATACACACCTTTTTAAATCCAACGTAGGACCCATAGAAGTGGTTGATAGCTTCTATTATCTGGGTGACCTAATTAGCTGTGGAGGAGGGTGCTCTGTCAGTGAAGTAGTTAGAAAGAAAATAGGACAGAAGAAGTTTAAAGAGCTACTATTCCTGTTGACAACAAAAGATTTCTGTCTAGAAACGAAAGTCAGCTATATATTACCTGTGTAATAGGTACTAGTCTCAAGGTATTTGACAACCTGAAACTGGTAGAAACAGTTGTCAATGTGCTGTGTAGTGGAATTGAAATTAGAACTGTGTGGTAGGCAAAGTAAACCTCTTAACACCCAGAGCCACAATTGTGCCCAATCAACATCTATTGACACTTCTTTAAAGATTCTCATATATATCACTAGATTTAGCTTTTATTATTGCAATATTTGATATTAATTGTTGACCTGAAATATTGAACCTGGAAAAATGTACTTATTGTTGATGAGAGGATTCCTATATGGCTGTGAGGAGAGTTTTCATGCCTGATGCATTCTCTACTGTGAACAGTGCTGAAATTACATGTGTCAATCATTTTAATGCATTTAATGTTACAACTCAATATATTGTGTTACATGCAGTCATTTTACAGAAGAATACTCTAAGATGGAGAAAAGAGTTTTGGGGGGCTGACATGATTTTTAATGAAAAGAACATTTTTCATGTTTTACATTTTCTGAAATATTAGTGTACAAAGGATGAAATTAATAAATGAAATAGATAAACTGATGTCGTTAACGTTGAAATATTCAATTATATATAGATTAACATTAAAATGCTTGGATATCAACTCTTGTTTTTACTCTCTTTAGAAAAAATATATTTAGTAATTTGAATTTTTATTCTTTGAAAAACTATAAACATTTGAGAAAAGAGAGAAATAAAAATACTTTTGAAATTAAAACCTAAAAACGTTGTGGTTATTGAAGCTCAAGTGAAAAAAAAAGGAAATAATATTGCAATAATCCTTCAGAATTTTTTTTATAGATAAGTATGCAGAAATGTAGGCATGAGAGGGAGAGAAAGGGAGAGTATATATGTATTTAAACACTATGGGATCAGGAGGTAGAAAGGAAAATGGAAAATCTATTTAAGTGTAATAATTCATTATTTAATGATCCGATACAAAGCTAAGTGTTATCAAATTGTAAATGACTGATGCAAAATATATTTAGTAAAATTGTATTTAAAGGGAAAATTTTGGTATTTTTCTTTTTTTTCTTTTAAATCAACATTGTTTTCTAAAGGCAACTCTAATTTTTCACATGACCAGCTTTTGGAATTTTATGAAAACATTTTGCAACTCATTGATCACAAATATGCAAAGTTTCCTAACATCTCTGTCTCTCCTTTCTCCCTATCTTTCTTTCCATACATATACTGCAAAATGTGAATAGGTGAGAGAATTAGGTTATAGTTTTATACTTATATATATGTTGTTGATGCACATCTATTGATTTTTAATAAATTTTAGTTGATCCTCCTATAAAATCTGATTTTGACCTTCACTAGAAGATAAATGAAAAATGAAGTTTATGAATATGTTTAGGTTTGAAGAGTGTTCATCAGAGAGAGCTTTTAGTTGCTATAATTAATATATAAACAAATGTTACTTTTCTGAAAAATTTAAAGGGTGGAAATAATTTTAGGACTATTAGTTGTTTGAGATTAAAGATTAAGAAAGATTTTTAAAAAATCATCAACACAATTTTCAGTTTAGTAAACTTTTCTCTAGTTCACCTTCTTGATCAAGAAGGAAGTAATATAATTGACTATGTTATACTTTTATAATTAGAGATAAAAAAAAATATCACACAGAAACGTACATCTGAAGAAAGTAAATTCTTGAAATAAAAGTTATTGAATGATAATAGATATTGAAGTGTACCAAAGTCTTTTCTTGTATCCACACACACACACATTTATATATATATATATATAAAACATTACTATTCTACCTCATTAATGTAGGAATCATAAGACTGTTAGAACTCAAGGTAGTATCTCATCGAAACAAGGTGGAATCTATTTTTGTAGAAAACTGGTATATTATATGTTGTTAAGAACTAAAAGTCAGATGTATAAGTTGAACAATTCCAGCTATATATATGTAAACGTGGTTGGTGTTAGGAAGGGCATCCAGCCATAGAAAACCTGCCAGACAGTCCTATACGAGCGGGACAACCAATCTTGCCTCAAATGGGAAAACTCCCGTCCAAACCCATGCAAGAGTGGAAGATGGACGTTAAACGATGATGATGATGATATATTTGTTTTGCAAGGGTTTTGATATGAAATCGTGGGTTGAAAGAAATATTGTTGTATTTGGGGAGGGTCATATTGTTATAATATTGCCAGAAATAATAATAAAACACTATATATGAATGTATATATATATATATATATATATTTATTAAAATAACAGATTAAAGTTTAAGCAAAGAATCGCTGCTTTCGCCCTTAACGGGATCTTCTGAAACTAAAAAAAATCAATCTGTGAACGCAGAAGTAAATATTTCGAAAAACGTTGCAACCGAAGGAAGACAGAAAGACTATACTTTGGTTCGTGGAAACGTTCCCTGGCAAGGAACAAAAAAAAAAAACGAAGATAATACGTCATTATTTGGAGCGGTGAAACCAATTACAGGCAAAGACAAAACCACGTTTATGCTATAAATGAAGTCGTAGACTAATATTCTATTAGATGGTTCGTGGAGACGTTCCATCTAATATATATATATATATGTATGAATGTATGTATGGTATGTATGTATATGCACTTTATTATATAAAATACAAGGTATTCTAAGGAACTCGGAGGTTCATAAAATTAGCTTCACATCATTCTATAGCCTTGTTTTCTGAAGGCTGAAAAATGAAGTGAAACCAACTGATCAATAGCGAAACACACGACACTACTCAATAAATGTAATGAAGACATAACAAATCGTCCTTTATATTATCATTATAATATATGAGGGCGGTGGAATGGCAGTATCAGTAGAGAGTCAGACGTCATGTTTTGCAGCAAAGAGTTACGGCCCTTTATGGTCTGTGTTCAAATCCCGCTGAGGTTAACTTTGCCTTTCATCCTTACGGGGTCGATAAAATGAAGTACCAGTAATACACTGGGATAATTGCTGGAGGAGAGGATGAAGGACAAGTGGAGAGATGCTGTGCTGAAAGGACCCATCCCACCCTTGCAAGCAGGGAAAAGTGGACGTAAAATGACGATGATATATATATATATATATATATATATATATATATATACAGACACACGCACAAACACAGAAAGAGAGATATTCTTGAGTTTAAACAACAGTTTAAAAAAGGTACTCAGAATGAAACAGTTCTAGTCTTGTAGGAGTTATTTCTATTCATATCATCATCATCATTTAAAGTCTATCTTCTATACTAGCATGGGTTAAAGGGGTTTGTCTGATTTGAGGCAAGGTTGGTCGGGTTACCATGTCTGGCTTGTATCGGACTGTTTCTGGCTTGTTATCTACGGTTGGATGCCCTTCGTAATACCAACCACATTTACACTGTGTGCTGGGTGCTTTTTGCTGTGACTCCTACACAACCACTTCACAATGTGGATTGGGTGCTTTTTGTCCTGACACCTACATGACCACTTTACAGAGTGGGCTGGATGTTTTGTGGTACCAACATAACTTTACAGATTAAATATATATATATGCATGAAACACTGTGGCCTACAATGACTGCTCCATGTATGCAGAATATAGACACTTAGACCAGTTAGGGAAGAACACATGGAACATTAATTTTGTTTTGACACATTTCTGTTTTTACATTTGAAAGTGGTGGTAAGCCCTTTGTATATTTCCACCACATTGTTCTGGCTTTTTGAAACTTATCAGTCATATAATAAATCAAGTTCCTGTAACTGGTGCAACCAGTCATTGGGGTGCCCCTCTAGGCATTTGACTGTTTATTCAACACGACACTTCAGCCCACCTTAGAAATACTTGCCAATGATAATCTCCACTCCAATGATCCAGTTCCTCACCATATGTGTCTGCTAGCTTAAGCAGTCCCTGAGGTGCAGTTCAAAAATATCCTGGATCCAAAAGTGAGAGTGAGGTGAGAAATAGTGTACCCATATCCATCCTTGTATTCTCTATACCTGAACACTCCAGTTTTGAGATAATGTTTCTTTATATAATGATATTTTCAGCATTGAATAAATATATTTTCAGTATTGTGGTAACATTTTTTCACTCTCTTTTTTTAAAGAAACAGTAGAGAATGTTCAGTATTGAAATAGATAATGTTGTGTATTGAAATAACATTCTTTTAAATTGTTTCATTCTACTCCCAAGGAAACAGTGGGTAATGGTACATCTGGTTTTTATTTATTTTATTTTTTTTTTTTTAATTCAAGTCAGTTTTAATTTGTAGTGTGATGATTACAAAACAAGAATAATTAATTATATTATTGACTATCTATTTTTTTACCTCTATTTTTCTATTGAATATTATTTCCGATCTCAGTATTCTGAGTTAAAATCACACTAACATCCATGGTGAATATAATAATAATGTAATACAGTACACAATTCAATAGACTATCATATACTCATAAACGAATATGGATAGGAAAATAAAATGTATATTAACATTTATTCATATGTAAATAGTGCAACTTAAAACAATCGCTAATAAGAATTGATCCATGTTTTCTGAGCAGAGTAACAGATATTTACTTTGATAGCTTCTGAATTTATCACATTTTCTTTTGAATTGATTTATCTCCATTTATCTATATCATTTATTGTATATATCAGTATATCCATGTGCTCTTGAGACAGTTGCTAAGGAGACTATTCATCAATGCAATAATTGTGCAAGTGAATTTTCAACAACTGAATTGTATAATAGTGTATACATTTCTGAGGGTTTTTTAATTTTTTACAGGTCTCTGGTAAATATTGATCTAATATAATTGATGCTACTTAAATCAGATAGTATATTTAGTAAAACTAATATTAGCTTAAATTAACCTGTAGGGAATCTAAACACAAGACTCTAAGACAACATTTGCTGTTATTAGCTCAATGGCTGTGTGGATACTATACTAAGTTAACAGTTTATTGGTACCCAATATCATTTAAGCAGGTAACAAAACATTGAATGAATTTGGAGATATTATCAAGATCCCAATTTGAAGAAAATATGAAATACGTTTAAAATGACAGGCTAGATCTATCATTTGTGACTTCATCATATCTTAATAAAAGTTAGAAGTTCAGAAGCACAATTGAAATAGAATAGCACATTTAACATTGTTAGTAACATTGTACTAATTCATATAGGTAAATATTTAATATTTAAATATAGTTTATCATACAATAAGTTATTCTGACAAAATACTTCCTGTATGTATTGTATTTAACATGTAGTTTTATATATAAAAATACAATAATGCTTTCATTGCCATTTTCTAAAAATGAATGGTATAATAATTACATTGTATTCATGAAATTAGGCAAGTGTCTTGCATTTGTTTACAAATACAGAAGACAATTACTGCTTAGTGTCATTGTTGATGGTTTCAGGAATATTGTTTAGCAAAGCAAATTCTACATTGCTAATTTTCTTAAATTGGAAGATAAAGGGGAAAATTAACAATTTTGCAAAAAGGATTTTATTTCATATATAATATATACCTTTTAAGATTTATTTGAAAATATGATAGATTGTGTTATATTGAGAATAAAAAGTAAATTGAATGTAATATAATAGAGGTATTTTGAAAAATAAATTTATAAGAGTAAATAATACTGCAATCATCACCATCATCATCGTCGTTTAACGTCTATTTTCCACAAGAGCACGGCTGAGACCGTTTGTCCCATTTGAGGCAAATCAGGTTGGGTGACCATATCTTGCTCATACAGAACTGTTTCTGGCTTGGTTTCTACAACTGGATGCCCTTCCACATTTAGAGTGTGTGCTGGGTGCTTTTTGTCATGACACCTATATGAGTACTTTAGGGGTGGACTAAGTGAATTTTTGTCATAACTCCTACATGACCACTTTACAGTGTGGACTAGATGCTTTTTGTCATGACACCTACATGGCCACTTTAGAGTCTGGTCTAGGTGCAATGCTTATGACTATTACAAAGTATTACATTAGTATCAGGCATACTATGGTTGGGTTTTGTTCTAAAAGTATAGCAATAGTTGTAGCTTGACCTATTACTATCATCATTTTACGTACATGTATTTATGCTTGCATGAGTTAGACAAACTCTTTCCAGAGTAGCCTCCCTCCTCATGTGGCATTCCTTCGACATGTCTCTATGAGTCAGCAGTTTGAGATCAACCCTAGCCACCTTGGCCTAGGTTTTTGTCAGTTTTCTTCAATTGCAGCTTCCTTCCACTAGCATCACTTGACATTTTCTCACCCAGCAACCATCATCCAAATGCATGTCCATAATAGTACAGTTTTCTCAGGTACCATGAAAAATTTCATTTATTTCACGAGAGAAAGCCAAACTATGCTCAATTCATTCCAAAAATTTCATTTCTCAAGAATGAAAGAATATATATTATAAGAAGGATGGGGAAGAGGGTGAAAAGAAGAAAGAGGAGAAGGTAGAAGTTGAATAGAAAAAAGGAAAAAAAATTTCTTGAAAATATTAGAAAACTATGCCTTACAAATTTTTTCTCCATCAGTGAAAAACTTCCACTTTGGCCAATACTAAAAGAATGTGATAGGTAGCTACTTTCATTGTCAAACTTTTTCTAACAAATATAGTTTGCTTTTTATATTTTCCTATTTTTTTAATTGTGTATTATTTCTGTAACTCAGACCCCCAAAACTAGTTTCAGTTTTCCTTCTATTTTAGTCTGAGGTGAATTTCTGTGTTTATGAAATTATATCTTCTATTATGTGAGAAACTATTTTCACAAACAATGCACAACAGGACTCACTGTAAATAACACCTAATTTTCCTTACTTTCCATTGAATTTATGTTTACTGTTACTTTATACTTTGCTTTTGCACAGTGATAGATAAAGTAGAACCATGCCTTAATTTTAAAATAAAGTACAAACTAAAAAATGTTCATAAAAAAACAAATACAACATACCTCTGTAGTATAGGAATGTCAAATGTAAACTGACGGGTAAAAAAGCTGTTGACACTGGCCTCAATATCAAACATATTGAACACTTATGAATGACTTCACAATGCACTATTTCTAATCATCCAGTGTACCACTTTGACTTATGCACTATATGTTGATCATCCCTACTTACAATCAATACATATGGGAAAGGAGGCAAATATGGTCAGGTTTTTGTTAGTACAATGATTGGAAGATTCTAGAACCCAATGAAAATAATCTGTGAATTTTCTCAGTTATGCTTTATAATAACTTCTGCTTAAACAAAGAAATAGCTAAAGGAGGTAAATTTCTAAAAAACAATCTATTTACTTTACTAAGGAGATATTGTGAAGATGTTACAATAGCCTCCTTTCATTTCATTTAATGGAAGAGGTTTTTGAAATTCATAACAAAAATTTATGTGTAATAAATTTATTTTATTAAGTTTATATTAATCTAAATTTGGTCTGAATCAAAGAAGGACTATACCCCAAATGTCAGTATTCACCTCTCATGATACCACATGCATTTCTGTTATTTTACAAATTGTATTAATACATGTGTTTAATTTATTTTTATAATTATTTATTAGTTTCTTTTATGTTAAGACTTTTTCCATTTGAAATATAAAATACTTTTCTAGTATATTTTCATGTTTCAGAATAAAGTGACTTTATATAAACTAGTATCATGTTTCCCAGTTACATGACCAAATACAAAATGGCTACAAAGAAAAGCCTGTCATACTGGAAGCTCTTTACAGTTGATTTCATCTAAGCTGCCCTTCACTAAAATCTGCCGTCTGTCTATAGAAGGGTTGGCATATTGAACATTTCTGACTTATTTTTTATCCTGACAGAACTTTTGTTATTTACAGTCTATTTCAATAGTGTATCCATTTGTAAGAGCATAACGACTGTTTCTGACAATCTATTTATCTTTGTCTATGTGCATTTAAATAAACCATTTTGACCTTCTGTAAGTGTCAGCTTTGTCATTTTGTTTTTTATAATAATCTATATAGAAACATTTTTACAAATCATTTTCTTATTTTTCTTTACCATCAATTCTAAACATAAATATATCTTTATATTTTATAAGTAATGTAAGAAATAGAAGTTTAATTGGAAATATATACTATAACAAATGATACCTGTAAAGTTTGTTTATAGATATTAATGTTGTTTAATGATATATAATAATTTTAACAAAGGAGACGCTAAAGAGATTTTGTTTATGATTTTAATTTGTCTGAAGAAGGAAGCTTCAAAGAAGGAAGCTTCAAAGTTCAAGGATGCAACTCAGAGAAGAATTGAATTTCTGAGTCTAATTTCAAAAGAAACTTTGGAATGAATCACAAAGACTTTGCTAAATACAAATCATTTCACTGTTTTTAGTATTTTTGACATATCAAACATTTGAGAAGTTAAATGTATATTCAAAAGCTTTCTAGTTTTGCAAGATAACATAAGCAATCACAACATTTTGGGTAAAAAATTATTAAAGTTTATCATATTTATTCCCATCATTTCTTTTATAGCATTAAGAAATATAATGCATATAAGTATATGCTTTGAAAGTACATAGATATTCATTTAAATTAATTTTTTTCTCAATACAAATTCACATTTAAACTAAAAATAATTTTTGCAGATTGTAACTTAGCTAGATATTAAGTGTTTGCTTATTTGATGACTAGTGCAACTTTTCTAAACAACATTGTTCTTAACATTGATAAAAACATGACTTATGTAACCTTTTCTAATAATGACTTCTTTTTTCTTTTTTTGACTCATTAATAACCATTCTATAATGTTACAATATTGTAGATTGCAGTGTTTTCCTGTGCCTCGGGTCATCAGAAATACAGAGAAAATCTGAATTCTACTTATGTAATATTATATTGGGTATCAGACAATCCTATTTTGATAGATATTACTTTCCAGTAACACAGAATACATTGTGTCTAAATTATATTGTATTGATTTAGCTGTAAAGATCAAGGCCATTTAGTTATTTTCCATTTTTTTAAATGGGATGGAACCAATCTAGATCCATTATAGTTAAAATGGTAGAATTAAAAATATTTCTATTATTTTTCGTGAAAGAATGTTCTCCATTGTTACTTTGGAGATGGGATAAGGTCGTATGTCGCATCAGTGATTTTGTGTTTTTTTTTTTTTATAGGAGTACAGATTCTGTTGAGAGAAGCGGTAATTGTGTAAACTAATTATTTCTCTGATTTCACTCAGTCGCATCCTCTCAATCAAGTTATAATGTTGATAGTTAGTAAGTTTCACAAATGTTCAGCAATGTCTTTTCAAAGATGGCCCCTAGAAAATTTATAACTGCTTTCGGATTGCATTACTGATAGCAAGAATTAAAATATTTACCATTCTTGAAAGATAGAGTGTTTCATTGAACTCACATTTCATATATTATTAATTTTAAGTTTGTAAATGGCACATATCTTAGGGAACCCCATCAAATGATTAAGTGTATTTAGTTTGGAGCTTATATATCATCATTTCTAAATATGTTCAATATAGTCTTTTATTTCCCTGGAGTAATTCATTAGCAATGAGATATTTCGTTTTCATATAAAATAGATATATGTAAAACATTTGGAAGAGTTTTTGTATGCAACATATATAACAGTGAGTCAACAATTACAATGTGTGTTAACACTGTATTTACAATATCTGTAGTAACTTTGTCAGTATTTATCTTACTTTGCAAAATACACATAGTAAAATATATATATAGTAACATAGTATAATTTTGTTGTGCATTACAATAGATACAAGGCATCATGTTTTGAAGGTTGAAATTTGAAGAAGCCATTTATTCAAAATATTTATTAGATAGCAGGAATCCCAAACAACAGATAAAGATCATCAACCAGAACTAATTCATTAAGTAAAATGTCATTCAGAAGAACTAGAAGTGTAGCAAAACACAAGAGAAAAAAGAAATCAATGAATAAATAAAGTAAATTTTATCAGCACAGCTGGGAAAATTTTCTTAGAGCTTCATAGAGTATTGATAATGTTTAGACTTTGCACTTTCTCATTTTACTAAATTTGCAAAAAACTTTATCAATGGAAAGAGTAATTTCTCAAAATACCAAACAGCAAACATTGGCGACAAGAGAAATATTTTAACACAAATAATTGAATACTCTATCTTGGCAAGATGAATATTTTGATGAAATATCAATTATCAGTTAACAATGTGGAATTATTTTGGGTGACTGAAACAAAAATAATATAAAAAAGCATATTTAAGTTTTACATGAATGATTTTGAAATTGTCTTAGATGTAAATGTGGAAAATGAAGAAGCAATAATGATAACATCATCATCACCGATTTACGTGCATTCTTCCATGCTAGCATGGGTTAGATGGGTTGTCCTGTTGTGGGCAGTGTCCGGTCGGCTGACCTTGTCTTGCTCATACAGGAACTGATTCTGGCTTGATTTCTACAGCTGGATGCCCTTCCTAACACCAACCTCATTTACAGTGAGTGCTATTTTCCGTGGCGCCTACACGTCCGCTTTACAGTGTGGGCTGGGTGCTTTTTGACGTGACACCTTCACAACCACTTTGCAGTGGAATGATAGGGACCCCTAGTCCTATCATCTCATTTCTACATCTGAGTAAACTGGAGCAATGTGAAATAAAGTGTCTTGCTCAAGGAAACATCGCATTACCTGGTCCAAGAATTGACCTCACAACCTTTCGATTGCACGCCCAATGCCACTAAGCCATGCACCTTCATAACAGTAATAATAATTCTGTATGCAAACATGAATGAAAAGTGAATATTTTGACTAAGTCAAAAAATGGTTTTAAAACCCATCTCAATTGTAAGATTACTGTCTGTTCTATCAACACATTTGATTGCTAGTCGTAACATATGACTTTGAACTTGACTATGATAGATATAGATTTATTCCCTAAAATAACAAGGTACTAATAACACATCAGGAAACAATATAAGAAGGCTGTTATTAATGTTACCCACTGCTTCTCTAATGTACAGGAAGGCCTGCTACATGACTTTGTGGACTCTGAATGTAGCAAGAGGTTTATATGAACAGTTACACACTTCTTTTAAAAGAGAGGTTTAGAATTTGAACAGCTAATGTCAAATTCTAAAGCAGCCACAAAAAGGGTACATACTGATAGAAGGCACATAATTCAATCAAGCTGAAAAAGTAAACATGGAGATACATAAGTCTGGCCACACAATTCTATCTGCTTCAATAACAATTTAGGAAGTACTAAAATTATCCTCCACCTGCCTAAGAAAATAATGAGAATGTTATACTGATATCATGTAATAAACCTGGAATCCATTTACAAGAAAAATTACAATAACATACTAATTACTGACACAGTAATACCAAATGCCCATGATATGCAGGAATTAGTTGAAAAACTAAGGATTTAAAACCATTATAGCAGTTAAGGAATGTGTCTATCACCCAATTTATAGATAATATACACATAGATACATTCCAGAAAATAGTAATATTAAGATTGATAAATTCTTAATATCTTTGATAACCTTGAAACTTTTTATGAATGTTTTCCAATGTATAACTAAATCTTGTTTAGAAACGAACAACCTCTTGTATATTTTACATACCATGAATTATAAAATGATAATCATAATAAATATTGTAAATACAAAAAGTAAGAGATGTTGTTGCAGCACTTCAAGGATTGTTTTATTATCAATACTGATGTGCAATGGACTTGGAACTAAACTGTATTTCATCATATATTTATATTCAAAAGAACAGTAAACATCATCTACTCCTTTTAGCATACTTCATGCGATATAATTGGCTTAAATATTTTGTACAGGGGGAAATGACAATGATAATTTTCTGTATAATTACTCTTTTTCTTAATTAGTAATCTAAAATCTTTAGCACTGCTCCAACACATCATTGAATTATAGTAAATTATTTTTATTAAAGTACAAAATGTAGTCAATGCAAAAACATTGCATTATATATTTCTGGAATTAAATGTAAAATACGTCAAACAATTGGGAAAATGGATTTGGCTAGAAATAAAATATTCTCTTTTGAAAATAAAAAATATAAAACAGGATAAAAATTGATTAGCTCACAGGCTAGAATTAGTGATTTATTAGCAATTAAGAATTTCTAGTATTTCCTGTAAGTTGTTACATGTAATATAAAAATGGATTACTCCATCTAGTATGTGGGGCTATTAACATCGATAAAATATCATTTCAGATTGATGAATCTATTAGCTATATACATTTCTTAAAAATTCATTTATTTTAGCTAAGAATTTGTTAACAGCAATATCAATGCACATCAATGTATTATTGTGCACTATGAAATAGTGCACAATAATACATTGCTTTTGATAAAATAGTTTGTTCAATTTTTATTTCTAACATCAAATATTGGACAGATTCCATTTTGTGCCACTCCCCATTGATGCCTCTGGTGTCCTTAGTACCATCACAGCCATTTTCCACAACAAAAATGGGATACAAATATCACATGACAAATAACCCCCATGAAATGACTCATGCAGCAGATATTGATGGTTGGTCTTCATGATAACATTTTTATCATTTTGTACAAGAGACATAGTTAAGATATCTATCTCACCAAGATTTGTCTTCCTTTTTGTTTGCTGTTTTATCTTGCTCTTAATTGTTTTAGGAATTTTAAATAATGAATTTTTTTAATTTCCATCTAAAAATATATAACAATTGTTTGAAGAAATTTAAAGTAAATTCAACACAAATATGAAAAATATTTAGATCTTTCTAAATATATTGGGTAAATATTTTATTTACTCAGTAAAACAGAAAAATAGATTTTATAGACCAAAATATTTTCTTTATTATATTATATGATATACAAATACGAAAATTTGAATAAATAAATACATTGTAATTCAATGAAAATGTGATAGTGTAAAATATTAAAATTTCTAAACTTCACTACCTATTCCTTTCCTGTAATTGACTGAAAAGTCAGACAAAGCTATTGGAGCATGTACTGACAGGGCTTACTCTGACCCCCAACTCAATCAAATCTGATTTATCCAAAAATTCAGTCTCTTACATTCACTTGCTCAATTCACACTTGATGTATAATAACAAACTATTTGTTGTCACTCCTATAAACTAATATTCCTATACAAATGATACAATTATACATGATTGTTTAAACTTCTGTACACATCCAGACAACAAAATACCTCCTGCCAGATCTGAAATGTATCCATAAATGTAGACCTAGAAAAATGTTAATTAGGAGTGTGCAAACCTAGACTCTTACACTAACTACATGTTAAACACTGTCATAGGCTTTCATCTCAGAGCTGCATCTTTCTATAGTCTCTTTCCTGTCTGTGATTTTCCTACAGATATCAACCTAGAAATATCAATCACATTGATCCCCTTACTGTGGCATAGTGTGCAAATATCAGTGGCCTCTTCTTCTATGACAAATTTAGAAAAATGTTACGCCTTCTAAAGCAATTTCCTAACTTTGAATATAAAGTAATGTACATGTTTTCCTATTTTTTCAAATTACATGACTTTTGTAAAAAATTTATATTTCTTTTATATCTTATGAGAAATTATGGCTAATATTTATGACCTCTACTTCCATTTAAATGTCAACATCAATACCATCAAATTTAGATTCATGTTTTAATGAAATAATTGGTTGTAGTGACCATTAATTAAAATAGTTTGGTGATATAATTGCATTGAACTAGAAAACAAAAGTGTTTATGATATAATATAATTTTTTTTAGTAATATCTATTATAGAAAACACACAGAGAAAATAATTTGAAATACATATAAAAAAAAAAAATCTTGATTGCCTATGGATATGCAAATAGATTACATTTATTTACCAATTTTTGATTCCAAATGTTTACAATCCAGAATGGTATTACCAATATTTGAAACATGTTAAAACTATTTCTATTATTTTCAATAAGGTGGATTGGCAGTATCGGTAGAGGGTTGGACACCATGCTTTGTAGCATAGAGTTACAGCCCTTTATGATCTGAGTTCAAATCCCGCTGAGGTTAACTTTGCCTTTCATCCTTACGGGGTCGATAAAATAAAGTACCAGTCACGTACTGGGGTCGATTTAATCGACTTTCCCCTCTCCCAAAATTGCTGGCCTTGTGTCTATATAAGAAACCATAATTTGCAATAAGTTACACTTTAGTATGATAAATACAATAATTATACTGTTAAATTTCATTTGTTGTTGTTCACAATCATAGTACTGTTGAAAAATATTGCCTAAAATATTAGACAATTCCTGTTTCTAATATATTCTAAATTAATAAGTATGAAATTATTGGCATACAAGCAGGAGCATAGTTAAATTTTATGCCACACAGAGCAGTTTCTGCATTTGTCTTCCTCCACAGAAAGCACAAAACACTATACATTAAAAGTGATAAAAGGTGCTGTCCTCTCATTGCACTCCTTAGCTATGCTACTATACACAAGATACTTTTTATGATTGAACTAATTTCAGTAATCAGACCATAATCATGCTGGGATAAAGGATAGCAAAAGGGTGATGAAAGTGAGAGATGGAATAGTCATAGGTAGATGCAGATGTGAAGGAGAGCAAACTTTTATCTGGTTTATCATGCCTGAAAGCACCAACAGCCATTTCTAAGCAACTGTGTGGGGGCACAATATTCAAGGGATTTTCTTGATGATGATACTGACCTTACTACATATTTCATTGGATTGGCAGTATCGGTAGATGGTCAGACGCGATGCTTTCCAGCACAGTTACGTCCCTTTACGATCTGAGTTAAAATCCCGCCGAGGTTGACTTTGCCTTTCATCTTTACGGGGTCGATAAAATAAAGTACCAGTAATGCACTGGATAATTGCTGGCCTTGTGCCAAAAGTAGAAACAATTATGTACATATTTAATAAATTTCTATCCATTGAAAATAGACTAAACTTTGACAGAAAAGATTACAATGCTGAACCATTATACTCTAATATATACAAATATAGAAATCTATACACTTATACACTCACATATGCAGCAGGCTCCACACAGATTGAATGAGATTGACAGATTGACAAGATTCAATGTATTTGTGAACTCAAGATTGCAGTAGGAAACATTTTCCCGAGGTCCTGCACAGTAAGATCAAATCTGGAACCAGGGGCTACAAAGCTATCTCCTTAACATTTGAGTTGACTCCCATGCTAGGTTACAAAATCCTTCAAAACACATCTAACAGAATACTTTCCCTAACTTTAAATTGTTTTTCTATCACAATTCTCTTGTTTATATGGTGTTTCTAGAGAGTTAGATCTGCTTACATAATTAGTTTCATATTCAATTTCCTTACTTTATCCAATATTTTTATAATAGCCATCATTTCAAAATTCTTTTATAGATTTTCTATGCAAACACCCATGAAGAAAACAGAAGTCTATTCTCAAATATTTATGATTGCGTTTTAAATTTTACTAAAGAAATCTGGTTTTTTTTTTCAAGACTTTTAATTATTTCCTATTAATAGAAATTTACAAAATGAACATTTTTTCATGAAAAGAAGTGTAATAATTCATAGGAAATTGTTCAGTCAAGTGTTTTTGAAGGGTCAAAAATCATACCATGATTTCTTTTTACATAAAATAAATTGATTATGCATAAATCATAAAATGAAATTTGCTGTTATAATAAAAAAGCTACAATAACAGTGGTATAAAAAGAGTAACTTTAAAATTATGAAATTGAACTTGCTTTTTTTTTTATTTCCTCTATAGACATATGTTTCATTAAAATTCTTTTTTTTTAAATTCTGTGTAAAAGACTATAATACAGATACATTACATTGAATCAAATACAGGTACTGTTATTTAAAAAAAACAAAATAACTATGGCATATATTTAAAATCATTCCCAATTTTTGTCTTGAGATAGGAGAGGAAACCATTACAAATTAAATAGCTAAATATCTAATATTGGAATTAAGACAATAACTTAGAATTGTAGCTGCATTTTTGTTGGTATTTTAAGAATTTTGTTTGTTAAAATACATACATTGTATTAATTTTGAAATCATTACTTGATTTAATGATAGTTATTTTCCTTTGATAATGAAAGAATTTAGCCTGAGGTTTTGTTGTGATAAACAGTAAGCTTACAAATGGGGAAACAAACTGTATGGTACAATTGCTACACATATTGATGGTTTCTCTTTTGAAGGAGAAGTTCCTGCTCCAAGTTATGGACAAGCTTCATGAATTATTTCAAGTGAAATCTGAAGAAGCAACAGAGTTTCAGTATATTGGATTATATATTAAAAAGAATGGGAAGAAACTTATTACAGTAGAAAATAAGAGAAACTTAGCAAGATTGAGTTTACATAAACTAGACAACTGACAGATCAACTAAACTAGTTAGTTACATAAACTTGACCAGGTTATATTCATCGTGTGAGGTAAGTTTCGATCTTAAACAAGTTAATAAAACTGTGAAGAACGGAAAAATAAAAACAAAAAAAAAAACAAATTCAGAAACTTTGATCACCTAAACATCTTTTTCTGCCAATTTGAACGATGAGAGGGTGGGGACCACAAGGTGGCCATATTCATTTTCTGGCTGGTAACAGAAATATTATATGCCCATTGCTTTAAAATAATTATTCAAAGTATGCTTGCTGGGGAAACTTTAATAGTAGCTCACATGACGGAAGCATGAATGTTTTTTTTTTTACAGAAAACTATTATTTGGACTGTTATAGTTAACAGATAATATTGAAAATATAGACTAACTTGTAAAAGATCCAGCTCCAGCCTCTGTGATATAATACACTCAAAGCTAGATATTTTGTAGCAAATAGTTTGTAATATACAAAAGAAATGTCAAAGAAGATATGGATCTCATCTTCTGTACAAATCACACACTTGTATAGCAGTTGGAATGGCTGATGCAGTAGGTTTCACTGTTTGTATTTTGTGGTAATGCTTTTGCTATTTTGTTCAGGGATGTAGAGTTTCTCTTCTATTCTCCCTTTCTCCATTTTTTTTTCATTATTTAATTTTTTCCTCTCTTTATTTGAGAGGTGGGGATTCATGTTTTTATTATAAAGACATCCCCAGAAATATCTTAAGAATTACTGTATGTAATTTTATTAAAAGATCCTCATTTTTTTTTTTTTTTTTTTGTCGGTTAATTTTCCTTATTTAAAGTTTATAGATAGATGTCAATTAGATATTGGCAATATTCAAATATTACTTCTCCTTTATATCAGAATCATATACACTTGTAATTGCTTCATCAATCAACTATGTCACACACTATCACAGTCTCTTGCATGCCATAGATATCAGAACCTTATTACATTTTTTTATCACTTTCAATTACTCTTAGAAGGTATCTAAGGTATCCAAGACATGAGTCTGGGCATGATGTTTTTTGTGGAAGACCAGCAGTTGCCCATGCATGCCAGTCTTCCCATTTCATGCCACCAATCAATTGCACCTGTGATGCTGCAATTCATTTCCAGCTGAGTGAACTGGAGCAACTTGAAATAAACACACTGTCTGGTATGGGAATTGAACTCACAACCTCATGATTGTAAATCCAATGCCCTAACCACTAAGCCATATGCCTTCACTAACTGGAAAATATTCATACGTTATATGACGTAGTGTAGCAATATAAGTATCCAGCCTTTTGACTGGGTTCAGGAAACTTCGCATCCTCTCACCAGTACATTTAACCTTTCCAACATCAAACTGCCTGAAACTGCCCCAAATTCTATCATACAAAACTATATATTTTAAATTGCTTACATTTATTTTAAAACCTTCTAACATAATTACATAAAAGAACCTTTGTTAAGTTGTATTTTAAATATTAACTTCATAATGAGAAACGTAGTTATATTATTATATCCCTATTTTCAAAGCTATCTAAAAATCATAGATATTATTAGAAATATGTTAATGAAAAGGCTAACACAATTTTTCCTCTGCCTTTAAATAGTATAGAATACTTGTAAGATAACCATAGACAACAATGTTTATTTGTGATCTGCATTTATAAACTGAATCATCTTTCTTACTTCACTTCTCCTTAACTGTGTGTAAAAATTGTACAGCATTCTCATTAGTAATATTGGGAAATTCCTTTGATAATTATTCTTTAAAATTTCTGTGATATTTTAGCTTCTTTTCAAAAGTAGAATCAATTGTGTTGAACCTGTCCAACCTATGCACAATATATCCAAGAATAAAAGCATATATTAACCCTTTCATTTCCATATATCTAATGAAAGCCACTAGATATAATTGTGAAAATAATCAAAGGAGTGGAAGTATTTGGTAAAATAACTACCTTTCTCAATATCAAGTTGTTGTTTAGAGCACATCTTATAGTTCCTAACACAGAATTATGATGAAAAGTTTATTGATAAATTTAAACACTTTGTATTGTAGAACCAGGAGCAGTTACAGGTGGTTTAGTAACAGAAGGGCTAAAATTTATGAACAGAAAGATAATTCAGCTGCTGATAATAATGAGATCTGAAAGATTTTGGGTGATTAGCTTTCATTTATTAACCATATGTTGATAAATTACAGAAAATCATTGATATCTATTGACTAAGTTCAAGGCTACTTTTGTAGAGGAGAAAAATCATTTGAACCCTTTTAACCAACCATCTTTATGTTTTATAAATGAGTTATTCATAACAAAACTAACTTGCTTTCCGATACTTTTATCATAATCTATTATGGTTCAGAATATTAGAAAAAAAGGGGAAAATGCTAAACTAAATTATCTTTATCAGTATTTAGATATTTACATAATGATCATTTTTTGTGCAGTATTTTTTCATCATCATCATCATCATCGTTTTATATATTATTAACATGCTAAACATTACTTTCCCAAAATGCACAAACAATTTCAGTTGATCATTTTCAGAAACCCTTTTGGATTCACTTACAGTAGTTTTAAAAGGTGTATCATATTACGAATTGATAAACACAAAAAAAAACCTTATATATACATACATATATGTATATACACATATATATAGATATACCTACATATATATATATACATACATATACCTACATATATGTATATACATACATATACCTACATATATGTATATACATATACATACATATATATACATATATCTACATACATGTATATATATATATACATATACCTACATATTTATATACATATACTTACATATATATACATATACCTACATATATATACATATACCTACATATATATACATATACCTACATATATGTATATATATATATATATATATATATATATACCTACATATATGTATATATATATATATATATTAGTATTTCGAGGTTTTTGATATGAAATCGTGTGTCGAAACAAATATTGTTATACTTGGGGAGGGTCATATTTGTGTAATAATATTGCCAGAATTAATAACAGAACACACTCACTGTTTGGTTGGTTTTCGCTTCTGTGTTTTTTATATCGGTTAATTAAATTTATTCGGTCCTCAATGTTGCCATTGACTGACCAACGGTCAAAAATACAGATACAATATAGACACAAACATATATATATATAGTCTATCAAAGTTCTTTCGTTGCACGTTTCACTGTGTATTGGTTAATGTATTCTATCTTAGTTTACTAGTGTGTGTTTATATGTGTTTGTTGTTATTGTGCTTGTGTATGTATTTATTTATTTATTTATACTTCTCTTAGGTCAGTGTTGTTTGTTTGGGTGTTGTTGTTATTCCATTCATTTTTCTGTTTAGCCTTGGCCTTCTAAGTTCTATTTCGCATAGTGTGAGTGGAGAATTTGAGCCCAAATTCTCCACTCACACTATGCTAAACCCATGGCCTCCAAATACATGATACTAAAAAACTCAGCAATGTCCAGTAGTGTTAAGTTTAATATTCTGATTGCAGACTTGGTACGAGTGATGACGAACGTGTCCCGCATGTGCGACCCAACAGAAATGGAAAGACACATCCAACACTTCATCAACCGCATGCAGTTCTCTGGCTACAACCAAAAAGACAGAATCAGAGTATACGAAGGAGCCACGGAGAAGTATAAGACCCTCATAGAACTGGACATGAAAGGAATTTGCCCATTATACAGGAGCAAATTATGGAATAGCTTAGATAGGACTAGACATAAGATAGGGAAAGCCACCTCATGGTATGGCAACCAGAGATACCAGAGTGTTATGTTTGTGGACGCTACCTCTGGAGGGAAATTAGCTAACCAGTGTAGAAAGGCCCGAGAAAGACCCACTTAAAGATTAAGGTAGTAGAAAAGACAGGAACCACCATAAAATCCCTGACCAGCAAAACCTACCCTTTTAAGAAAACCCACTGTACTAATAGGAAATGTATCATATGTAGAGTAAACCCCCGGATAAACTGTAAAACTAGAAACGTAGTCTATAGCATAAGATGTACAGAGGGTACTTGCAGAAACATGACAACAACATACATAGGCGAGACAGCTCGTAGCATAGTTGAAAGGATAGACCAACACTGGGGGGAACTAAAAGGACGAAAAAACGATTCAGTAATATACTAACATGCCAGACAACAACAACACGGTAACATAGACAACATAGAAGTTAGAATAATAATAAACATAGAAATGACCCAGCAGATAGGCAAATCAGAGAGGCCAGCGAAATAGAACTTAGAAGGCCAAATGAATAGAATAACAACAACACCCAAACAAACAACACTGACCTAAGAGAAGTATAAATAAATAAATAAATACATACACAAGCACAATAACAACAAACACATATAAACACACACTAGTAAACTAAGATAGAATACATTAACCCATACACAGTCACCCGAACAAGAACACACATCAAAGAAAACACTATACACACACGCAAACGCATGTGCAGAGAAGACACAAAAAAATAAACAGACTAAATAAGATGGCGTAAGCATACAATGGAAACATAATAGCACCACTGACGATGTTGCAGATGTGCAACGAAAGAACTTTGATAGACTATATATATGTGTTTGTGTCTATATTGTATCTGTATTTTTGACCGTTGGTCAGTCAATGGCAACATTGAGGACCGAATAAATTAAATTAACCGATATAAAAGACACAAAAGCGAAAACCAACCAAACAGTGAGTGTGTTCTGTTATTAATTCTGGCAATATTATTACACAAATATGACCCTCCCCAAGTATTATATATATATATATATATAATATGTTGAGAAGGTAACACACCAGAGAGAGATATATATAGTGCGTTATCAATAACGACGGCCTATGCCTCCGTTAATTTATCGTGATATATATATATATATATATATATATATATATATATATATATATATATATATATATATATATATATATATATATATATATATATATATTGGTAAAAGGAAAAGAAAATGCTGACAAATTGTTCCCAGTTAAAAATAGTTTATTTAGGAATAAGTAAAAATTAGTAATAGTATTGGTTAGTATTCAGTTTTGGTTTTAAGTTTTTACCGGTTGCGCTTTTCTAATGCTTTTCAAAAATAATTTTGAGATAGAGCACCCGTGATGTTTGCTCTAATCTGATTAGTTTTGGAAATTCTACCTGTTTTATGTGAAAAAAGTGGCTCTAGATGTATGAAAAAATTCTTGTGGTCAAAACAATTTTGATTGGTCGGTAGAGGTGATGTGAATGTTAAAAATTGATTTTGCGCCAAATGTAGGTTTGTCTCGGCTGATTGAGAAGTCACTGAAAAATAAGGCTTTTAAGACAAATATGTGTGTGTAGTAGTAGTAAAGAGGTTCGCTGTTGTGATAATGGTCAGCAGGGATGTGTCTGCGAACCGCAGCCTGCTGACAGGTCAACAGTTCAGATGCCTATTAAGACAAGTGTGTGTGTGTGTGTGTGTAGCAGAGTAATTCGTGGTAGAGGGATCGGTTAGTAGGAATGTGTCTGTACGTGTGTGGGGGATATTTTAACATGTTAAAAGATATTTTTCAGCTCTTGTCTTATACGGAGAAGTGTGTGTGTGTGTGTATATATATGTCTCTTTGTATGTTAGTGTACGCGTGTGTATGTGTGTGTATATATGTGTGTGTGTGGGGTGGGTGGACCAGTATTTTTGTGATACTGATAAAAATGGTGTACATTATTCGATATTTTCAGTAAAAACGATTCTCTCAATAGAACATCAAAAACCTTAATAATAAAAGGTGTGAAATGATATATTGTATTAGCATAAGACCAGGTGTGTGTGAGTGTCCAGATTGTACGTACTGCAAGGGGAATCCATTAGGTCTTGCCGTATTGGAATACTTGTGTACAAATATGTATGTGGTCATCAGTGTGCAATGCATGTGTGCGTATATGTATGTGTGTGTCTCGACACGTTTATATCTATAGACATCAAAAGGTATGCAGATTTGTGTATATTTGTGTTGCACCATAGAACATGTGTGTTTACGTATGTCATTGTGTTTATATGTGGATAGAGATGTATGTAGGATGTATGCTGATGTAGGTATGTATGTTGACGTGTGTATGTTGTGGGTTCGTCTTAGGGAGAAGTGTTTAGACGGGGTCCGTATTTGTTAATAAAGTGAGATTCCTTGCTGAGTGTGGGTGGCATTATCTTTAAATTTGTAGAGGGGAAAGATTCTGAAGTTGGGATGATTTGGGGCGGCACAGGTATCAATGTGTTCACTCAGTGATATTTTCCTGTATTTCCGTATTTTAATTTGGGATCTATGGACAGTCATGCGTTGGAGGAGGCTGTTTTTGGTCTGGCCTATGTATTGTTCTCGACAACCTGAACAAGTTAATACATATATTAGATTTTCTGATGCGCATGTGAAATTGTGTTTTACTATAAAACGTTGTCCTTCTTTGAAATAGAATTCCGAACCCGCTATTAGGTTGATGCATATGCTACAGTTGGGTCTATCGAATTTTTTTACTGTGGGTTTCGTTGTTGTGGTTGGCAGTAATTTGGCATGTGTTAGGATGTTTTTCATTGACTTAGATTGTCTTTTGCTCTTTATGATATCGTGTGTTCGTAGGATTTGGTTCATTCTATGGTCCTTTTTTAACACAGGGATGTTCTGGAGGATGGTGTCAAAGGCCTCATTGTTGAGGGGGTTGTGTGTGGAGATGTATGGAAGAGCTTTTAGTTTCGGTTGATTTACTTTATGGTGTCTAAGGTCATGGGTACAGAGTTTTAGGGCACGTTGGATTCCATTGTCAATTAGTGATGCAGGGTAGTCCCTGCCTATGAGTCTGTCCTTTAGTTCTTGTAGCCGTAAGTAACAGGTGTTTTTATTGGAGACTATAGTACAGATTCTCTTGGCTAAGTTGTAGGGAATATTAATTTTAACGTGTCTAGGGTGGCAAGAGTTGAAAGGAAGATATTGCTTGGAGTCTGCGGGCTTGTAGTATATGTCTGTTTCTATTTTTTGTTATGAATCTTAATGAGGATGTCGAGGAAGGGGAGTTGTTGATGGCTGTATTCCATCGTGAAGTTAATATTCGTGTTGAGCCCATTTATAAGGGTGTGAAATTCTTTAAGTTTCTCGATGTTTTCGTGCCAAAGGATGAAGCAGTCATCTAGATATCGCTTCCAGTTCCTTTCTATGTGTAAGTGGAGAGTGTTTCCAAATTTGTTTAGTACTTTAGTGTAGAGGGTGATTTCCAGGTATCCCATGACTAGGTTGGCATAAGTGGGGGCTGTTTTCGTTCCCGTAGCGGTCCCAGATTTCTGCCTGTAGGGTTTGTTATTGAAAACGAAGTAATTGTTCTCCAAGATAAATTTGAGTCCCTCTATCACGAATTATTTTTTGATGCGTTGTGGGAGTTCATTGTGATAATTATCCAGCCAGAATTGGATAGCTTCTATTCCTAGGTTGTGGGGATGTTGGAGTATAGGTTGACTACATCGAACGTCACTAGTAGGGTTTGTTCAGAAAGGGGCATATTAGGGAGGTGATTGAGCATATATAGGTCATCCCTTATATAGCTTTTGATGTGTTTGAGAAAAGGCTTGAGAAGGGTATCAATGAAGTTGCTAAGGCGACGGGTTTCGCAAGCGGGGCCTGCTATTATAGGTCTTAATTTGAGATCATTGGGTGAGGGGACATTGATGACTATGTCTGTGACTTCCTTGCATGCCTTACTTATTAATTCGCTTTTATGTACTTTAGGGATACCGTAGAAAAGGCTGGATTTACTTGTGAAGTCTGTGATGAAGCTGAATTCCTTGTTAGTGACTCCTTCTTTGTATTGGTTGATCAGAGTTTTTAGGTTTCTCGTAATTTTCTGTTGATTGTAGTGTTCAGCCTTTTCGTAGTATGTTTCGTTTTCCAAAGTGGAGAGCGCTAAGTTGATATAGAATTCTGTCTCCATTAGGACTACTGTACACCCTTTATCAGCCTCTTTAATTGTAATGGTTCTGTCGGTTTTTAATCTATTTAATTCTTCCCATTCTTTCTTGTTGAGGTTTGGCTTGTGTTTTTGTCTGTGCAAGTGTTGGTAAGGGAAGTTTGTGATCTGTTCACAGAATTCGTCC
>OZ024746.1:43244389-43386889 GCA_964016885.1 Eledone cirrhosa
CATGACGAGTGGAGAGATGCTGAATAAGACCCGTCCCACCCTTGCAAGCAGGGAAAAGCGGACGTAAAATGATGATGATGATGATGATGATATATATATATGCCATTTTGCTGTTTTAACTGCTTCCTTGCGCTGAGTTCAACATACATTTGTTTACATTTCTTATAGCTATCGCAGCTTTCTATTTCGGGCAGATATCATACCTGAGGTTTGTTGGCCTTACCCTTTCTTTCATTTTTTCTCTCTCTTCCTTTCTTTCATTCTTTCCTTCCTCCCCACTCTTGCCTTCCTCTCACTGTTTCTTTTCTTTCTTTCTCCCTTTACCTAGCCATCACTCCTGCTTAGAGAGCCATTCTTCTCCCCTTTCTTACAATGACTCGAAGCCGAGATGATGCACTTCATTCTACTCTCTGCTTTACAATCTATGCGTTACTTCCACAAACATTATGCCAACAGAGATAATTATTTCTCCATTGTTACGAGCCCTCTATCTTACATGGTCCTTTCAGTTAAATTGTTGAAACTACAGGCAGTCTAAAAGCTGATGAGAAAATTTAATATTTGTGAGATCCCCTCTTGTCTATTTTATCCCTTCCCCATTTCTTCCTATTGCTTCTCTGAGCCAACACACTGCTAGCCACTGATTTCTATCATTTGAGGTAAATTTTACCCGCCACCACCTTTGACGGCATTTTGCTGTTTTAACAGCTTCCTTGTGCCACATTCTATATATATAGTTCAAGGAGGCAACAAATAGGTACAAAAAGTCTTAGTTTCACACTTTACATTGGAAAGAGGAAAGAATGTTTGACGTGTTGAACTTAAGCCCTTCTTCAGAAGTACAAAATAGAGACAGGATCACAATTGAGAAACAGAAAAAGGGTGCAGTAAGGACACAAAAAAATCGAATATATATATATATATTGGTATCCACCTGTTTATGGTTTGGCTAATAACATTTTTATGTAGGATATCAAGACGAGAAAAGGGTAGTGACATAACCCACTACTTATTAATCAAAATATTGATTTACCATGATCAATCAACCCTCTGAAATGATTGTAAAACAATGAACTAATTAAGAACCAATCTTCAAATTTATTTTATTTTCAATTGTTCATATAGATACATACACATATTTATATATATTGCATGTTCGCTTTTAAAAGAAAAAAAAAATAGAGAAAAATCTCTTTGCACAAGAACTTTATGAATGGCAAAGTCTTTGTAATATATGCTGATAAGATGATAGCTTGAGTGTAATACAGGCTTAATGAATGTTTTCAACTAAAGTTACTGATAGGTCTTCTGATATTTTTAGTTTAAAATTAAATAGCAGCTCACATATTTGTAAAATATATATACAAACATTAATATGGCTATCTAAATTTGTAAAGATGTATTTAATGCTGAGAAATAGAAAGAAGTACCAAATGAGGATAGAATGTTTTCCAGGCATTTTATAGAATTAAAACCATGAGCATTTAGAATGAGAAAACAGATATGAAGGCTGTGATGAGATAAAGCAACTTTTGCAATATTTTACTGATTTCTTTTCCAGCAAATTTAGATTTTTTTCTACCAATATATAAACATCTGTTAGGAGTTGTTATCCGTCTTAATTGCTGTTAAATATTTAGAAAGATTTCTTTCAAGTCATTAATGTATATCAGTTAAATAGATTGCTCAAAAACAATTTATAGTGATGGAGAAATAAAGCTTTTGATATTTCTTTTTATTTCTCTGTTATCTGTAGGTTGAAGGTAGGAGTTAAGAGATGTAGGATGTTTTCAATAGAAGAATACTTGGAGCTAATAGTGTTTTTCTTTATAAATGATAGAAGTTTAAACTGTTTGATAGAGTTCTGGTTTATTGATTGGAGAGTTGTTAGTTTTTAAACACTCACCATTACATTAGTGTCTCCATTACAAAGAAATTGAACTCCCAATGGCCCACTCCAGCTAACTACAAATAGGTAACATGTGGTGATAATGCAAGGATCCTACAACTGAATAATATAATATTAACTTATAAAACGATATGTCTACCACTTTGTATAATAAAATTAGCATGGAGAGCTTGATTTGGGTAAGATGTGAAAATAAATGGAAAATATAGTATTTAGTGTATCATAATTTGATTACTAAAGAGAGCAAAGAAATAGAATTGAAATAATTTATTTATCGTTTAAAATATCTATCTTGATATGAAGCAATGTGTTTATTAATTAAGAACTGAACATTTATGTATTATAAATCAAATGTCAATGTTAATATAAAGCTGTATATTTGAATATAAATATAATTCGAATGTAAAACATTAACATTTTTTAATAAGAGATAGTATGAAAATATATATAAACTCTAGATGAAAATACATTCAATGAATGAGATGATGACTGTTACATAAATAGTGATTTGTTTTGAATTGAGAATTAGTGTAGTAAGGAAAATATTAAAAATTATATATAACATGAATTGTTTTCTCTTCTATTTATGCAACATAGCAAATGATATGCCTTTACTCATTGCACTTGAACTTCTCATATATTAGGGGAAACATTAGCAGCCAATTTATAGAAATTTCCATCAATGGCTTTTATTGTGTTAAATAGACATCGCTAGAACCATTTTCTTTATGAAATTTAATCAAAAAGCGATTATTAAACCATAAACTAGCATTTGTATCAAATTCTATTGATTTACCTGAACATAATTGATGTACGTACATTGTTTGCATATTTTGCCATTAGCAAATTGCCAGTTAGTTTTAAATTAGTTGTAGGTTTTTCTTAGCAATTTACCATTCATTCAATCTACATGGTCTAATATTCTATTGTTATAGTATATATTTGTGTATTTGTAAAACCTCTTTCTGAATGAGTGTATATTAATCTATTTAAAAAAAATAGTGAAGCCTTATGAGATCTAGAACCAGTGACTTACATAAAGGCATTGATTATTACTCCAATAATAATGTTTGCTTGTGCTCACATGAATATGTATTTATAGGAATATGGGTGTATGAAAGTATGCATGAGTATGTTAAGCTGTCATTTTGCACTTACATTTCTGCTTACTCATTAAGGAAGAAAATTAAAAATGGATTATCACATCATACTAGTCTAAATCTGTTTTTTTATGTATTTTTATTTAAGAAGAAAATGTATATAAAAGTAACAAGAAACTGTATAAATGTACAATCTTATCCAAATGTATGCATATTATTGACTGCATGTTTTAATTTACATACATTTTAATAATTAATAACTTTGGTACGTGCTGTTGTATATTTTACATTAGGATATTTCTTGCTGTAGAGCTTTCAGGTTTGTTACTAAAGTATGCATTTGTTGAGACATCAAAGCTTTTGAAGAACTTCAAAGTCTAAATGCTAATAAATAGATTCCTTTGTATTGGGGATATTCAATATGGATTCATTAATATTTTTCTTACAAATTTTATTTTTAATTTTAAAGCAGAGCTCATAAATAATTGCCTTAAAGATTAACATAATCTATTTAAGAGAAATTTATACTTTAGAAAATAAAAAGATCCATAATACTAATATTTTTAAATAACAAAAAATAAATAGCAAGGTTGTATTATTGTTTGTCAAGAACCTTGTTAAAGATTATGATTCATGATTTCAGCATGAAGCTCTTAACTGAATGAAATCCTGACCGTTCATCTATAACAATAGGCTCTGTTTCCTTTATTTCATTATGGGTAAGCCAGCTTACTCCGTAATATCAAAACATACAGTACTCACACTTTACCAAAAGGAACATCATTATGAGCCTCATGTTTTACAAATAGCTGATCCAAGCACCATATCAACCCTCCCAGAGTTTGACAGCTGGAATAATAGTAGGTTAGCGTTATTCTATTGATCCCAAGAGGATGAAAGACAAAGAAAACTTCAATAGGATTTGAACTCAGAGTTCTTTAATGACACTGCTAAATTGATTGCTATATATATATTTCTGTTTTTATTATCTTCCCTACTGCACAATGGTTGTTTATAAAGTAAATACATCATTTCATTCCTTAAAACAGATCGTTCTTTAAATGTTTTGAGCTGCAAGTAATACCTTTTGTTCTTTCTTCTATAAATTTCAAATCCCTAACATAGGCTTTTCATTGACCTCATCTAACATACATAACTGCATTGCAGAGCTATTTGTATTAAATGTCATCAGTTGAGTCCTCATTGTGACATAATTCATTTACTAAATTTGTAAATATCATAGATCTCTCTTTTGTGCTACATTCAAGCCCACAAATCCAGAGTGAAATTATATTAGGCATTAATTCTATATAAGAATATAAGAATATGCATTTTAGAAAAAGCAAATATGTTTTTAAATACAGAACTAATTTATATGGTGTAAATATGTAACATAACTTTTCACACACAAATTTTATTGTGTTAATCTTTTATACAATGACATTTAAAATAACACTAATCAATAAGTTCATGTTTTTGAATACTTGAAATTCAATACAAAACAACATTGTCCAGCTACCAAAAAAAACATTCAAAATGGTATCTGTGAAATAAATAATAATGATGATCTAATGAAACCAATAGCCGGTCATTAGATATATATTGACTATTAAGTCACTAGCCCAACTATAAAAACCATTGTTTCAAGATTAACAGTTTGTTCATATTTCACAGAGTTCACCTTCCAGCTACAACAATTTCTTACTCGATACACTGTATTAACAATTACTTAACTTAATGTAATAGACTATCAGTATGCCAAAAATTGAAAGAATTTCTGGCAATGTTTATAGTTCAACCAGACCCCAATGTATATAAATATTCTAGAAACTTTTTTTATTTGACTTTTACAAGAATCACTGAAGCCTTAATGTAGATTGATGAATCAATCAACTGGTTATTGTTATTTTGGAAAGTGGGTCAAGTAATCTTTCCTATGCAGAACAGACACATTTAGGGCTAAAGAAACTTCAATTTATTTCAATATATTAAACTTGAACTATTTCCCTATTGAGCAATATTAAAATTAACTTGAATTCATTAAGTGCCTTCTGACTTATACTTCTGTATTGTCTCTGCTAGTATGCATATATACTCACAAAGATGTACATTCTTTGTGAGCATATATATTCTAAACTAAAGTGGAACAAATAAGCTCTTAACACTGTCAAATTTGATTGATCATGAAGATAAAAAAAGAATTCATTGCTAACTGCAGGAAGAGAGATGTGGAAAGAGAAATAAGAAAAGATGAGAGGAGAGTTAGTGAGAGAGAAAGAGAATGCACTAAAAAATTACTAAATCAGTAACATATATTTTACCCAATTGTACTTTAGCAAGAGGCTCCAGAGAATTGATAGAATGTGAATGGCTTCTTGCTGATAAGCCTTGTGTTTAATAAGATGTGATATAAAGAATCAACTTACCATTGGTGCAACTGATCAGAGATAAATTACAAAAATAATGGAATAGATGGAGTGAAATAATAATAAAAAAAGATAATGATATTAAAAATAATAATAATAAACATGCCTTAGATAACCCTTATTGGCTATAATAATAATAGTAATAATGATAATGATGATTTCTGATTTAGGCACAAGGCCAACAATTTGGTAGGGGGAGGGAGTGGTTGTTTACATCGATTCCCAGTACTTGTCTAGTACTTAATTTTATCGATCCTGAAAGGATGAAAGCAAAGTTGACCTTGGTGGAATTTGATCTCAGAATGTAAAAAGCTATAACAATTACTATAAAGCAATTTATCCATTGTTTTAATAGTTGTGCAATCCACCATATAATAATAATAATAATAATAATAATAATAATAATAATAATAGACTCACTATAAAGGCTGGAGGCATGATATAATAGAAAAGGTGATTCACTGGCATTTATGTAAACTAAATAATTTACCACATTCTGAGAAGTGGTATGAGCATAAGCCAGAGTCAGTGATAGAAAACAATCAAGTGAAGGTGCTATGGGATTTCAGGATACAGACAGACAAGAAATTAGAACACAATAGGCCTGACTTGGTTGGTTTTTGACAAAGAAAAAAGATTGTGCCTGATTGTAGATGTAATAATTGTTTCTACTGTTGGCACACGGCCAGCAAATTACCCAGTACATTACTGGTACTTTATTTTATCGACCCTGTAAGGATGAAAGGCAAAGTTAACCACGGTGGGTTTTGAACTCAGTCCGTAAAGGGACATAACTGTGCTGCAAAGCATGGCATCTGACCTTCTACCGATACTGCCAATCCACCATGTAATAATAATACTGGGATGGTGTCCAGCATGTCTTAACCCAATGCTGTGGGGTTATGAATACTAAGTTGGTGTTCAGCACAGCATAGCATATCCAAATGAAGGTAGACATACCTCTCTAAGTTTGATGAAGTGAATCTGTATAGAATAGTGGTGAAAATCCTCTGTGCCAGTTTTTTTAAAAAATGGATCCTTCATATAAAACGCAGACTAGAAACAAATTATACTGCACCATCCACCATGTGGGTCAGCAAGAGATGCATCCCTCTGGGAGGAACCTGTCAAGATCCAAAATAGGAACAATCTCCAATGAAAATGATTCTGGGGGAAATCAGAACTGATAAATCAATCCTAACACTTTAAAACAAACACCAAATAACACAAATGTCAAAAGAATGGCTAAAGAAATAGATGGGCAAGTCATGACAACATTCTACACAGCTTTGAACCAACCAGAAAGTAATAAAGCAGTGTTATGTTTTAATATCTGGAGAGAAGTGATAGGGAATGACACCCATAATAACTTTGATGCAAACAAACTAGCCAACATACACAGAGACATCATGCATAACAACCATATTACACCCACATAATTAGAGACAATCAAAATTAATGTCACTATCATCTCAGAAAATCAGACTGAAGCACATGATGCAAACACTGGGAATAATGAACAGGAAAAGATTATTCAACCAATTGATAAAGACACCCCTGAACATAATGTTTATGTAGGCAACTTAGAACCTAAAATAGTAGATGGTCAAGCTGAAATTGAGGTGACAGAAGGTAGGAATGAACCTGAAGCTGCAATGGCTAACACATTTGCTGCAGTCAATAGGGAGAAAATACTTGAAGCAAAAAGTAATATCTTGAGAGAGAGTTAGGTATTTTTAACATGAGAGAGATCAATTACCCAACTTTCAGAACAAGAAATCAAATCGCTGTGCAGACAAAATATATGACTATGCCCTGAAGCAGCTTCTTGAATCTGAGACAGATTTACCTTCATTAAACCATCTTAAATACTCAACATCTATTTCTGCCACAAAAAAAAATAGGCAGCAAAAGGAAGAATAGGGCTCCAAAAAAAACACAAGCATCCAAGGTAGAAAGAGTGCATAAATAAGGAAATCAGAGCTTCCAAGGGAAATTATCAATCTTAGACGAACTCTCCAAATGAAATAATATAAAAATGAGAATGGCTAGAAAGTTGAAACAAAAGTACAATCTGTTGAATTCCTGAGAGCAAAAGCGATAGTTATGCAAAGAGATCAGGTTAAGGCCCACAGATATGAAAAGAGAAAGAAAATTTACAGACAAAATTAGATATTTGAAACTGATATTAAGAAATTTGACAGTGTTAGGGAAACAGTCGATCGATGTAAAATACCCACCTGATATGAAAAAAGTAAAGACATTTTTGGAAAAATATAGGAGTGATGGAAAGTAATTTTACAAGGAAGCTGGATTTTTAGGGAGAGAAAAAAGAATCGCTAAGATTGAAGAATAAGAATGGGAATATATTACAATACAGGAACTAACTGAAGATCTTTCTAAAATATCCATTAGGTAACAGAGAAATTCAGAGCTTTGTGTAGGATGTCTCCCTGGAATTATCCAAACGTGTACTCACTATTGGGAAACTTATCCTTGTTAACATTTGTTATTGCTTTCCTCATTTTTCTATTATTGTTATTCCTACTGTTTTCATTTCAATGATGCCCCTTTTCCTTTACTTAATGGAAACCACATTTTGTTTTGTGTTGTCTTTGCATTGACCTCAATCTCTTATTCCCGTGTGTCCAATACACGAAAACAACAACAGCAACAAAACAACAGCAGCAACAAAACAACAACAGCAACAACACAACAACAACAGGAACAACAACAACAACAACAACAACAGCAACAACAACAAATGTTGAATATGGTTGTAAAAGGAAAGGATAAAACAGGGTTAGTGTAATAAACATATTGGCTATTCCAATGATATGGTATAGAGATGGGGGTTATAAAATGGAGGAAAGGAGGGATTATGAGGATGGATACAAAACCAGTGAATGGTGTACTACATCCGAAAAGAGATGGTGATAGAATCTATACGAAAATTGAGGTAAATAATCTTAGTTTGTATATTCAAAATATATGTTAAAGCCAAGCAGATAGGAGTAAAATAATGGGACACTTTACAGTTGTAATTGCTGCATGTGAAAAGATTGAATCATCATCATTGTTTAACATCAATTTTCTAATGCTGCTATGGGTTGGACTGGTCATGCTGGATTAATTCAGTACTTTAGCAGAGCTATAGTCCTTCCATATGGGAGAAGAGTCATGTCTTGCTTAAACACATTCCGATTTTGGCATATGCCATTCCTAGCATTAACCACCCAACAGATTATATAAAAGCCAATTTATAAGAGACATGGAAAGGGAATTAAATAAACAAGCATCAATGGAATGGATATGAAAACCAATTTATCTTAAAACAAATATTTTGAAAATTATTATGAATGTTAGACATAACTATTATAAAGTAATAACTGTCCTAAATGGTTGGAGAGGTGATGCATGTGACATTTGAAAACCTTTCAAGACAGATGTTAATTTGGTTGATGTTAAATGGTTTTTACCCAGAGAAAAACAATGAGTGAAGGATGATTGGGTAAAACGTTTAATGCAGAGTTTAGAGTGTGAGGAAAAATACAATAATTATGGAAGGAGGATAGATAAGTGCATTATGTTACCTTGCTTGTAGACAATAACAACATTACCTACTAATGTTATCTAACTTTTATCATTATTATTGGCTTATCATGAAGGCAGTGGATTGGCAATATTAATAGAGGGCTGGGCAAAATGTTTTGTGGTGTTTAGCTATGACTTTCTACATTCTGAGTTCGAATCCTGCCGAGCTCAAATTTGACTTTAATCTTTCCAGTTAAAGTACTGGGGGTCAATATAATCAATTTTCCCCAACCCCTAAATTGCTGGCTTTAGGTCACAGCCAGAGAGAATAATTAGCTTACCATAAACTATTAGATTTTAAAACACTTATTTGTTACTAAATTACTATATTCTTACTGCTTTATTACTACTTTTACTTTTATTTTCATTTTAGAACTTTATCATTGTGGCTATTGATCAAATGCAACAATAATCCAAATTGAACAAGTTCTTATTTAGTGTAAGGTAGTATGAAGTTAGCTAATTCAGAGAAGCATGAGTCATTAAAGTAGAAGGAACAGAAAGAACACAGCATATGGCTAGAATAGTAATGGAGTGTGCTTATGAGTAAGTTCTTTTCTAATCAGCATAATGGCTATTTTCTATATCGACAAGTGTTTCACCACAATCCATTCCCAGATATATGTGAAGTACTCTAAAGTGAGTTGCACTACATATTTCTAGAGTGAGCACCTTATCAATGCTGAAGTATTTCCTGACCTTGAAAGAGGAATTTTATTACTCAGTTTCAATAATGTTATAGGTGTGCAATCACTGTATGAGGTCTGTTTGCCTCACTGTTATTCTAGTTCCATTTTTTGATATTATATATTATTAAAAGCTTCAGTATAGTTAAAAATACAATATTTAATCTTATATAAGTTCTGAATATATAAGCCATCTTTTTATTGTCTTGAACATATTCTGGATTAATTGTTAACACACTTACTTTAATAAGTAGAAAACATTTTTTAATTTCTAAGTAATAGATTCCTAAACCTTTAATATTATAAATTGATATACTAATTCTATATTTGCCAATCAAGTGAGATTGCTAAGTTGAAGAGAAACAACTACTTTAAATCAACAAATAAGAATTTTGAGTCTTGATATCCAGAAGTTCATTAAAAATAAGTTAATATTTATGGGATATGCTGTGCAGTTGTAAAATAGACAATCATATCAATGGACATTAAATACCCTGTGAAATGATCAGTGTTAAATGCATGTCCCCAGTGTGTAAAAAGAATTTGTTGGTACATGATTCATTGGAACTAAAAAGAAGCAGATTGCTATGACTTGGCAAAAAGTGCAACCAATCTAATTAAGACAACAGATAATCAAATTGTTTTTTGAAGTGGAACATAAGTTCTAACATGTTAGGACATAATTACTTTTGATGCCTGAACCAGAATTAGCATAGTATCTACAATTCACAACTGGCATCTGTTGATAGTAAAGCATCTGTTTTTTTTTCAGTTTTTTTTCAATTGACTGCATTTTGTTTTAAACCACAGAATATAATTTATGTATATTATTCTTAATTGCTGTCGAATTCAATTGGGATAAAATGAAAAGCTTTTTTAGGAAGCAATAATTTAAAGTAATGAAGAATAATGTTTTGTCTGATATGTTAAAGCCTAAACTCTGTATCAAATGTACTAATCTCTTTAATTAAGCATAGGTTTCATCCAAGCAGTATATTGAAATTGTGCAAATAAAACATATAATTGGATCAGACAAATATATATTTTAATTATTAGTATTATTTTTAACAAAACATCAACAAAATTTGAAATTGATATTTATACAACAATTTAACTGCTTCACTTTATTTTTATTTTAATTTATAGTTTTCATAAATTTGGAATAGCTATCTAGTGTTGGACTTAGTGACAGTATGTTACTGGTGCATTAATAATGTTTTATTTCAATTCTATACAGTACTATATAATATATCTATAGCTTTTAGCCAACATTGTTTACAATATACAGATATAAACACATTTCCTTTAGATACACTATTTTTTTCATCAGTTGGACTAGTTTCAATTTGTGATCAGCAATCAAGTACCCACTTCAAACTTCTCATGAGGTATTGTGTAGAGACCAATTTGTATATGTAAATCCATTTTAATTAATGAATTACTAGTGCATTCACTGTGGTTTCTTTCAATGCTATACTATAATTTTCTGTCCACAAAAATATTGCATATAAAGACAAGGTGACTACATTTTTTATCATTCCCATAACACCTATTATTATAGGTATTGTAACTGTCTTCATCTACATACAGGTTATTTCTGTCTTTAGATTTTTATATTTGTATAGTTTCTCCATTTTCTTGGTAGATATAGTGTCATTTTCCTTTATGTACAATGACTACAGAATATCAACCAGATACTATATTATTATTACTGGCTTCTGATTTAGGCACAAACCAACAATTTTAGGGGACGGGAAAGTGCATTACTGGTGCTTTATTTTATCGACCCCATAATGATGAAAGGCAAAGCTGACCTCAGCAGGATTTAAACTCAGAACATAAAGGGACATAACTATGCTGCAAAGCATAGTGTCTGACACTCTACCAGCATAGTAGTAGTAGTAGGTTTAAATGCTAAAGGGTTAACTAGTAAGACTATTATTCAGCAGAGGATTCAATGCTTGGGATAGTAGAGTGTAAATATATTAGAGAGTTGGGGCCCAACAGCTGCGTTCTTGCCATTTTGACAACAAAACTTCACACTATGATAACATATAAATAAATAATTACATAGGATTAGAAAAAAATACAATAATGAAAATGAAAACACTTAGCTAATTAAAATAAAATATGTAAATAACACTTTTATTAAAATCCGTAAAATATTACAATATTGATGATAAATTCAGAAACAAATAATCCTTATAAAAACTAAAACTGTAATTATGTATCAATTGTAAAGTATACAGAATAGTTGTGAGAAAATCAATAAGAAAGGATAATGACATAATATCAATATTCAGCAAAATATATTGCAACACAAAAAATTCTTGAGAGAAATCTATGAAAATGTTAATAAGGTTAATAATGGTTACTTTATTAATAATAATGGCTTTTGCTTTTGAAAATACATAAAATATATAATATACTTTTTACATAAACTACATCCAAAATTACTAATGAAATGTGACACTAAAGAAACCTTTTTTAAGCATTCCATAAAGAAGATAAACCGATTGACTTCAAAGTGGATGTCATATTATGATAAGAAAACAAGTTGGAGTCAGGTATTTTGACAGGAGTTTAGTAACATACCTGAAACAAACACTGTGGGAATAAAATCCAATCTCAAGTAGGATGTATTTGATTCTTTAGCTTAAAAATATAACACTTTACCCACTAGACAATATTGACATCAAAAGGTAGTTTAAAATAAACAAAATATAAACATTATTGATTTGAACACAATATAAATAAGGCAAGCATTAGTAAAGATCTTAATTTGATTTGTTATATCGATAAAAATAGAGTCAAAAGATTAAATGTTTATTATTCACAAGATATTGACTTTTGATTAATCTATTTTGGTTTGATTTTTATCAGTTATTGTAACCTAGTGCTTTTGAGATATTTTTACATCCTTAGTGAAATTCAGATGAAACAGGAAAATGGATTTATCTTTTAGTTTTAATCTCTGTTGCATTCCAAATGAAGTTTCATTTAATAGAATTTTCAATAATTATTTAGGAATTCATTAATATTTGAAAAGATCGCAGATTTTCATTGTTTGTTGATGTTAGTTTTTTCCATTTTGTTTCTTTAATTGTAGAAAATGAATATAAATACCATTACAATATCATGCATATATCAGATATTCTTTGGAAGCATAAGGTAGGTGGATAATGAGTACAAAATACAAGCCTTTTTATTTTAGTGTCTTATATAATTATTATTTCTAGAAAAGAATGTGATGATTAGACACATATATAGCATTTCATGTAAAACTTTTGTAAGGCAGCACAAAATTTTATTTTTATATACCAAAAATAGTTTCTCTACATTTGCTGCCATTGCTCTGAAATTATGACCTATACAAAATATGAACAAAGTTATAATGCAGATATAATGTTATATAAATGGCAATTGAATTTCATTGGATATTTGTAACATAGATTTTAATGCAGCAAAATTGCAATGAGATGTGTTCGTATTACACCAGATACATATGCTAAACATTCTCATTCAGATAACCATTATGGCAGCTGCCATACTTTGTTCAAAACATCTATTCTCCATTTAATAAACAAATTTTCTTGTATTTTTGTTGATTTCTGCTTGTTTTTGGTATTTGTTTGCAGCATGCTATTATGCTTTTCCTACTTATTTATTTTCTCTCCTTGTCTCTGCTGTATATATGTTTGCACCAATAATTGTTAGTTTTCATTTACACAAATCTTTGTTGCCTAACAAATCTGGGAAAATACAGCGAAATTGGCTTTACATGAGTGTTTGATCTGACCAATTCTAGACTTTACTTACTATGCCAAATGTTTCTACATTATGTTAATTCATATTGATTGTGATGCATCTTGGTGGAAAATATTTCAATTTTCTACATTTTTCATATATTTAAAATATTTTCATGGTTATTTTAATAATTTTTCACTGATTTTCCTGTTTGATATGGACAACAAAGACACACTGAATATTGTCCCAGTATGGCCCCAACCCAATAACTGGAACTTGTAGAAAAACACTGAAAAAGGAAGATTATATACACATAAAATATGTATCATCTATAATATATAATTGATTGTTATTTAAATAGATGTAAAATGTTAGTTCTACTGACTGTCTTTGTGGTTGAATGGTGTAAATCACAGGATTGAGAAACAAGATCACTCACTGGAGGAGATAAACATCAAGAGGAGACCTAGGAGTCATGACCTTGGTGGGCCTGGCTCCCTTAGTATGTTAGAAGGAATCAAATGCCGAAACTCTTGCTTGATGAGATTATTGATTTAAATTGTGAAGTGGACATTTTAACCACGCAATCATGCCAGAACTTATGATGATAATCATTATAATTATTTTTTCTAATTTCAGTACAAGGCCAGCAATTTGGGTAAGGGGTTAGACAAGTAAATTAACTCCAGTACATGACTGGCACTTTATTTTATCAACATAAGAAGAATGAAAGACTAAGTTGACTCCAACAGGTTATGAACTCAGAATGTCAAGAGATGGAACCAATAATAAGAAATTATTTTATTGACCAAAAGAAGAAGAAAAATGAGGAGGAGAAGGAGGCAGATTGAGGATTACAAAAGTCAAGGAAATCTCTGTGATTCAAGTGTCTACTCATAGAGTCAAGGGATTTTAGATTAAATATTTTGCCATACCGCCTGTCATTATGGCCAGATACTATTCTAGTGTATACATACAAATGAATATATATATATTTGAATTTTGTATTTCTAAAGAAATGCGCTATGTTTATAAATAAACATTTAGAAAGCCATATCTATGAACAACACACTGGCAGCTAACACCACCAGGTGGTGCCTGGCAGAGGCAAGGGGAACAATCATCGATGCATTTCGATGCTATGGCTTTCTAAATGTTTATTTATAAACACTGTATTTCTTATGAAATACGAAATTCAAATACATATTTGTATACAGCTATGTTCGAAGCTAAATTCTAATTCTATTCTATATATATATATATATATATATAGAATAGAATTAGAATTTAGCTTCGAACATAGCTGTATACAAATATGTATTTGAATTTCGTAGGAATCCAAACTAAAACGGTAAAGGAACGGACAAATATAAATATACGTTCCTTTACCGTTTTAGTTTGGATTGCTTTGAGAACGTAACTTTATTATGTAATGATGCTACCTAATGATATCATGGGAATGATTACATGGCCACTGTTGTCATTGAAATATGTATCACAACCTTATCAATAAAGGACTCTTTAACATCTAAAACAACTCCGTATTTTCCTTATTCTCTCTCTCTCTCAATATATAGATTCTCTCTCTATATATATATAGATAGATAGGTAGATAGATAGATAGACAGGTAGATAGATATGTTTCTTTATAGATAGGTAGATATATAGATAGATATATAGATATATAGATAGATAGAAAGAGAATTCTAAACAGGCATTCAGATATTTATTTAAGCCCAAATGTGGTTTATTTTATATGCAGAAAACGAGAGATATTTCAGAGGTAAATCCAGTTGGTATACTTCCAATCATCTTAGATATAAATCACAGGGCATATATTAACAAAGAAATAAGTTCAACAGTTAATACATTATTTATTTGATCTACACGTGTTTCATTCCCTTTGAATATTATATACAATAAATATCCTTATAAAGAAATCATCAGGATCAATTATATATATAACATTTTAAAAAGTGTTTAATTATCAATCAATGTATTCTGTAACTGCATGTGTCAGCCATAAACTGTGAACAATATTTTTCTAAGGTTATGGAAGGTTAGAATTGCCAGAATTATTTAAAGGTACTTTTCTTAACAGTTGTTCTACCTGGTATTATCAGCAGTCCTATTTTGATGTTAGTATAATATATGTCTGTCATTAGTGCAACTATACTAGTATTTACTTAAGTTGTAATCAAATGTAACCTCAGTATATGTTTTTTTTAGTGTTAATGTTATGAAGTCTATGAAAACAAGTAATGGCTTAAAGTAACTAAGATTTATCAGTGCTTATTTTATTAGGTCAATTTTTAATAGTTATTCTTTAAATGGCACTTTAGTGCAGCCACATTTAGTACATAATACATGATTTTGAGTGTAGTAGGATGGTATGTTTGATAAGATCTTGGTGTTAGATCTTAGATCATGAAGATGGACCAGATGAGATTATTCAAAGTTATTTATACTTTCCTCATAGACAGTTCCCCAGTTTCCCCACAGTCTAGGGCTTCAAAAGAAGTAAGAGGAATGTTCACAGATTTAAAATTGTACTTCAGTTTGTCTTTATATCTGAGTAATGGTCTGCATACATTATGTGCACCATCCTAAAGCTGACTGTACAACAGTACCTCAGATGTGCAGTCTTCTGTCATCCATAGGACATGACCATCCCATTTGGGATGGGATTGCATTAGAAATGACTCGATCCCACCGATGTAGCACCTCGTGAAGAGATCAATATGGGAGATTCTGTCAGAAAGTGCATAACCACAATGCTTGTTGGAGACACACACACACACACACATGTATATGTATGTGTATATATATATATCGTCCCACCCTTGCAAGCAGGGAAAAGTTGACATGAAATGATGATGATGATGATATATATATATATATATATAAAAGATGGTCTGCCGCAAATCGATCCAATAGAGGGACCAGCAGTGCAAGTTGAAGGTAGTATAATAAGTAAGGCAATCAAAGATATGAAGACAGGCAAAGCAGCTGGGCCTTCGGAGATAGTTGCTGAAATGCTGAAAGCATCTGGATCGGTGGGACACACTATGGTCACCCGGATAGTAAACCAAGTCATACCAAATGACTGGCGTAACAGCATCATCATTAACTGCTACAAGGGTAAGGGAGATGCCCTAGATAGGGGTAACTATAGAGGCATTAAATTAATTGACCAGGTCATGAAGGTCACAGAAAAAGTTATAGCGCAACTAATCAGAGAGCGAATTGATCTAGATGAAATGCAGTTTGTGTTTGTGTCAGATGCTCTTTTCCTTGTACGACAACTACAGGAGAAGTACCTAGCTAAAAGTAAACCCCTATACTTAGCTTTTGTTGACTTGGAGAAAGCCTTTGACAGAGTCCCCCGCTCCATTATCTGGTGGGCTCTTAGAAAACTAGGTGTTGATGAATGGCTCATGAGAGCTATACAAGCCATGTATAAAGAAACAGTCAGCAAGGTTAGAATTAACAATGAATATAGTGAAGAATTTACCATAAAAGTTGGTGTTCATCAGGGCTCTGTCCTTAGCCCCCTCCTATTTATTATTGCCCTTCAGGCTATAACAGAGGAGTTCAAGACTGGCTGCCCATGGGAACTTCTATATGCAGATGATCTAACACTCATAGCTGAATCAATGGCTGAACTAGAGAAGAAATTCCAAACTTGGAAGCATGGCCTAGAATCAAAAGGCCTTAAAATTAACTTGTCTAACACTAAAGTTCTAGTATGTAGGAAGGAAAATAGGGCACTGGTCCCTTCTGGGAAATGGCCATGCTCAGTGTGTAGGAAAGGAGTAGGCAGAAACTCCATTTTATGTCCCAAATGCAAAGTAAGGGTGCATAAAAGATATAGTGGGATCACAGGTAAGCTAACTAAGAACAAAGATCTTATATGTGGCTGGTGCTCAGGTGCAATAAGTAGTAGCAAGTGCCCACAGGATAGTAGCTCCTTCTATAAAAATAGTGGACACCTTCCATTACCTGGGTGACAAAATCAGCAGTGGTGGAGGGTGCTCTGAAAGTACAGTAGCTAGAGTCAGAACGGGATGGAAAAAGTTCAGAGAGCTTATACCACTATTGGCTGCTAAAGGTTTCTCTCTAAAAATGAAAGGCAGACTGTATGATGCCTGCATACGAACAGTAATGTTATATGGCAGTGAGACATGGGCATTGTGTGCAGAGGATCTGCGCAGACTGGGGAGGAACGAATCTTGCATGCTCCATTCGATGTGTGATAGTAAAATACGTGAACGGCAAAGCATAAATGAACTAAGTGACAAATTAGGAATAAGAGGGATCAGATGCTGTTTACTTGAGAGAAGACTACGTTGATATGGTCACGTGATGCGCAAGAAAGACGACAGCTGTATAAAAACGTGCAGGGCGATCAAAATAGATGGAAGCTACGGAGTAGGCAGACCCAGAAAAACCTGGGACGATTTGATAAATTCCGACCTTACACACTTACACCTCTCCAAGACAATGTCACTGGACCGAGATCTTTGGCGCTATGCAGTAATGCAGAAGACCCGCCTTGCCTAAGTACAAAGCGATAACTACAGTCAGTAGGCACCTCCTAACCAAAAATACACCCCCATCTACACCACCTCATTCTCTGTAAAGTTATGTTGGTAACACAACATCCAGTCCTAAATAAATGAGGTCGTGTAGGTGTCACGACAAAAAAACACAGTCCACGCTGTAATGTGGCCGTGTAGGTAACAAGGTAAAAACCTTCCAGTCCACACTGTAAACGTGATTGGTATTAGGAAGGGCATCCAGCCGCAGAAAACCCACCAGACAGTCCTATACGAGCAAGACAACCAATCTTGCCTCACGTGGGACAATTCCCATCTAAACCCTAGCTAGTGTGGACGATGATGATGATGATGATTATATATATATATATATATATATATATATATATCAGGCTAAAATTTATTTAGTCAAAAATACGGTGAAAGCTATTATATATATATATATTCTATATGGGGATTATATTTTTCAACTTTAATTGCACACACAAATTTTGTGTTAAACTTTATCGTGTTTCAATATATTTTTATATTTAACCATGTCATTAAATACATGCCATTCTTTCAAAAATGTATTTAAGTGGTCAAAAACATGTATTTTTAGATAGTGTTAAGAGGGAATTTTCATAAAGAGAATGGAAGTTGTAGATAAGTGATTGATCTGTTGGCATCAACTGTGTACTTTGGTTTGCATTTGACTCAGTTAAATTATTTTATGAGATGATGAACGAGGGTGTTACTTTGTGGTTAAGTTAAATGTTTGGTTGCTTTGTATTTTGTATTGTTTTGTAGAGAGTACATTTCTTTATTCCATCCACCTTTGTAGGTTCCTGTTATGTGCATGGCAACATATTTACTTCATCTTTGTTCTTGGTTCCCTAGATATGTTTCAAAAGCAATGTGGAATGGTACTTAAAAGTGATGGAGTAAAAGTCAATTTTTTAATTGGATTCAGTCTCAAGGTAGTGTATAAAATTGCATTTTCATTGCTAAGGTAGATGAGTGGTATATTTCAAACGTTGTTTCTAAAAGGTTGCTTCCAGTTTTATTGCTTCCATTGTATTTTCATTGCTTTCTATGGTAAACAGAGGGTATATTTCAGACATGTTTATGTTTTCCAAAAGGGTGCCTCCAGTTTCATTACTTCCATTCAATTATTATATTTCTACAACATACTTAGGAATTTGGCATTATATAGGGCTTTATTGAAGTTAATATTTTATGAGAGACCTTGAAATTATATTTATTAAAAAGAACCGTAATAGCTGTCTGATGAGGTTGTAACTGCAAATGTAAAATATATATTACTACAGAAATATATAGAGATTGTATAACAAACACAATATGAGATTGTATAACAAACACAAAATGAGATGATGTATAACCTATTGACCTCTACTTCATTGCTATAACAATACTCAGGAGTACACAGACTTGCCTGTATATTTCATTGAGTGCTCTATTCTGCATACACATATAGTGTCAGTTGATTAAGTAACACAAAATATACCAAGTGTATATATATATATATATAATGTATGTATATATATAATGTATCATTTGTCTGAGCAAATGTAAGATTACTCAGTACAAAATAAAATTTAATATATGATAAAATATATATGATAAAATATACATGAAAGCAAAATTGTTTTTTTTATTTTAGCAGACTTTAAGTTTCATGACTGAATATGCAGATTTAAAGAACACCACATGTTGTCCATTCTTCAGTGTCAAATGGATGGCATGGGGTGTTTCTGAAAGCACCTATTTAGCCATGAAACTTAAAATCTGTGAATAAACAGTTTGACCTGTATATATATATATATATATATATATATATATATATATATATATATATATATATATATATATACACATATATATATATATAGGTGTGTGTGCCTGTGAGAGAGTAGATGGGGAGAGAGCTGGACAGTTCTTTGGTAGACAGATTGATATATAAACATATTTATCTATAAATATATTTTTTTTAAATTTATTATTTTGACAAGAAGTCCAGACCAACATTTTGAAATCTTTCCAAAATTTCATTGTAAAAGTGCAACAATGCCAGACAAAATGGTAATAAAAATGTAATTGTATATTCTATCAGTGATTGATTTCTTAATTCACTCCATTTAATGACTTATTTTCTGTCCCTGAGGCAATCTCTTAGAATTATTTTACTTACATAAAAGAGAAATTGTAAATTTCAAATCATTAAGGTTTTTGTTCTTAATTCAAAATCTTCTTTAATTTTTTTTTATTAAAACATGTCTATAATAATAAAGTAAATCTTTATTATTATTCTTGTTTTGTTTTTCTGTGCTTGTGCTGCTGTAGTAGTAGAAGAGATAGTATGGCACAACTAAATACCTATCAGTATTTAGTTGTGTCATATCATATTCAAAATCTAAACCTTGCTAGATTCAACTTGCTCTTCAAAGTTAATAATCTACTAGGAATCTACTGAACTCAATTAAAACAAGTACCCTACTTTCCCTACTATTATATTTTCACAGTAAAGGTTTTATCTCACATAATATTAAATCTATGGAATTTCAATATTATTTATTTTGAGAACAATACCTTAACATCAGTATGAGTAGCAGTTATGTCTGGTTTGAACAGAAATAAGTAAGAGAATTCTGGCCTGATATGGCTGGTTTAAATGCTAAAGGGTTAAAAAGTAAAATACATAAATGGGTGGGAGTATTTAACTTTCATCTACATCATTCTAATGTCAAATACTAATAATGTAATTAACTATACACATTTCTTACAATATTTACAATTGTAGTATGTTATCATCAACTGTGGCAAAAATAACATAGCTCTGGACTAATTACTGTATGCTATCTAGTATTGCTTGCATATTTCTTCATTAAAATATCAAGATTATTAATACAATATAATAAAGGGAACAATATTCTAATGTCAATGGGTTTTTGTTAACCTAATATTTTATAGTGGTTCTGTCACATTTCATTAGTCATGATATAAGTAAAACCTTTCAGCAAAAATAGAAGCCATCTGATGATTTTAATATCTCGATTGTTTGTCATTCACTTAGCAATGGTATTTAATCAACTTTGTCTGGTGATAGACCCGTATAGTGCTCTAGAATACTATCAATGCTACAATTAAAATAAAAAATATTATTTTTTATTATTTTATTAAATCATACGTTAATATTTGCTTTTTGGCTTTGATATAAAAAGTGCAATTATTAACATATATAAGTGTCAATAAGGATTAAAGTGAAAAGAGTAATCAGAAAGACTAAAATTAAATAAGATTATAAACTGATTTAAAATTCTGATTAAAGATAAGTAATATCTTGCAAAATAATGTCTCTTGACGAAAATATATCCTAGTAAGTTTTAATTAATTGTAGGAAGTTTTTCAAATATTCTGTTATGAGAAAATAATTTGGCACTATATAAAAATAATTTATTCGAAATACCAAGTTTCTGATGATATAGAAAAATATGATTTATATTATCCAAAGTTGAACAATTAGTTTTATGCTGTTCTGACACCAATTCATAATCAATATTTAACATAAAGCAATGCATTTAAACTTCAATGAATTTCAGCTGGTGTTATTGATTTTAGAATGAAAAAATAAATAAACAAAAAATTTAGGAATTGAAAAAAATAATTTCATGAAGCAGCTTTCTTTTTATTCTGACTTATTCAAGAAAAAATGCTCAAAACAGTCAACACAAATATCCTAATGTCAAAAAGGCATTCTCTAACTAACTTCACTCAAGATGAAGGCATGCAAAAAAGGGGCTGGATAAAAAGGGAAACTGCTATTCAAGTGAAACACCTGAACTAGCAATAGCAGTAATCTGTTGTGTTTGTTTGAAAATCAGTATAGAAAGCAAGTGAAAGAAATATAAAGAACAAGAATTTTACTGACAGATTATTTGAATTTTGTGTTATTTCATCCAGTTGTGTTTAACATAAAGTTAGGTAATGAAAAACCTAAGGATAGCTAACAGGTCCTGCAGTTAGAACATGCAGATATAGGATGTCTGAAGCATTGGCTTGCATGAAACTACAGTTCGATCAGTATGCTATCTGAGAGTATTCTGTGTATATTGTGAGGCACGTTGTCTAATAATTTAGATCATGGTATATATTTTACTATCTTTTTAAATGGAAACAATTTTAATGGGTTTGAAGATAACAATTTCACTGAAGGAAATGTGATTGTTATACTGGACAGATGAATGACTAAGCTTCATTCTAGATAGGCAGATAAACAATATGTGTAGAGAAAGGAAAATATTTGAAACAGAGAGAGAATTTAACTAATAAAAATGTGGAAAAATATTGAATAAATAAAAAGAAAAACAATTGAAAATAAAAATAGAAATTCCTTTTGATTTAAATAGACTAAAATAATATTGTTATTTAAGAAAAATAATAATAAAAAAAACAGAATACAGAGTTGTTGTCTGTGATGTTTCTTATGATTAGTGCTACAACCAATAGATAACATTATAAGGTGAACATTAAAGTGCAGTGGATTGGCAATATCAATAGAGTGTCTGACACCATGCTTAGCAGCAAAGAGTTATGCCCTTTCACATTCTAAGTTCAAATCCCTCTGAAGTTATCTTTGCCTTTCATCCTTATGGGGTTGATAAAATAAAGTACTACTAATGCACTCCCTCAAAAATGTTGGCTTTGTGCCTAAATCAGTAACCATTATAAGGCAAACTTCATGAGGCAGATGCCATTTTTTAATCTTATTTTATTTCTTATTTCTTGCTATGATTTTAGTCTTTGCAACACATTGCACCACCTTCCAGCGGTTATGGTAAGAAGAGAGATATGTTACTCTGAGCAAAGGATGCCAGCCTATAGGCATTGTCGGGGTAAATACATGCTGTCATTAAAAAGTTTACTTGGCATTCATGTTCCAGTTTCAATTCCACTGCACAGCATTTTGTGCATATTTCTTCAGGTTGAGTCAAACTATATGAGTGAAAATGGGTGGGCAGAAGCTGTGCTGAAATATGATTAATCTTAGTCAAACTTCCAATCATTTCTCTTCAGAGTAGCTTTAAGATTTAGAACATTTTCATTCTTCTTTTAATCAGAAAATAAATGAAATATAAAAAGAGAAAATGTATCCTTTTATTCAGACTATACCAATCCTTTCCTTTTTTCTTGTATTAGTTAAAAACATTTCCAGAACTTTCGTAAAAATTTTAATTGTATTAGAACTAAGCATTAGAAAAGTTTAGTGAAAATGTTAGTGTTAATCTTTGATGAAATGCTATGACTGATGATACAAGGTCAGTTTCTGGATCGATCTCATTTTATTTTGATTTTGAATGAGAAAATATGAGATTATTTCTAAAATAATTTTCATCAATGTGTTTAAATTGATTTTATATGAATATGTTTCACTTGATAAGAGACTGGATTTCAGATGTAAAGAAAAGACCAGTGAAAATTAGTTTAACTGAGTTAATCTGTTCGGAATTAACTTGTTAAGTGAAGCCTAATTGCATTAGAATTACTAAAGTTAATCAATAACTCGAATATTCAATTTAATGTTGGCAATATTTATGTGTTTTATGAGGGAAAATACTTTTATAGTATTGAAGGATAGAAATTACATGAAAAGAACACACTAAATTTAATCTGAAATTTCCTTTAGTCAGAAGCATTACAGCAAGATATTAATTTATAAATATGAATTATTTTGGTTAACATTAATTTTTCTGAGGAATCATTAATATAGTAAAGTCAATAATATGCAAGATGGACCTTAAATCTAAATCATAATTGTTGGTTTGCAGCTACATCTGTATGGAACTGTGATTTTGGTGGTAGAACACATGCACAGATTGGTTTTACACTATCACCTGACTTCAGGGTTGGATTAAACATTAAACAACAGGTGCACCTGCTTAGGATATCATCGGATGCAGACATCATTTTATTCAGCTTTCGTATTTCAATCAAAACATTCTATTTTCATAATCAAGAAACAAGTATTTAAAAAACAATACACAATCAATTTATGGGACTATACATTCTCTTTTAAACTATCCATAGCCTTAACATTTTAGAAACACAGAAGTTACATATATTCTAATCTGATAGTCAAATCTTTCACAATATATCTTTATCCAATTTGTAATGTTTGTAATGTATGTATAAACAACACTATATATTCCAATGAAAAAAAGCAAAACTGACCTAAGGGAAATAACTAAAAATAAACAGTGGTATGATTTGAGATAAATCAAATATGTATGGATGTACTGAATGACAAGAAAAAACTTTTTAATGAATAGAACTTTTATTTTAACTGGTAAAAAGTAAACAAAACCTAGTGGCATTTCTAACGACTCATGCATACACATACAGTCAAAAAAAGAAACGGATGTACTTTCAATAAATTTGGAATTTATTAAATAAGAATAATCCTTATTCTTGAACAAAAAAATAGTCTTTTTGGTAGGGATGGTTAATTATATTCTTAATTTCCTGGAATCATTCCCTCTTTTCCTTGTAAGATGTAAAGATCATATGATGCTAGGTTTTGATTTTATTTCTTCAACTAAGAAACAAATTTCAATTCAAGTGTACACCATTCAGTGCTTTTATAAATACTATATATTCCAAAATTCCTCTGAAGCCTGTTGTTTGAGAAAATGTAGAATGCACTAACTTCCCCCATCTGGATATTAACAACAAAGATGTCCAGTTACTCTAGTTCAATGTATCTCATTCCCATTCCTATAACCCATTTAAGTCCTGCCATTTTTTCGAATATCTTTACTTCACATCATAAATCCCTTTCGTTTTATGTATTTCAGAGAAACATTAACCATCAACCTTTTAAGCACTGTAACAATATTGATTACATACATTCCACCTTTTAATCCAGGACCTCTCAGGAGCTATGGTTTTTTTAAAGCATTAGTTTTATTGCCTAGGAAAGATATATCTATATGAATAAGATTCTTATAACTAGAATACAACTCAAACAGTTCCAACAGAAATTCAGTTTCCAGTAATAATAATGATAATAATAAATAACAATAATAATAATAATAATTGTTTTTACCTTAGGCACAAAGCCAGCAATTGAATTATAGCCCTTTATGTTCTGAGCTCAAATCATGCCAAGGTTAGCTCTGCTTTATGTATCGACCCCATAAGGATGAAAGGCAGAGCTAACCTTGGCAGGATTTGAGCTCAGAACATAAAGGGCTATAATTCAATGCCATGAAGCATAATGTCTGATGCTCTAACAATATTGCCAATCCCCTGCCCAATAATGATGATAATAATTTCTAACATTGACATAAGGTCACACACTTATACAGGAAAAGAGTTAATTATATTGACCATAGTACTTGAGTTGTACTTATTTCATAAAACCTACAAGATTGAAAGCAATCATTTGGAGCATGCCAGTCTCAGCTGACAGCGAGATCAAATCAAACTATCTAGACATAATTATCAAAGACCAGAATAAAATTCTCAATCAATTCTGACCAAACATCACCAGGATGGAGGTCAAGGATCTTGAAATTGAAATAAGCAGGTTGTGAAAAGAATATAGTAATAAATGTATGATAATAAAGAACATAATTTTAAAAAACAGAAAAAAGTGCAGCAGAGCTCACAATTATACACACATACAGAAAAAAACAGTTTACATTGTCTGAATTCTATATAGGCCACTTTTGATTCAATAGTACAACTTATACAGTGCATGTTCTACAGAACACATACACAAGTAATTCAACACAGCACACATCATATACATTACACATATTTTCAAGTTTTGTTAGACCTTCTGGTGTCCTTTTTTAACGAGAGTTCTTCAAGCTTTATACAATGCTGTTAGTGAATCACAATCTGTGAGTAAACTTACAACATCCAAGTCAAATAATTTTGTTAAATTTGAAATTTATTTTTTGTTATTTTAAATCTATTTATATTTTTCAACACTTTATATCACATAGTGATTGATTTTTTTATATATTGTAATTTAGATACAGAAAAAATTAAATAGATTTATATTTATTCAGTGTAAAGAAAACTTTCTTATGGATTATCTTATCACATTCAGTTCTTTATATTTCCAGGTTTGAAATTTATTTTTACAAGTTAAATTGAAATTACACTGTACAGAATGTAACAGAAATATGAAGCCCTTTGTCTGCAGTTATTAGAAACCAATTCTAAACTATTAACTTTATGATGTATATTTTCAACTGTTTTAAAAACATAAAACTTGTTAAAAGAATCTTAATATTTATTCATTATTTTGCCAACATATTCACATAAAAGGATTTAATTTCTAATAGTTTAATAAAATGTTGAAGGTTAATATTCATAGCATAAGAACGATTCAATGTTTTGATTTAAAAAAATATATCTATGCCTCAGGATCATAAGAGAATAATTTTATGCAAAGAAATCATAAACAATTTTTTAACTAAAATTTGATAATTTTTTCTTATTTATTAATTTTATGATTTAAAATATAATCACAAGAGTAAAATAATTATCAAAAAACTAATCCTGTTTTTTCTTAAACTAATAAAGAAATAATAAGGCTAAAGTTTTTAAAAGAAAGTTGTTATCCTTGAATGTAAGTATCTCAGTAATGAACATGCATGTAAATGTAAAAAATTTAGAACAAAATCAAGTACTTCACTTTAGTAGTAGCGGTGGTGGTAGTAGTAGTAGCAGCAGCATCAACAACAGAAGTAATAGCAGCAGATGATGATGATAACATCTGATTATATTTATTTATCTATATTTACAAAGAACTCATTAATTTACAATGCTAGAAAATAAATCTGAGCACTTTTAGATTTCTGCTTAATTATGTCATCTTTCCTGATTCTGAATTTATGCTTTGATTGATGTATTTTCTGTTCATATACAGGTATGCCTGAGGTCAACTTTGCTCCTCGTCCTTTGTAGGTCGATAAAAAAAAGTACCAGTCTAGTACTGAGAGTTGATTCTTCCTTTATATCTCTTTCTCATTTCCTCTCTTCCAATTTCTATCCTTCTCTGGAAGAAATCTGCTCTATTCAGACCTGGAGAGGAGATGGGCTCTGCTAGGCTTAAAATGCCCAAGAAACACCAGGAGTTACGGGTTCATACATACAAGTATGCAACATTTACAAATATCATATATTTAGCTGTGCTTGAATCTTTATTTTTCATGAAAATCGTCAACATTGATGACTGATTGATAACTATTATGACACAATAGTGGAAATATTCATAGAATTATATATAAAAGTGTTGAATAGCAGTTGTAGTATATGTTGTTTAGCCTTCACATCAGGCATGATTGAGTAGACATATGATCAATCCTGTCTTTTTTACAACTAGTAATACAATGTCTAATGTACCCATTATTTTTTTTAAAAGAGAACATGATGTTATTTGAGGGGCATTTGGCTGCTATATCTAGTAGGTCAAATAAAGATATGGAGGTTTCTTGTTTGCTTTAGTTTAATTTCAGCAAGTGGTTGAAACTGTTAGAAGAGCTAGACAACAGAAAGTCTATACTATACTATATTTTTACAAACAACAGTGGGTTATGTGATAAATCACATAACCCACTGTTTATAACAGTATAATTGAAGACTTTCTCTTTATGTAGTGCACCTCTGCATGTCAACCCAAACTGATGCTGCATGTTTCAACTTGAAAAAAGGATTGGATGCATCAATTTGAAACAGCTTGAAATAATTGAAATAAATATCAATAAAAGTTGCATTACCAAAATAAAATAGACTATTTGATATTTTCACAAGGTGACATTGAAATTTAAATTATCAAAAGTGTTTTCTCTTCAATATATCTTTGCATTAAAACAAACAAAAAAAAGAGGACAATACTTAATGGAAACATCAAAGACTTTAAAATTTTTCTATTTGCTTATGTTTAGAAATTAGAAGTAATGTTATTGTATTGTGTAGATGAAGAAACAATTTAAATAACAGAATATCAATGTTAGATGTATAAAATGAGAAATTCTCCTGTATTTATTCCAAAGTTTTTTTTTTCTTTTTTTTTTAGTTTCAAAGTAACTCAGGGTTCTTGAAGATGGCAGATATGGAAGTAAACAAAAGAAAAAACTTAATCAATTCGTAAAATAAACGTAGTGAATCATATCCTTATTATATACTTTCGTGCACAGAAAGATTACTCAATTTACATTATAAATTGTAAAATATGCTTCATACATTCTTTACTTTAACAGAATTCTTTAGTGTCAGTGTAGAAAATGCATGATTATATTTCCATATCTTTACATATTTATTAATTTGTTCTATCATGATAATGATTATGAGTGTGTGCATATATTTGCATTTGTAAGCTTGTATGACATGTACAAAAATATCATCATCAGCCTCATGTTTTGTCCATTACACATGCTTGCATGGCTTGGACTTATGTTAAAATCCGAATCAGATCTTATTCAAGCTTAATGTCTTCTTAGATGTGCAGGAGTATCCCATCTTACTTGATCATTGCCTTTTTGATATGGCTTTTTGTGTGGGTACATTTTATTCATTTATTTGTCAACTACTTTAATTAAATTGAAACCAACATGAGCAGCATAAAGAGATATCAATAAAGATGTGTATATAGAGACTGACAGATATAGAGCTAGGTGATGGTAAATGAGTGTGGTAAATGTCAATGATGAGAGATGATGGCTAGCAATAAAGGTGATGAATATGGCAGATCCAATGTAATCTCTTGCTAATTAATTGTGACAGAAGAGAGGTAAATTGATAAAGGGTTATGGTTGAAGAGATATGGATTGACAATTAGTGATAATGGAGGGGTTGAATATGGACAGATGCTGTCCTACATTAAACAGACAGCTTGGTACAATGAATATTAAACATAGTGGGTTATAGATGAAGGGAAAAGATAGATACTTAGCAGGAATATTATTGATGAAACACATTGTAGATTATACTATACATCCCAACATTCATCACCACCACCATTATTTTAATGAATATTTTGCCATGCTTGAACCAGTAGTGGTAAGAACTTATTCAGCATGAATGTCATCAATCATCACAGTTTTTCATCAGTTTATTCATGATGTTCATTCTCATAAGATTAATATTCACCACTTAATCCAATGTCTTCCTAAGTCTCTTTCTTACACAGGTTCTGTCTACTTTGAGCAATCAGCATTTCTTGATGCTGTGTACAAGAGATGAGCTGGAGGGGTGCCACTGCAAGACAACTCACAGGCAAACAACATAGATACAAACTTTACTGGGTAAGAAATGACGATGTGGTAGCTGATTAGGCATTTTACTTACTGAGAAATAGATAGATATGGTGATAGAGGGAGTTAGAGATAGTGACAGAATTATCAAGCTTAGAATAGCTGTAGGAAATGGAATGGTGACAATTACATCTACCTATGCATCACAGGCAGGACTGGGTAAAGAACAAAATGACAGGTTCTATGTTCAACTTCAGTTACTGATGAAAGAGACCTCATCATCCCAGCAGGTGACTTTAATGGACGTGTTGGGCAGTATCAGGATGGATTCATTAACGTTCACGATGACTATGTTTATGGCTCAAGAAATGAAGAAGAGGTGAGGCTCCTTGCAATACAAATTTCAGGAGACTGGCCAGCCACTGATCACATACCAATCAGGTGAACACACAAGCCAGATTTATTTTTTTTACTTAAAAGCAATGCAATAGACAGACAGTAATAAATGCTAAGGCCTTCTCCAAGCAAAAGTGTGCTTCCCAACACAAGTTAGTTATTAGTGACATCAGATTAAACACAATAGAGATCAAGATATGCAGAAAAACACAGAGACAGAGGGTTTGAAAGCTAAAGAACATTTTGGTTAAATGTAGATTTAGAAAGGGTCTACATGACGCATTTGATCAGAGGGGTGAGAAGTTAGTTATATATGGCAGAAAGAACAATTGAAAATTCTTACATAACAACCTATTGCAATCTACTGATAAGACTTGAAGTTGGAGAAAAGTACTAGCCAGACAGATGGTGACCTGATAGGGGAACAGCACAGTAGATAGAGCTGTTAAAGCCAAGAGATAGATGTGGAAAGACTGGAAAATTTGAGGTAGGAAAAACCAGTACCAAGTAGCTAAGAGAGAAGCTAGCCAACAGAAATACATAGCTTGGAAACAAGCTGAAGAAAAAACATTTACCAATGTCTTGCAACGTGAGAGAAAGAGACATGAAGTATTTCACACTGTGAAACAGTGTGTCAGTGTGAATCTTGATGTTTCAGAAATGTGTGTTAGAAATGATACTGGTGCACCACTGATGTTCAAAGGAAAGAGACCAGGAAATGTTACTATGAGCAGATGATGAATGTAGAGAATGAAAGGAGAGAGACTACCTCCAACTTATCCAGTAAAGGGTCTATCTGTAGGTTATTCACTAAGCAACAGAGGGGAGGGTGGTCTGTGAAAGCATAATGGCTAGAATAAGGATAAAATGGAAGAAGTTTAGTGAACTTCTCCGACTGTTGACTAGAGAGGTTTCTCACTACATACAAAAGATAGCTGCATGACGATTGTGTGAGTAAAACATGGGCAGTGACTGCAGAGGATATGCTTGGACTGGAGAAAAATAAAGCTACTATGCTTTGTTGGATGTGCAATGTAAATTTGAGAGAAAGGTAGAGCCTGAATGAACTAAGAGAGAAACTGGGTTTCTCTCTTGCATACTTTATATTAAAGTGTTTTTCTCATCTTATTTTTATCCTATTGTTGAGGTACTTAAAATGCACAGAATCAGTGGAGCATGCTGGCTTTATTATTTCCAGGAATTACAATGCCCATATCTCACCACCATACAGTATTGTACTTCCCAAATCCTGGTTTCTCAGACATCCTTAAAAGCTTCATGCTTCTGCACATGCATATTAGCCCAATCAATACATCCTTCATGTTTCATGCTAACACAATAATTGAGTGCTGTTCTTGCCACTAGCACATCATTTGCGATGTCTCTTTAGCTCACCACCTCTAAGCAATGCATGAACTCTTTTTCTGCTTTACCATTTACTCTGGTTTTATTTCTTTGCTATAGATAGATTTTCTTTTTCTCCTTTATGAGACCCATCACCTGTTGTTGATTATGACCGCCATCAATTCCCACCTAACTAGTTTGCTGATCTGGAACCTGAAATTTTTCCATGCAGAGAAGGAAATATTTAGCTTCCAGTAACCAGGTCACTGTCTGTTAATCTGTTCTAAGTTGACTGTACTAGTCATGAGTTTGTGATCTGTGTAGCCAACTATCAAATGTTGTAACTTACATTATTTCTGTACGACAACTTAATGGAAACATTATCAAAATAGAATCTGGATAAGCCACTGTAATTTGTCTAAGACCATATTAGCATCTCTGGAAAATTGAGGCAAACCTGTTACACAACTGGAAGTATCTGAGAAATTTGGTGAGATTTTGCATTCCTCTCCTATCCATTGACCTCACACAATCCATGCATGCATCTAAAACACCTCTATTAATGAGCAAGATGTCCCCAGAAATGTCTCTAAGTGCCTGGAGAAATCTGGCCACCTTACTCTTGTTGGAGTGTACATGACCACCAGGCTCCTCCTGTCAAAACCTTCTGACCTAGCTGTTGCATCTAGAAAAACTTAACTCTGTTCAGACCTTTCTGAAACAGTACCACTACACCACTTGATCTGGGCTGACCAAAGATTGTATATATATATATGCACATCTATACATATATATATATATATATATATATATATATTTGTCACGACAAAAAACACACAGTCCACGCTGTAATGTGGCCATGTAGGTAACACGGTAAAAACCTCCCAATCCACACTGTAAACGTGGTTGGTGTTAGGAAGGGCATCCAGCCGTAGAAAACCCGCCAGACAGTCCTATACGAGCAGGACAACAAATCTTGCCTCAAGTGGGAAAACTCCCGTCCAAACCCATGCAAGCGTGGAAGATGAACGTTAAACGGTGATGATGATGATGATATACACATAAGTATGCATAAATACACACACACATTATATATATATATACATATATAACTGAAAAGACAGAGTTTAAAGTGCTTGATATAACTTTTAAGTAAATTGACCATTTTAGTAGTGCCATGATTAAATAGGTTATTACTTGGGTTTAATGATACTAAATAATTATTTCTAACTTCGTATGTATTGGTATGAGAGGCATCTTTTATACATAGCATCAATGTGTATATATTGGAATAATAAAAAGCAAAGTTAATTAAGTATATATAAGGCTAGAAAAATCATTATTATCCAAGATATGGAATCATTTATTGATTATTCAAGGGTCTTATTACTAACTAGGTACAGAATCTGTTGAAGGGAAAATGCAATAAACTAATTACTAAAAAGCCATGCAGCAAAATGGAATGAAGTTGTGAATACTTTCAAAATAATAATGAAAGAAGTAAAAATCAGTCAGATTTATGTAATTCTGTAATGTTGAAGCAAGTAGCTGACTTCTTTACTAGAACTTGTTATTGTCATTTTAACATTTTTCTATTTCGTTACATTTATTGTGTGTCTGTATTGAAATTCTGATAAAGGAATTGTAATGAACATAAAATCCATTGTGACTGAGAATTTTTACTTAGAAGAAAATGTTTTCTATATGACACTTAGAGTGGATAGTCTATTTGTTGCTAAAATAAAGTATTGTTATTAAAAAGGTCTATGAAAGATGGACATTTCTTTCTGTCACTAAGGATAGGAGACATTATGAGAACAGAATGTGACTGACTACATGTGTTGTCATATAAATTTGCTGTTCCAGTATTTCAAGTAGCGTGATCTCCCATGTATTTTAAATATCATATTAACAACCTTAACTTATTCTGTTTCACACTTCCATTTGAAAACTATCATAGTCAAGCTTGCACATAAATATATATCAGATAGAAAGCATTATTCATCTTATGTTTGTTAAAATTAATATATTCAATATAATAATGGATAAGTATATAATAATTGCAATAAATATAATGGATTCAGATATAGAAACCATTTTCTGAGAAATTCTCTGCCTCCTCACATTGAACTGTTGATAGAGACCTACATTCCGCAGGCTCACATACATTCTCTGTGCGTGATTTGGCTCAGTTCAGCCAATCAGCACCAGTAGAAGAGGATGTATCCCTACGCGCCCTGAGGAAGAAATTCCCCGCGAAGATTTGAAGAATCTCTCTCTTGTACCGGAAACTTCAAGCCAGCAACACGCATAATGTAACGGTGAGATTTGCACCCTAGCCTCGCCGGCTTAACGGCGCAATGGCACATTCCCTTTTGTAACCTCTTTTTATCTGTAACTTCAACCATATAAGTTAACAAACATTGTTTGTATTACATCAAAAATAAACAAACATTTCATCTCTAATTACTGCTGTTGAAATCATTATTATGTTACTCGTGTCTCAATAACATCTATAATCCATGCTGCTGGAATTGGCGACCTGACGAAAGGAATATTGTAAATAGATGGTAAATAGATCGAGGGACCTTCCCTCACGTCTATGTCAACAAGATAATCCAACGATGATACTATCACTTACCACACTGGCAACTAACGACTATCAATCATCTACCCTGTTAAAGTGGCGACTACTCTATAACCAATACTGCTAAAATAGAATCTTAGAATAATCGGTTTCACTTATTATACTGTGGCCATACTGGGACACTGTACCAATTTTAGTTGATCATATAGACTCCAATACTTACTTTTCAAGTTTATGTTTATTTATGTGTTTGAATTATATAATGTAATTAGAAATAGTAAAAGATTTATATGGATTCTAATGAAACAATTATAAGTTTAAAGAACTGGGCAATGTTTTTGTTTAAGCAAAACAACAACATAAAATATATATGGAAAAATGTTAAAACAATGAAATTGTTTTAATCACTATTTTTAATGAAGCAAGAAGCAGCATAAGTATAGAAAACAAGGTAATCAGTGGTCAGGCACAAAATATATAAGAAATAGTTGATAGCAAAACAATTGAAATCTGATTAATATAACTGCAAATGTTGGCTTATATAAATTCAATGAAAATCATGATTGATAAAAAGAATACTTCAACAATGAATTTTGAAATAAATAAGTGACATCATCATCGTCGTCATTTTAACCTCTGCTTTCCCTGACAGGTTCATACAGATCATGGCATTACTGAAGTGGAGCCACTGATCCCTCATGAATGCCAGGGGTCAGTGTCTCACTTACAAATGGTCTCACATTCTACCAAGTGCTCAGGTGAGGTTGTCATGCCTTTGAAATAACTGAGGATCCTCCCAACCCTTTGTTTGGTAAGATTTCTACAGTTGGATGCCCTTCCTATTACCAACCACTTTGCAGTGTGTACTGTGTGCGCTTACTGTGTAAATCACCAATGCTAGGGAGGTTGTCATGTCCTTGACATAATTGAAGATGTCCTTTCACCTCTAAACAACTTTCAACCTTAAAACCATGATGAATTCTTTGTCTGAAACATTAGTACTCCTGTCTCTTATACCAAACTGGTACTCAACTCCAGTAATGTTTATATTTTGAGGAGTGAAATTTATAAATTCCTGTTTATGTAAATACAACAAACACATCTTCCAAAATTGTTTATATAGTGAGGAAAATTGAAATGTTGCATAAAATAGAAATGTACTGATCTTTTTGGCAAAAGATAACTTTCTAGGTATTTCCTTCTATTCTATAGTTATCTGAACAGAATATGTTTTTGTTTTAAAATTCCATATGTAAATGTTATGAAAATATATTTTAGAATACATTGATTGAGATGAATCAAGTACATATATAAACATACTTTCATATTTTTTATATGTAAACCATGAAATAATTATATATAAGTCTATGTTTTTCAGATGGATACTAATCAATTGTATGTAACTTTTGAATACTGACAACAAGTTATTGTTATTTTTGTTTATTTATTTTGTGAGAAAAATATCATTTTATTATCTATAATGATTTCAAATTGACAAAACCAGTAATTATTATCACAGTGTGTGATAATTATTGAAATAAATACTCGGATTCAGTAATTGTATTTGACAATAGGCCATTGGTTTGCAAGATAAATGATTTAATGGATTTATGATATTTATTATTTTATTGGAAATTTAAATTAAATGTTTCATAACTACCCTTTTATTCTAATATATACTCTGCACCTGGTACACTCTAAACTGGTTGGCAATTGAATAGAGACAATATAGGGTAGAAAGGAGTTCTCAGTTTGGCTGAGCATATGGCATTCTCTCTAGTTAATGTTATTATATGTTAATGTTGTTATATATAATCAATTAGCAATCAGAAATCACTTACTTTTACTATTATATTAAATTCATTTAATATTTCTTTAAAAATTTATTGAATATTATTAATATTCCTTTGGAAAAATATTATTCTCATTTCATGTAACCACTTGTTACTATGTGAGAAATGTTATAATTGTTGCCAAATCATTGTGAAGTTTGGACACATTTAAAATATTCTATGGCATAGTTGATAGAAAGGCAAAGCAAAATTACATGTGGTATTTTCTGATTTCAGATCCCACTGGGGAAAATGAATTTGTATTTCATCTCTCGAGACAGGCACATAACATGATGGAATTGATTGCACCCAACCTTAAAATTTTTGATCTACCAAATTCATAAATCAATATTTTATGCTGTTCCAGTCATAAGTAACATACTGAAAATAAAATTGCACATTTTGTAAAAATAACCTCCTGTAAAAAATTAAATCAAAATTAAGGAGAAAAAAATCTACCAGCTAAATATCATCTAATCCCATAAAATAGTTTCATTTTGACATACTGATATCCTATTCAATTATAATCAACTCAGAGTGAGGATAAACCACAACATTCTGTGTAATTTTAATATAAATGCACACATGAAGAATACTAGCTAAGTACTATAGTTATCTAAACCTTATTAATGATAACAAGGATTTCAATATTGGGGTAATATTCTCAAATGATATATTCTGCCAATGTCAATAAAAATATTAATATCTACAGGTCAAGGTAATATCAAGGGGGTTTCTGATCTGTATAGAAACAATCTTTCTGTAGGATTCAGAGATGTGGACAGTGAATGCTGTTTTCCACAAGAGGCCCGATGCTTGGCATACAACATTTACTGGAGACATCATCCAACAATCATGTCTCTGTATGGATCCCTGCCTCACATCTCTGATGTTGTGAAGCATCATCATCTTGCCTTTGCTGACCCTGTCACTTGCCATAATTAAACCACTGCAAGATTTCTTCTTTGGATAGGATACCAGATACAAACAAACAAGTTGGCTGGCTGTATATCATCATGAAATCAATCATCGAAATGGACAGAGGCCTCAAAGGAATGGATCTACATGTTGCAATGGTTGACATAGGTCTCTGGAGCTTGAATTTTGTCAATGTCTCACTACTGCTAAAAGGCATCAGATGACTCATGAAGAAAAAGAAGAAAAATGTCATAACTAAAGAGAAAGGAAACAAAGATTTCTGCATACTATTTTGTACATTAATATTTCTTGTTTCCTTGCATAATTCCATATGTGATTCCACCTATGACTGAGTTGTACTGGTTAATCTTGAGTTTAAATGCCCATTGGCATTTAGATCTAGATGACCTTACCTCTCTCTAGGTACTTTATTACTATTGGTACATTATTTATTGATCTCCAAATGATGAAAGGAGAATGTGACCTCAGTAGTATTTAAACTCAGATATCAAAATGTTGGAAAGAATGCAACAAATCCTTCTATCCAATATGCTAATGACTGCCATTCTGCAACACCTTATATGATTATATATATGATTATATATTGTAAAAATATTAAAATAATATCTTTTAAATACCATATATACTCACATATAAGTCCCATCCTATTCCTTAAAACATGTAAAACAATTAACATGCGACCTATCTGCTGGATCTACAAAATCTCAATTCCAAATGTATGACACATTGTAAATGTTCTATGTAAAATGGAAATGTGACGTTTCCACCAGTGAGACTTATACACAAGTATATATGGTATATTATATTTTTATAAATATATTTATAACTAGCAGTAAAGCCCGGCGTTGCTCGGGGTCGCTCAGTAGCTGTCTTAAAGTTACAATGTTAAGTTTCTTTTTTGGCTTAAAAACTGTAGTGTCTACTGTGCAGACTTGCATGTGGTGTTTTTGATTAATATTCCCTCAACCAACAATATGCCTTATGAAGTTAAGAAAACATAACGAAAACCCAAATGTTATAACAAAAGAGGATGCTGGGGATAAAAACTGCATTGGTTATTTATTAACAAAGATCGAAAATGTAAACACTGCAACGCAGAGAAAAACATTAGCGTAACCAAATTATCAGTTATGTCTGTCTGCACGCCTATATCACCTCTCTGCACGACTATCTGTCTGCACGCGTATATCACCTCTCTGCACGACTATCTGTCTGCATGCGTATATCACCTCTCTGCACGACTATCTGTCTGCACGCGTATATCACCTCTCTGCACGCCTAACGAAATTTACAGATACATATATTTTAAATAAACATATATAATTTTTGCTTTTTTTTACGAAATATTTGCTTGTTTTACGTAGTCTTTAAATAGACTTGTTTTCAAGTAAAAATATTGTTTTAAAAGGCTTTTAAATGGAAATGAAGCAAAACGGAAGCTTAGTGTTCGAACTGATGAATTTTGCAGGTCAAAATTTTGCTGGCTCGACAACTGTTCGTGTATTGTGTTAATGTCATTTTAAACGCTGAGAAAGCCAGCGTAATTTTTTTAATTTTTGCCAGCGTAATTTTTTTAATTTTTGCCAGCGTAATTTTTTTAATTTTTGCACGCAGAAAATGTAAACAGAACGTAAGACGCTACGCTGAATGTAAACAGAACAAAGGGAAATCATTTTTTTAATTTTTGCACGCAGAAAATGTAAAGAGAACGTAAGATGCTACGCTGAATGTAAACAGAACAAAGGGAAATAACTCATCACTTACGCTCAAAAATCGATACATTATATTCGATTTCGTCAGATAGGGCGGGTCAATTTGAAATATTTTTTTCCGATGTCTTCGCTAGGGCTCAATGTACAAGTATAGCAATTTCGGTGCAATTCCGTGAGAGATTCTAAGAGATGTGTGCCAAAAATCGATAGACAGACAGACAACCTCAGTTTTATATATATAGACTAGCAGTAAAGCCCGGCGTTGCTCGGGGTCGCTCAGTAGCTGTGTTAAAGTTACAACGTTAAGTTTCTTTCTTGGCTTAAAAACTGTAGTGTCTACTGTGCAGACTTGCATGTGGTGTTTTTGATTAATATTCCCTCAACCAACAATATGCCTTATGAAGTTAAGAAAACATAACGATAACCCGAATGTTATAACAAAAGAGGATGCTGGGGATAGAAACTGCACTGGTTATTTATTAACAAAGATCAAAAATGTAAACACTGCAACGCAGAGAAAAACATTAGCGTAACCAAATTATCAGTTATGTCTGTCTGCACGCCTATATCACCTCTCTGCACGACTGTCTGTCTGCACGCCTATATCACCTCTCTGCACGACTATCTGTCTGCACGCCTATATCACCTCTCTGCACGACTGTCTGTCTGCACGCCTAACGAAATTTACAGATACATATATTTTATATAAACTTATATAATTTTTGCTTTTTTTTACGAAATATTTGCTTGTTTTAAGTAGTTTTTAAATAGACTTGTTTTCAAGTAAAAATATTGTTTTAAAAGGCTTGTTTTACGTAGTCTTTAAATCGTGTATTGTGTTAATGTCATTTTAAACGCTGAGAAAGCCAGCGTAATTTTTTTAATTTTTGCACGCAGACGCTCAATGTAAACAGAACAAAGGGAAATAACTGATCACTTACGCTCAAAAATCGATACATTATATTCGATTTCGTCACATAGGGTGGGTCAATTTGAAATTTTTTTTTTCCCGATGTCTTCGCTAGGGCTCAATGTACAAGTATAGCAATTTCGGTGCAATTCCGTGAGAGATTCTAAGAGGAGATGTGTGCCAAAAATCGATAGACAGACAGACAACCACAGTTTTATATATATATATATAATATATATATAGATGATATAAATATTTATTTTAGAATAATGATTATAAGGATTACTTTTAAGTTATATAAAACTGTGTGTAGGGAAATGAATTTGTAACCATTTTAATTGTTATTAGTATATTAATTATTCTCTATAGTCATGATAATTATGAAATGCTAAATCAAATAAACATGGATTTGAACTCGTAACTAAGGGAAAGATATCATTAAGTATGTAACCTAAAGTTATATTATAATTTTGATGATTGTGATGATGATGAATGCATGTATCCCTTATTGTATTTTGCAACTATGAGGCTTACAAACATTGATGCAAGTTCATGGATATTTTGGAAGAGAATTGTAGATATTGCTTATCTCAATACTTTCAGGATATTTATTTTATGAATGCCAGAGGGATGAAAGGCAAAAGTACCTTCAGGAGGCTTTGAACTCATAATATAAAAGAACGAGTCATTTTCTCCAAAGGTATATAATTTCTGGAATCCACTGCCTTTTTAATTCAGTGGTAATAAAATTGAATGAAATATATGTTCTATAGTAATAATATAATGTGAAAGAGTTATAAAAATCTGTTAATATTATTTTTATAAATGTCAGGAAATTTTATACATAAAGTAAAATACAGCAAAAAAAATTATTTCTGAAATTTTAATGATAAAATTCATATACTTTATTTAGAAATAATTTATTTTATTGAGTTAATTCTGAATATTAGAAGAAGAATGATGATGTTTCTTAACACTTTGTCTCTTTCCATTTCAAATATAAACTTCATAGTCAATATAGAGTGAGAATATATGTGTGCATGATGGTTTAAGGTATTTTGATTACAGTATACAGAATAATATTCATGCATATATATAAATTATGTCAGTTGTTTTTACTGAATTAAACATTTATGGCATTTAAACACACAAAATCTATCCATTTTATTGATAATATTTTATTTGATTATGCTGACGTTAATTACAATTCAAGTTAAAATATTTTGTGTATTATTGTTTTCTTGATAATTTTTAGGAGGAACATTTTATGGCTCCCTTAACTGCAAATATGTATTCATTGTGTTCTTACTGCAAATCATTACAATAAATGAATTTCTTTTATCCAGTTATATCAAAAGAATAAAGAAATATTTATGGAAACATTTTTTCAATGGCATTATCTAAAATTTTAATATCACAATATGAGAAACTGATATTCATATGAATTCACAAAGACTGTGCTAATTTCAAGTAAATATAAACAAAAAATTAAAGATTTATTAGGAAGCAAAATGTCAAAATACTCTAAGAAAACAAAAAGAAGCCAAGATAAACTTGAAATCTAAACAAAAGAAATAAATGCATATAAGGATCCAATATAGAGAGTTATAAAAATCTATTAATATTATTTTTATAAACATTGTCATATAATAGAGAAAGAATCAACCGAATACTTTTGCTTTTGAAAGATGGAAGAATGAAGAATATAATTGACTCTTTATGGAAAGTAAAACTTCAAAATAGTTCCATAAGTATTAAAATAGTACAATTCACTCATTATATTATGAATTATTCCAGATCTACCATCAATATACAAATATATTGCTCCCATTTTTACACATGCCTTGCCATTCTGGCATGAGTTAAATGACTTGCAAGCAGGGAAAAGCGGATGTAAAATGATGAGACTTTTTTTGTGGCAGTAGTCCACTGTTTTTTTTTTGTTTTTTTTTTTCTTTTTTAAAGTAAGATACTGATCTTCCCATGTCAAACTATTGAGATGCTGGGAATATTGTTTATGCAAGGCATAAACAAATATCACAGCCTATCAATGTCAAATGAGAAACAAAGACACACACACACACACATGACAAGCTTCCCTTCAATTTCTTTTTTATCAAATTCACACACAATGCATTAGTTACATTGGAGGCTAAAGAAAAAGACACTTGTCCAGATTCCCACATAGTGGGATAGAACTTTCAAATCTATAACAATTCTTGTATTGATACATATATTTTAGGGTTGAATTAGTTTTGCAAGTGAAAGGAATTCAGACCATATGTAATTTCAAAACTCTACCAAATTAGTTGATTTCTGTTTTACTTTTTAATTTAGGTCCTTAAAAATTAACATCCTTTAAAGATGAATTCTTCTTCTCCTCCTTCTTTGCCTACTTATTGCTAGGGGGGATGTGGGAGCAGAGTCCTCCAGCACCATCTTCCAGTGGGTCCTGTCAAAAGCAACTGTATCCGATTGATCCAGCTGAATCCTCAAGTAAGTCCAGCTCAACTCATGGATGTTCTCCAACTATCTTGCTTGGGGTCTACTTCTTGGTCTCCTGACGGTTTGTTTTGCTTCTAAAATCTGTCCAATTCTTTACTATGAGATTTGATCTCTTATTTTGGAGAGGTAACAGCTCTACCTGGTGCAATTCTCAGATATCCGAGCTATGCCCCCTATCAGGTAACATTACTTCAAAGACTCTTTGGCAGAACCCTATTTTGGCTGCTTGTCTTCGCAATCATATTCTTTTGGTCATTACCCAAGATTCATGACCATAGATAAGGGTTGGAATGAATACCAAATTGAAAATACCAGGTTTGGCATTTACACCTATATCCCTTCTTCTGATAACTGAATACTGAAGCTGGTGCATTATTGCGCCAGCACCTGCAATTCTTGCACTTAGTTCAGCCTCCTGCCTTCTATCATTCATGAACATGGCCTTAAGAAACTTGAACAACTCCACCCACTTCAGTGGAACTCCACTCACATGTAGAGTGCACTGCCAAGCTTCTCCGAGAGAACAAGTGTCTCAGTCTTTGCAGTAATGATTTTCATTTCTGCCATGTAGCATTCAGCAGTAAACCTATTTATCAAGTGCATGTTGGAGATCACCTTCTCATGAGATAAGTAATACCATGTTGTCTGCAAATTCCAGCCAACTTATCATACACCTGCTAGTCATGATACCATAGAATGTGGTTGTATGCTTTTCAAGATTGAATTAATCAGAATAGTCTTCTTCGCAATACTCCCATGATTGCTGCAGTGCAAATATTTGGTTGGCTATAATTGAAGCAGTCTCTCTTGTCTCCCTTTTTTAAAATTGGGATTATCACTTGTGATTGTCATTGCTTAGATGTCTTTCCAGAGATCCTGGACACCCAACACACATGAGTCATCCAGAGAATACCTTATCTATTTAAAGCTTTTAACATCTTAGGATGAATGTATTCCTCTACTGGCGCCTTGCCATGTTTGAGCTCTTGTGACTTCAGCCTCCAAGAGGTTAGTCACTGCTGCCAGATGCACCTTGTGTACAACAGAAGATGCTATTGTGACTGAGTTTAGGAGATCAGCAAAGTATTCTCTCCATCTCATGAGGATGTACCTCTTTCAAGAGAAGAGAACCTGAAAACACATTCCTGATAGCAGGCTTGTAGGGGGACTCTTATTTTGAAGATGGTGGATAGTCTGCCAGAACACTTTATTTACTGCTCTGAAGTTGGATTCCAGCTTAATCAGAAAGTTTTGCCATATCTAATCTTTGCACACCTTTACTGGTTCTGCTGTGACATTTTGTGTCTGTTTGTACTGCAAATGCAAAAAAGTGGATTTATTTCTTTGTAAGCTTTCTCCTTTGCTCAGATGGCATCTCTGACCACTTTATTTAAACAGCAAACCACAGCATTTAACAGCTAAAGCAGAAAGTGCTAATCGGAACACACACTAATCCAATTCAACCTGTTCAAGGATTTCTCTGAATTTGGATGCAATAGTATCCCCAAACTTGTTCCCTACTTCCTTATCCGCCAGCACTTTCAACATTATGCTGTAGATCAAGCTAGATATGCAGGCTTTGTAGGCTTGGCTTTAGGTAGTCTCAGGCAGCAGCTAACTAGATGGTGATTGGCCAACAGTGCAGCACTCTCTTAAAATGAACATCCAGCACAGAATCAAAGAGATCAGAAACAATAAGAAAATTAATTATTTATTTATGTCCCCATTTACCCTTATACCATGTGTATCTATGGGTTGCTTTGTACTGGGAGAAGGTGTTCTTAATAGAGAGCACATTACTAAAATAGAAGTCTAATAAGGCCTCTTCATTCATATTTAGATTGGGATCACTGTTCCTTCCCATCACTTCTTTCCGTGTCAAGTAGTCAGTGCCAAAATGCGCATTGTAGTCTCCCATTAGAATATATGACTTAGTCTTAACTACATCTAATACTGCAGTGACTTCATCAAGGAAGAATCAGTATTCTGACCCTCTGTTTGGAAAATAAACTTGTACCATTCGCAGAGACCTTTCTTGCAGCCTAAGCTTAAAGAGTAAATCCTCCCTCCCAAAGGGATACAGTTCATAAAATATTCTGACAGCTGGCAGCTTGTGAGTATAACTCACCCTGCTTGTGCAGTCTTTTCTGGCCCCATATGTGAATAGTGGAGTTTCCATCCTCCATCCAAATCTACAGTGACCTTTGTGCTTCCATCCTATGCCTTCCAGAACAGGTTGCAGATCTATTGTGAATTGTTAAAGCATTTGATGGAGATTGCAATATATTCTTCAAACAGGCCCCTAAACGAAGCATGATACAGTATGAATGTCTTTACTTTCTCTGTCCATATTGCAGTGTTTTGGTCCCTTCATTCGCACCTAACACCAATTTGGTACTTTTCTCAGATCTGCGAAGACTAGGTTTTTTTTTAGAGGTGTCCTTTACTTGCCTCGCCGTAGCTACATCGTTGGGTTATGAGGGTTTTCTTGGGAGCTAAGTCTTATCCATTTCTCGATCTACCACAGTTGGATCGGGATTGTTTATTCATCACGAAGGAGCCCACTTATATTGCAACTATCATATCTGGTGGTTGTATTGCTATCTCCACCTGCAACTCCTTCTCTAGCAGAACAGCTCTGCCAAAACTAAAAAAAAATAACTAAAATTTTTCATAGATATTTCTGACAATTTTTTAATCTCGTTATTGAACAAACATTAACCAAATAATTTTACTTGAATAAAAATATGTGCAGTATAACTTGCTTTACAGGAGTTCTCTTATCATGAATATCTCCCTATTTTATCTTTATCATTATGTGGGCATCTAAGAATTGAAATAAATTTTATGTATTTCCTTTCTATGAAAGTATGTATTTTAAATGTCAATTGTAATCCTTTTCCTAAGTCTGTAATTGTATTTTTTAAATATAAATTGATTATTGTCTGAAAACTATGTCACAAGAACTGTGCATGCATGCACACAGGCTTGGATATACACACATACATAGATACACATGTACACATTCTAAGATAATTCAGAGATATTAAATTATAAAATAAATTTTCTTGAATCAATTATTCGATTAATATTTCTGAGATCCGTTTTTATTTTTTTGTTTTTTTTTAGTATCACTCTAAGAAATAATTATTTTGAATATTTAAAAGGGCAAATAAAATAAACAAAAAACAAATTAGTTCATTCTTTTAACAGCATTAACAAATTCAAACTCTGGGTTGTATATATTTACAATTAATCTGCTCAATGACAGGTTGATGCTTCTAGAACTAAAGAAATAAAGAAAACTAAAATATATTTATTTTATACACATTGATTCAAAATGATAAGCATTTCCCATTACTCACCAATGTTAATATTGGTTTATCTTTTTATCTTGAAACTATTAGTTTTTGAAACTATAAAGGAAATATTATTTATAGTGTATTTAATCAGCTAGTTTTTTGATGTACCAAACGAACATTTGTTATAGTGTTTGGTACAGGAAAACATAAATAATTCATCTTTCTAGTAAAAATTTCATAAGCTCTAAAAGTTGTTTGACAATACTAAAAGCAGTCAGTTATTTCTTCATTTTTATTATCTCACTTTCTTACAAACCTTTCTAAGTTGTAAACTTCATAACGTCACTTATCCTTCTTTGAATGAACTACTATTTAAGCAGCTTACCATTATTGCACTATACTATACTATATGTTCATGATTACATTAAAGATATATCATGAACAAATAAAAGTGAGATAAATTCCTTTCTGACTAACTGATAAGACACGGGATGTTCAGAGACATTGACAAATTGAATAACATTTATATACTGTAAGTTCATTATCAAGAACCTTTTGAATGGATATAATTAATAGTTATCTTTATATATGCTGCACCTTATGATTATATATACATACATGATAAACATTGAGCATTAAACAAAGGGAACACAGCTCACTACAAAAATAAGATAATCAGGGAGAAATATATTTTAGAAGATTTGCAATAATATAGGCAGCAACCAATGAAAACAATCACATCAAAGGCAGGATTTTTAACGAAAATAGAAATAAACAAATTTATAATACTATACGATGATATTATTTTTTAAAATGTGTTGAAATCCTTCTATTATAAATAAACTTTAATGATTTAGGGGGAAACTAAAGAAGCTATAAAGGCAATACATAAAAAAAACTCTTTTATAAAAGATATTTTATATTTAATTTCAAAATATTCTTTCAGCTTACAGTTTTAACAAAATAGTAAAATCATTAAAATGTTCACCTTCACTGACTCAAAAAACTCTTAAATAGCAATCATTATGCAAGCACATCTATTATCATATAGTTAACAACTGATTATACATTTCTTTGTTACATTAGTCTACTATTTCACGTTAACCATTTTACTGCTGTATAAGCCAGGCATAGCTGGAACATCAAATTCCTAAATTCCTTTCATATTTAGACATTTAAGTTATTTATTTGTAGAGACATATATAACAAGATGATCAATTTTATCATATGATCAACCAGTCTTAGTGTTGAAATACTCTAAGGAAAAAAGATATCACAGAGATGGAAATCAACCTGATTAATTTCAACTATTTGGTCTCAAAAATATGCTAAATACTTGAGCATATGAAATAGTTTAAACTCATGAATAGACACAAACTTCAAATTGCAATTAAGAAGAGGGAAATTAGAAAATATCTCAAATGCTAATGACACAGAGGCTATTAGAATATGAATAATGTTTGATAAAGCATATTATTCTACTTTTTATGTCAAAGTATGAATCATTGGATATAACGCCACACAAATAAAGTCAAAATATTATCAGTGCTTTTAAAATGTATAAAGAAGTTGAATGTAATGCAATTTGAAAAAATTAAAAGTTAAATCAATGTATGATTTGGTGATTATGTACCTTTATGGTAACCAAGTAAAAGATCTCTAAGAATTATTTTCATAGTCAAATGTACATTTATTTGTGCAGTCACACAATTGTAAATATTGAGTTCAAAAAGAAAGTGCCAAGTTTGACATGTCTCATGTTAGATAAATATTTTATAACGTTAGATGCAGTAGTATAAAAACTTTATACAATATTACATAATACATACATTAGACTGTTTTTGACATTGTGTATTTGGGTAGAAAGTATGTGTGTGTAGTTGTTTACCTCATTGGGTTCTATGAATATGGAGAAATAAAGGTTGTTGAGATGACACAGGACAGTGATCTCTGGCACTATGCAGTAATACAGAAGACCTACCTTCCGATTATGCAGGGGTTGACGCATACATCTAGCATGTGACTCCTTCCCTTCCATCACCCCACCCATACATCTCACATAACACACCACCTACCTCCTAACACTCCACCCCTAGATCTAACCCCAATCCCCATACTCCTCCCCCACCCACACTATAAAGTGGTTATCTTGGAGGCATGACGAACAGTGTCCAGCCCATACTCTAAAGTGGTCGTGTGGGTGTCATGACAAAAATCACCCAGCCCATACTGTAAAATGGTAGTGTTAGTGACACGATAAAAAGTGTCCAATCCATACTGTAAATATGGTTGGCATTAAGAAGAGCATCCAGCCACAGAAACCAAGCCAACATCAGTTCTGTGTGTGCAAAACACAGTGATCCAGCCTAGTTTGTCTCACAAGGGGACAGCTTGTCTAGCCCATGCTAGCATGGAAAATGGACGTTAAATGATGATGATGATGATGATGATGATGTATATATATATATATACATATATGTAACTAATCAACCTGATCTATGATTGAATCAAACACAAACATTATGTACTGAATTTGATATAGTCTAAATTTGTCCATCTATCCCAAAACCTCAACTAAGATATACTACAAGTGGCAATTATATAAATATCATAAATCTAAGGAAAACTCTGGTCTTTGATTAAGATTCTGCATGGGTTTAAAACTCATATTCCATATCTTCAATCGACATCAGTATGCAGTTGATTGAATGCACATAAATATAAAATCCTATTATATATTTCAGAAATATTCAATAATAAATTAGCAGCATTATTTGGCAGTATCGGTAGAGGGTCGGACGCCATGCTTTCCAGCATAGTTACGTCCCTTTACGATCTGAGTTCAAATCCCGCCGAGGTTGACTTTGCCTTTCATCCTTACGGGGTCGATAAAATAAAGTACCAGTAATGCACTGGGTAATTGCTGGCCTTGTGCCTAAAGTAGAAACAATTATATACAGGGATGATGAGTTGGCTACATCTCACCTACAGAAAAGTACAAGCCTTATAGAAAGCTTAATGAAATTCTTATATATATTAATAAATATTTCTGTGATTCACACATAGCTGTTAAAACCCTGATTAAAACAAAGCACTAAAAGCTAGTGGATTTAAAGATGAGATCACATAGAGACTTCCCCGCTTTACCCAATAGCTCAAAGAAATACTGCAATATTATTGAACTCACACATGAAATGCTTTACATGCTACAAACTTCCCACACAAAAGAAATACAAATTTCTTAACAAGCCAAAATTGCAGTTTCTTTCCCTACTCACTGCTATAGACCCAACACATTCTGGGGAATCTATGACTGTGTTTATAGCAACCCCCTAGATATACATACACATTAATATATATATATATATATATATATATATATATATATATATATATATATATATATATATATATTCAGGTTTGAGGTTCACCACTGTATAGAGCTGGTCTATTCCGTATGGTCAATCGTAATGCAATAATATAGAGAGTACTCAACGTAAAGCAGTTCAACCGTCTTTGTTTTTGTAGTTGGTGGTGCTATTACGGAGTTAAATATTATAATGAAATGACAGGAGGCTGGATTTGTGTAAATCCTTGAAAGGTTTATTATACTATATATATATATATATATATGGGATAACAAGTTATCGTTTAAGGTAATCCAGTTAGAGGTTGTGAGTACTCTGTACTATGGACTATATATATAACACTTTATAATATAACCATACTCTACTACCCCAAGTATCAAGTACTCTGTTGAGTAATGGTCTAACCAGTTTCAACCTGAATCCATCATGATTTATATATATATGTGTATTTGTGTGTGTGTATTTAAATATATATATATATATATATATATCACAAAATACTAGCTCTTTCAACTGCGCAGAGGGTTCTATAGAAATAGTGGACAGCTTCCGTTACCTGGGTGACAAAATCAGCAGTGGGGGAGGGTGCTCTGAAAGTACAGTAGCTAGAGTCAGAACTGGGTGGAAAAAGTTCAGAGAGCTTATACCGCTATTAGCCGCTAAAGGGTTCTCCCTAAAAATGAAAGGCAGGTTGTACGATGCCTGCATACGAACAGCAATGTTGCATGGCAGTGAGACCTGGGCATTGTGTGCAGAGGATATACGCAGACTAGAGAGAAACGAAGCTTGCATGCTCCACTGGATGTGTAATAGTAATATACGTGAATGACAAAGCATAAACGAACTAAGGAAAAAATTAGAAATAAGAGGGATCAGATGTTGTTTACTCGAGAGAAGGCTACGTTGGTATGGTCACGTGATGCGCATGAAGGACGATAGCTGTATAACAAAGTGCAGGGCAATAAAGATAGACGATAGCCACGGAATAGGCAGACCCAGAAAAACCTGGGACGAGCTGATAAACTCTGACCTCACACACTTACACCTCACCAAGACAATGTCACTGGACCGAGACCTTTGGCGGTACTCAGTAATAGAGAAGACCCGCCTTACCTAAATACAAAGTAAAACCTACTACAGTCAGTAGGCATCTCTAACAAAATGCACCCCCGTCCCACCCCATCCACACCGCCCCCTTCTATGTAAAGTTATGTTGGTGCCACACCATCCAGGCCGAAACAAATGAGATCGTGTAGGTGTCACGACAAAAAAACACACAGTCCACGCTGTAATGTGGCCGTGTAGGCAACACGGTAAAAACCTCCCAGACCCACACTGTAAATGTGGTTGGTGTTAGGAAGGGCATCCAACTGTAGAAAACCTGCCAGACAGTCCTATGCGAGCAAGACAATCACTCTTGCCTCAAGTGGGAAAACCCCCGTCCAAACCCATGCAAGCGTGGAACACGGACGTTAAACGTTGATGATGATGATGATGATGATATATATATATATATACTCTTAAAAAACGATAATTGTTTTTATACAACTAACATTCTAATATATAATATTACAAATTAATTATTCTTAGTGATGTGCTTCAACAAAATTTACAATTTCACATTCAATAAATATTCTCTTTGAAATATATGTCATTAAACTTCCATTAATTATGTAAAATATTAATATTCTATGATTGAGTGTCATCTAACAAAGCAATTAAGTTGATTGACCAGAGAATTTCAGCCTTGCCAAAAGGTTTGGCATTTTGCTTCTAGCAAATGCACATCATTCTCTATTTACCTCAGACTGTTAAAATAAATGAAATAGCTGTGTTATTGTTAATAGAAAGGCAATTTAGCTGTAACTAATAAAAGTTGAATAACTATTGTACTGTGGAGAAACAGATGTGAAAATATTGAAATCCTTTTATTATTGGCAATGCTCCGAATCTTTAACCATTTAAATTTTGTTGAAGTGTCTAATATATCTGAAAGGTAAGAAATGTTTACCATTCCATCATTTCAGGTTATTCATGTAATTAACCATATCATGCTTGGATATTTTCTAAAATATTTACAAAAATATTTTTTCTGATTGGTCCCTCTTCTTCTGTACGTACTTGTTTCTGGAAGGGTTGTGGGAGCAGAGTCCACAAGTACACCCTCCAGTGAATCCTGTCTAAAGCAACTGTCTCCGAGTGATCCAGCAGGATTCCAAATCAAGACCAGTTAAACTCATGAATGTTATCCACCAATCAGAGTCTAACCATGGGTCTTTGCCAGTAGGTTTTGTCTTAAATCTCTCCAGCGATAGTTTTCTTAGAGATAGTAACCACATGCAACTAGTATTGGAACTATGATCTCTCAATTTGGAGAAGTAGCAGCTCCACCTGGTTTGACTCTCTGATCACTGAAATACACATGCTATCCATTCATTTAATTTTTATATGAAAAGGAATCTTGCTTCATATTTCCATTTATTTAGAAGAATAAATCAAAGTTAAATTTCAACTGCAGAATCATATTTAGTTCACATGTATTTCTTAGTTACAAAGATTATAACATTTGTAGAATTTCAATCACAACTACATATGTCTATCAACTAAATATTAAAATGCCATTTGGTTAAGGTAGAAAACAAGATATAATTACTTGGGAAAATCAAGGTAGAATGATAAGAGAGCATAGTGATAGAGGGGAGGGTAGAATGTTGAATGAACAGTTCATTTTCCCCAGCTATGGTTGTGGTATCTAATTGTGGGATGGTCTGAAGAAAAATGCCAAATGTCAAGTGTAGATAAATATACTCACACACATGCACAGAGTCACTCGTTGTGTGTGGCTGTAATTGGATCAAAGAGAATATGGCTTGAATAGAGAAGGTTTTGAAAACATTTGAAGTATAGAAATATTGTTTTGTTGAAAACTATTTGATATTCAACTTAAATTTGAATTATAAATAAAATTCCATTAGTATATTATGACTTGAATTTGGTTTCCTATTTAATTTTCATTTTACATGCAATATGAAATCTTTTGAAAATAATCGTATAGATTTACTTTTAGTTTTATTCAAATTGTGATTCTAATTTTATTTTTATTTCATCTTTTTTATTTTCATCTTCCAACCAAAATATGAATATGTTCTGAAAGCAACATTTACTTGTTGTTCAGACCTAGCATAGAATTCCATTAATAAACAATGAAAAAAAACTGAAACATGTGTTTGTCTAATCTAGATGAAATGTAATAATAAAATATTGCTGTTTTTATCTTCTGAGGTCCCTGTATATTTCTTAAGTTTATGGATCTCTAATTAAAAAAGTTCCTCTCCAAAGCACAAGTCTAAGCAAGGATTTTGTGGAAGACAAGCAGTTATCTATACATATAAGTCTCTCATTTCCACACCAGGGATATTGTTCAAGGTTTAGGCAAAGGTAAATATTGTTTAACACACAAGTAGTCATAGACATAGCTGCCAGGACTGATACTATAAGGCATCCTGTCTAATGCTTTAACAATCTGGTCAAGCTACTGGTATTCTATTTATCGTCTCTGGGAAGTTAAAAGATGAAGCTGATATCAGTGGAATTCGAGGTTAGAGCCCAGAGAGTTGGGACAAATATAAATAATGGTATTAATAAAAAATAAAGAAACTAAAGAAGAATGAGAGTAATTTCAAGTTATGTGGGACTACAACACTTCTTATTAATAACAGCATCGTTTCTTTCTAGGGACTATGTTGAAAAATAAACCTCCATTGGTCATTCTATGAAAGTATTGTGGTCAGTCTATTAATTTTTTTCCTGCCCCTTTTATCTTGATCATAATCACAGAAAAACACATGGCTGTTGAGCATGGTGTAAAGCAAAAAGCCTTTTTGCCAACCAATATAGCCAACACATATATATAGTTATATAATTAAAAATCAAATACCTTTTCTTAGTTACATAGTAAACAAACTTCTTTATATATTTTCCTCTGATTGGCTTAAATAGCATTTATGTAAGTAAAGAAATTATTCAGTAAATCTAGAGAGGAAAAAATGTTTTCTTCAATTTAATATGGAAATTCAATTTCAACAATATTTCAATTTCTATATTAATGTAATTATATATATTTTGATTGGCAGTATAGGTAGAGAGTCGGATGCCATGCTTTCCAGCATAGTTATGTCCCTTTACGATCTGAGTTCAAATCTCGCCGAGGTTAACTTTGCCTTTCATCCTTACGGGGTCGATAAAATAAAGTACCAGTAATGTACTGGGTAATTGCTGGCCTTGTGTCAAATGTAGAAACAATTATATATATTATTACATATTATAAATAGAAAGATTGCATTAATAAAGTTAAAGTGAAAATTATGTGATGGTTGAAACATAAAATCCCTTCAAAGCTCACTATTTTAATAAAATATTGATTAGAAATATAAACATAAGTGTCTTTTAAAAATTTTAGTTTAATAAAATTTGTGTTTCAAACCAACATTTATCAAATTTATGAAAATAGTTTTCATCAAACCTAATATATTGGATTAATTCAGATATGTGGAGTAAAAAATTGTGTGACAGATAAAATCTACCTTCATGTAATGTTGGCATATTTTGTTACTTTGTAAATTACTATTGATTAATCATTGAAAAATATTCTATGCCACTCAGAAATTTTCATTTCTTTTAAATGTTTTCAAGTGCAACCATTTGTACTTCACCTTGCTGCCCTTTTGAAGAGGATACTTTTATCCGTATTTCCTCTTAAAGATTGAACTATGCATGAATTAACCATTATTACAGAAATTACATCTCAAAAACTCGTGATCACTTTTTTAATGATTAAACACTTGCACACACGTGGACACACACAAATAAAACAGTATATCAATAGATTATCAACATAAAGAAGTAGTTCACTATCGCAGTAAATTTTGATGGATTGGTTGAGTATTATATGCCTGCTCTACTGAAATGGGAAATAGCTAAAATATATTGCAATTTAATTTATCAAAATCAATTGTATTTTGATAATTTTTTATACTTTTATGAATTCTTTATATACCATTATCTCAAGAGAAAAATATGTACTTGTAATTTACATATTTTGGTTTGAAAAACTGTGATATATATTGCTTCTTCAAAATTTACTCCACTTTATAAAGAACTGTTCTTCATCCAAATCAAATTCAAAAATATATAAAACATCTGGAAAAGTATGGATCAATATACGAAATACATATTTTGCACAATAACATTTAAGATAAGACTAAGAGACCCCGTTTGGTCATGAATGACAATGGAATCTACACCTGGAAAGTACCCCTCCAAGGCACAAGCCTGCGAAAGGTGATTTTGTGGAAGACCAGCAGTCGTCCATTCCAATGATGTCTAAGACAGAGACTGATACAGCTTGACACCAGTGATGTCGCAACTAATTTCTACAGCTGAGTGAACTGGAGCAATGTGAAATAATGTGTCTTGCTCAAGGACACAACACATTGCCCACTCTGAAAACCTGGCACAAATTCATACAACAGAATGGACTCTGCTTATGGCAACGTAGACTCAGGTGCTGATGTTAAAACCATGCAATGAATTAAGTCTACCATTCATTGACAGGTTTAATATCAGAATACAAAGAACTGGAACAAACACCACATGGTATCCCGTCTGACACTAACACTTCCAGCAGTCCACTGTCTAACACTGGTAGTTTATTTATTGCCCCAAGAAAGATTAAAATCAAAGTTAACCTCAACAGAATTTGAACTCAGAACGCAAGCGGCCAGAATAAATATTCCAAAACATTTTTTGAACACTCTAAAGAATCTTCCAATATGTCTCTATATACCTGAGTATTTGATTCCACTAACATAATGGTGAATAACATTTATTTGTGAATTTATTTGTGAATTTATTTATAATTGGTAAACTATGATTTAGAATATACTAGTTTCATGTTAAATATTATTTACAGTGACATTAGATGTTCAATGGAATACAAAATTAGAAGTTAGAATGCATGTATATGAAAGAACATGAAAATCATTCAAGAATCCTACACATTACACATCACTAAATACTTTGTCAATATACGAGATAGCAATTTATCTGAAGGGCTATAGAGTCAAACACTATAAGTAAACAATTTGCTGGAAATAGATTTCTGTCTCAGCTATATTGATTTCTCTGATTATAAAATCATGAAACATTTTAGTATTATGTAACTAGTACTACCATATAAATTCATCTGCTAGTCTGATTAGAGTAGGCAGAAGCAAAATCTCTAAGTGGATATTATTGTATTGCTCTTCTCTATGAAATTTCTTTGAGGCATTTCAGTGTGTATTTAGGCAATATACTTCTAATTGCCTGAGACCGACTGTAAATGTTGCCTTAGATCAGGGAGGAACAGCTACTGGCTGTTATGACCCATGTTTGATTTTTTGTTTTAATTTTACCCATGGTCCACATGTATATAACATATAAAAATTTGAAAGAGTCTGAGGATTACAGAAAGTATCTCAATGTTTCATTTGTATGTCACAGCCCACCTGTTGCTGATAAATACCTTAAACAAGCATTTTATCTGAGAGGAAATCATCTTTCACTTAATGCCAAGAAATTGTATCTAATACATAGCCAATAAGACATCCACTATAATTATATTCATTATGGACATTTTAAAGCATGAAAATAAATTGTTTCAAAGCAACATAAATGAGAGAGAACAGTTTAACTTTCAGTAAAAACTAACCATATCTGAGATTTTTAAAGACAGTTGTAGAAGTAAACTTATTTTAACTATGAAGAAATCTGGGCTGCCAACGTTGGTCAACAAAACATAGTATTAATAATTAACTAAGGGTTAACATGGTGATTTATATGTGCCTATACACACAAAATGCAGCTTGAAACATTTTGATTCGACGAGTTCTATATAGAAAAGGCAATTTACAATGAATTAGTGCTTCTACAGCTTTGAATGCACCTTTTTTGTGAACATGTATGTAAATGAAAGGTATAATCACTGAAAATCAGTGGGAAGATGGATATTTCATTTGATAACCGGATTGGGAAGGAATAGAAAAATGATAAATATCTCAAAACAAATTAATGAAAATCCAAATCTGATAAGGTTTGCTACATCAATGCATATTTTTTTGTCAAATTTAAAACAAATTCATACTCAAATTTAAAGCATTTCATCATCATCATTTCTGTTTTAATATCAATTTTATTACACCAAGTTTTGTTACTTAATTTCATTCATACTGAAAGTAAATTAAATTTACGTTCTCAATTTATTAAAGATTATTTTATAGGGCTTTTAATTTGAAATTAAACAATATCATCATCAGTTACACATGCAATACTATTAACTGAAGCGAAACTACTGATGGTAAATGTAACTAAATAATTCATAAGTATTTTAGGAGTGGCTTAATTATTTCTGTTTAGTAAAAAAAGTAACAACAATGCACATATCCATTTTTAGGACCTCTAAGACTGATAAGAGTGAGGAAGAAAGGTATGCTTAAACCAGAGACCTGGTTCAAATGCATGAAATAGGGTGGATTCTGCTAAAGGGACCCAATGGCTAGGTGGGGGTCTAAAAACAAGTGGCAAATTAAGTCTGCCATTCAAATAGGTAACAGCTAGATACGAACACAGAACGCAAAGAGCTAAAACAAATAAAATAATGTGTATTGCCTAATGCTCTAATAATTCAGCAAGTCTACTGCCTAGAACAAATAGTTATTTTATCGACCCCAAAAGGATGAAAGGCAAAGTTAACCACAGAAGATCCTGAACTAAGTGTGCTGAGTGCCAGAACAATACTGCCAGTCATTTTGTTCTATGCTCTAATGACTCTGCCAAATTGCTGCTAACAGTAATAGGAAAATCACTATCTACAAAAAGATTATACTACAGCTAAGAACCACCACAAACCATAAACATACAACATGTATAATGGCATTCTAAGAAAATTGACTGTTAACAAGTTGAATTTGACAGTGAACCAACACATACAATATGCTAAGTATAATGTTATAAAAGCCTAGCATCATAGATTTCAGTGATGTGGAATATGTACACTACTACAAATTATAGAGTACTTAAGACAAGATGGAAACTATTTGTTGCAACTGTAGTAGTAGATAATATTGTTACTTTGTTGAAGCTCATAATAGCATGCTGTCTTTGAACTGCAGTGTATAGAAAGAGGTTAGACTTTAACATACAATTAGAAAAAAAAATCATTTTTAGATTCAACAAATAATTGTATGTTATATGTTTAAGTAATGTATTTCGGTTTTTCCTGCATTTTGCTTTCATTGTCATACTAGGGTAAGGAAACATGCTGCACTATGTAATTATAAGTAAAACACATAAAAAAGACAGCCTGAGGTAATTAGTCATTTTTATTATTGTAAAGCATTTTGAAGTTAAAGCCTGAAATATAATTAGGAAATGATGATTACGAATATAATGATGTTCATATGTAAGCAATTAAATGTACGTTACGTGAAAGAAGTGATGTGGAGATGTATACTTTTAAGCTCTTATAGATAGTTAATTAATATGTAATTGACAAAAATACATACTTTTAGATGAAAATGGATATAAATATTGTAGTCAAGTTGAATGTTAGAATAATACAATTTAGTTTATTAGTCAATAACATGATAATTACTGCAGTCTCAAAATACCACACACTCTACACAGATGAGATGATGGACAGGTTTGTACGAATACAGTGGACACTCACATGATTGATGGTGAGAATGTTGTACCTACAGCAAAGCATTTCAGAGGTCAAATCTAGAGGCATCAAGCAGAAGGCTTAGATAAAAGACAATAATTGAAATAATTGAAAGTGGCTTTATATTTTCAGTGGTGTAAGCCACATTAATATAAGCCTTACCCAACAAAAATGGTAGTTTAACAAGGCAGAGATGACTTTCATCTAATAGATTATTTGTGAATCTAGATTAAAAGCACTTAGAATAGAAAACACTTAGACAGGAGAAAAGAAGTGTCTGGAATAATAAGTATGGATTTGTTGTTGACAATATTGTCATAAAGGATAACTGATTGTGTCTTTAAGAGTGATGGAACATGATCAAAGTATGGACATTATCTGTTTTTGTTTTACGAATACACTCGTCCCTTTAGTTTTAATTCAAAGGGTGATTGCTAAGTATATAAAACCTGTGGCTTCTCTATATGCCATCTCCATCTGAACCTGATTATAAATCAGTAATTAAGAGATAATTGAAGTAAGATAATATATAAAACATACTCCTGCAATTCATTTGATGAGAGCAAATAAAGGAATAATTATTGAAATAAAGGAAACATAGAAACCTTTGTAGGCTAATTTGACATCTTATCATTATCATTGAAACCCCAGAGCAAAAGTAAAAATAGCAATTATATAGATTATCATATTCTTATCTAAGTTAAGCAAGCTGGATCTAAATATTTACAAATATAGCATTGATCTTTAAATTCTTATTATTATAAGTAATCTGTTTGAATTGGATAAAGGTGAACTTAAGTAGGTAATAGAGGCAAGAGGGATATTTGTGTTGTTGGAGTGAATATAACATAAAATAGTTGCAATGAAAGATAAAGTAAAAGTAAAATGAGATGATTATAGAGGAATGATGAATTAACAAATATAGTATGCATAGGAAAACAATTTTACTGATAAATGATACTGCCATGTTTTACTGTATGTAGATTAAAAAGTTCAAACTTTTAATATAAACCTTGTAAAAAGGAGTGAAAAAGAATCCATGAACATCTTTTTGTTTCCTTATATAAAACTAAAACATATGAAATGATGTTCTGTTATCAGATAAAAAAAAAAGTACATGAATAAATAAATTGTAGAATCTTCAATGTTTTCGTTTAATTTCAAATATGCTCAAAATGTTTAAAGTTTGATGAATGTACTAAATGAATAATGATTTTGTGCCTTTCATTTTGACATTGTTATGTGTGTAAAATTTGCTCACAGACTGAAAAGTAATCAAAGGGATTTCTTTTTATATTTAGTTAACATATGCAATTCAAGCATTGAGTATATACTTCAAAACAGTTCAGATATATGTCTTTTAGATAAATTAGTTTATGCCAATAAAGAAACCTATAGTGAAGAGTTGACAAAAGTTTAGAGGTGGAAATATTCTCATTTTGTATGAAAATATTCCCTTTCCTTACAAATATAAGCATTTGTAAAATAAATGCACTAGAACTACATGAATAATAATACCCAACGACCAGTGAAGTTGACTAAGCCATAGGTGTTTATGACAGTAAAAAAAACTGGACTTCATCTAAGAAGACAGCTGATGATGAATAAATATCCAATATATGCTAGTATGCCATTTAGAGTCAGAAAACTCTTTGAAAATCTACTACTAAAATTTATATTTCTGGAAACAACTTAATGCTGCATTGGAATAGAATACTAAAAGACATTCCTGGTAGAAAAGAAAGTGGAATAGATATAGGCATTGAGCCACCATATTGAAAATACTTTTAATAATAAAACATTAGTTGTGAAATTGACTAAAATCTTAATGTTCAAAGGTTTTATCAATGCCATGCTGCATGAGAATTCTATTGAATTTTTTCTAGCTGCTGCTTCAAAGAATGAAATTATTTTCATAGTAATATTGATCCTCAGGAATTTCATCAATTTTTATAAAATATCTCATTTATAAAGCATAAAACATTCAAATTATAGGGCACAACTTGCATCAGCTGCTTGCTCCTGAATTCTGCTTTAATATTTCTTTTTATATTCATGAAACTTTACGAAATAGTTTTGTGTTATTTGTATAGTAGAACTTAATATGTATTTGTTGAGAAATAACTGAAAATGTATATAACATAATTCATGACAAAATGTTCAACATAGACTTGAAGAGACATCAAGAGAACGTTTATGTATTAACTTGATCTGTTAAATGTACTAATCAAATACCTCCTAACAAACTTCACCTGCTAACTTTAAAAGAGAAGTCACATGCTTTAAGGCAAATATTGCATGACACTTAAAAAATAGCAGGGCCACAGGAAAAATACTTCCCTGATTCTCCAAAACATTCTCATTTCTATTCTTTCCAGGTTTTATGACTGCTTAATGTTGCTCACGCTTTAGGAAGGGAAATAGCCTAAACACGCCTGTTGTTGTTGCTGACCACAGTGTAAATACAAACAAAAAACTGTAAATCAGTTTGGCAAAACGGAATATCAAATTCTAAGATGTTTGTAATTATTTGTAAACATTTGACCAACTCTCCCCCATGATAAATGTAATAACAGGTGTTATTTATTACAAACAACACAAACTAGGGTTTAGCTTTTACTAAAATAAAAGGGGAAAACATCTCCGAATTTTCAAGAAATAGTGTCAACTGTTTTCTTTACATAAAATACGGTAGATTTGTAAAAACACATTTGTATGGACGAGGAATTTGATTAATAAGGAGTCTAAATTAAGATGAATAATAACAGAATAAATAAATTCAAATAATTTTATCTTGAAAGCTATAAAGTTTAACTGAATAGTATTTTGATCCCACTTATGTAAAGTAATAATTTTATCATAATAATGTAAAGTAATAATTTTGTAAGATAAATAAGGAATAAGAAACTGTAAAGGAAGTTTTTTGTATAATCATTATTATTATTTCGAATTTCATTGTATTATGTGCTCAGTAATCTAGATATAAATATTTGTTATTGCTTGATTGAATGCTTCAAGGTATTGTTAATAACATCGATTATCCATCAAATTCAAGGTGAATAGTTAAATTGTATATTGGAAGTCAGCATTTTAAAAGAAGTACTATCATATGTTGTATACTATTCTAGGCTGGCAAATATATCTTTTGAATGTGTAATTTGTGACAGTGAAAGGAAGTGTTTCACTATATAATCTTATTGAATAATCACTTAAACCCTCAGTTACCATATTTCTAATAAAAAGCACTACCCATGATTTTTGAATAATTTAAAATGCAATCAAGAGTCTGGAGAGTTTTAGTAATATAACCCACTTTTTCATCATTAAGTTAACAATGGTTCTCACATGCAATTTACATGGTAATTTTAAATACGTATATATAAACATTTAAAAACAAACATTATTATTTCATAAAACAAAGTCTAAATTCAAGCAGATTGGTATCAAAAGTGTTAAGTAGTGAGAAAAATATTAAAATGTATATTCAGATACTCATCCAAATTCAGAGAATACCCTGAGCAAACTGAAGAAGTTGAGAGAGTGGAGATTGTTCAGCTCAGCAGTTCCTGCTTCAGCTGTTAAGTGCAGGGCAAAAAAGGCTTAGTGTGGTGCCGGATGGCAGGAGGACCCCTTGGTTCAATCAAGAGGTTAAAAATACCATCCGAGCAAAGAAGGAAGCTAACAAAGCTTGGCTTGGAAATAAGTCTCCATTGCACTTGCAGTACAAGCAGGCACAAAGAATCAATGCATAGACAGTAAAGGCATAACAAGTTAAGACATTGAAGGACTCTGGGGTTAAGCTACACTCCAACATCAGATCAGCAAATAAAGTGTTCTGGCAGACCATCTGCTAACTTCGTAATAAGAACTCCTCCTCCACACCTGTTATCAGGAATGTGCCAGGGATTCTCCTCTTTTCAGAGAGGTGTATCCTCATGAGGTGGAGAGAATACTTTGCTGATTTCCTAAACCTGATCAGAGCAGCATCTTTTGATGTACACAAGGTGCATCTGGGAGTGGTGACTAAACTCTCTGAGGTTGAGGGCACAAAAGCAGTTAAAGGGCTCAAATGTGGCAAGGCCACTGGGGAATATGAAATCTGGCCCAAGATGTTAAAAGCCTTAAATAAAGAAGGTATTCCCTGGCTGACTCATGTGTGGTTGGTGGCTTGGACCTTTGGAAAGGCAACTAAGCAATGGTAACCAGGAGTGATAATCTCAATTTTCAAAAAGGGAGGCAAGAGAAATTGTTCCAATTACAGAGGGATCTCCTTCTTAAACCTCCCCAGTAAAGTCTATGCTAAGTGTCTGGGAAAGGGATGTAGGTAGATTGTTGAGTCCAAGGTAGCTGACGAACAGTGTGATTTTTGCTCTGGACACACCGCAGCTGACCAAATATTCACAATGAGGCAAGTCTTCAAGAAATCCTGGGAGAATTGCCAAGAGGAATATGCTTGTTTTGTCACCCTCAAAAAGGCATACGACTATATTCCCCGGGACTTCCTGTGGAAGATCTTATAGGAGTATGGGATGGAGGGTCAGCTTTTTGTTGCCCTAATGTGTATATAAATGCCTGAATTTTTGTGTTCAGATAAATAGTGCTAATTCAAAACCATTCAATGTGGAAGTCAGATTCAGGAAAGGGTGCATACTGTCACCTCACCTGTTCATTATTTTCATGAACAGGATTGACATGTACAGTTGGATTGGAAGTATTATCACAACTGGCAGATGTAAAATCAGTCAGTTGGAATTTGCAGTCAACATGGTGTTCCTTAACTTGACAGAAGGTGATCTATGACTTGCACTCAATAGATTTGATGCCAAGTGCTCCATGGCTATAATGAAAATCAGTGCTGTAAAAACTGAGACACTCATCCTCTAAAAGAATCCTGTGCAGTGCACTCTACATGTGAAGGGAGTTTCACTGAAGTAGGTGGAGAAGTTCAGGTATCTCAGGGCCATGTTCATGAATGATGGTATGCAGGATGCTGAATTAAGTTCAAGAATTGCAGGAGCTGGTGCAGTAATGTGCCAGCTTTAGCATTCTTTAATGAGAAGGGATGTAGGTGTTAAAGCCAAACTTGCTATTTCTAATTTGATATTCATGCCAACTCTTACCTATGGTCATTAAACTTGGATAATAACCAAAAGGATACAATCACAAATCCAAGCGGCCAAAATGGGGTTCCTCTGTAAAGTCTTCTGTGTAACTTTACTTGACAGAGAGCATATCTTGGAGATCAGAGTTATTCAAGGTAGAGCTGATACTTCTTTGAATTGAGAGATCACAGCTCTGATACTATTGGCATATGGTTAGAATGTCTAGCTGATCAGCAGACATTAAAGGATGAATATGATGATGATAAAATTCCATGAACTAGCGTCATTTTAGAAGACAAAATAGCAAAAATACTTCCTGCGAAATCGTTGTTTCATCTGAAATACAATACTTTATAGATATTATTTATTTGCCAGTGGTATAACTTACATTAGAAACTGAAGAACTGTGATCAAGTTGTTTTTATTTAACTTTTTTGCTGGACCTATTTAATTTAGCAAAATAATGATCCAATCTAAACACAGTTAGACAGGTGGCAGAAATTGGACATTTCTTAAAGAGAAAGAAAGACAGAAAAATGAAAACAAAACATATTTTCTTAGAAATGGATATTTGAATGGGGGAAAAGAAGATATGAACACACTAGAAAATATTGGTTTTTGTTGATTGAACCAATGATTTCAAGATGCATTAAAGCTATTTGGAATTAAATATATGGGATGGTTTCATTAAAATATTTTGTAAGGGATTCAATTTAGTCTTTAATCTGTTAAAGGACAAAAATGCTAACAGTTATGAAGTGCCAAATGTCAAGTAACTGGGCTTTTCTAATTAAGTTCTTGAAGAAGGAAAAATTATGCTGAAATAAAATCTCATGTACAAAAAAATAAATAATTAATAAATTCTCCTTTCAATATTCCTTGATGTCAAACCATTAAAAAATGCTACCACAAGAGGAAAAAGTCTGAAACAAAAACTAATAAAAAGAAAAAGGTTCTAAAATCAATACCATCAACAAAAATTATTCACAACTCGGCTGTTGAATTGTGAGGAGAATAGTAAAATGACAACCATCCCTATTTGAACACTCCTTGTTCTAACACTCCAAGATATTTGAAAAACAAAACTTTCTAGTGTGTTTTTATCTGACAAAGAGGAATGCTTTATTGATGAGAAAGGATTAACAGAACACTGAAGATCAGTTTATTGCATCAGATTATTTCAAAATGATATATAATTGTTTTTTAAATTATTTTTAAAAGTATTGAATAAAAATTACCTGATATTAGAAAACACTTAATGTTCAAATGATATAGCAATGTCCAAATCAAAAACAAAGTTTTTTCTTTATTATTTATTTTTTATTTCCTAGATAAAATGCTGCTTTAAAGCTAATTTGATTAACAGAATTATTATATGAGTTATATGCAATGCCTTTATTGATATTATAAAGAATTTATGTATAAAGCTGTTTTATTCTTGTTTAACACCTGTTCAGATCTCCAGATGTAGTAATATGAATAAGTGTGTTAATCTATTTGAAGTTTCAAATTGAATAAGAGTAAAATATATCAAATATCCTTAAGGTTCTTTGTTTTAATGAGTTCAATAATAATCTGGATGATATTGTAGTTATGTTTGAAATAAATTTCCATATGTATCACTGATATAATTCGTTGGAATTTTCCTTTAAACATCAGCTTTACTCTGTCATGATCATCATTGGTGTCTGCAGCTGAATGTCCTTACAAATACCACACACTTTATGGCATATACTTGGTGCATGATTTCTATAACTGGATATCCTTCCTAACACCCACCACTTAGCATGTTCTGGAAATATTTTATCATGATTCATGCCCTGCCACCTTACAGGGTGGACTGAGTGCATTTTTATCATGACACCATCACTGGGGAAGAATTGAGTCATTGACGATTAGGATATTTTTTGATTGGTATAATGAACGAAAAGAAATCATCATCATTATCATCACTGTTTAACGACCATTTTTTCATGCTAGCATGAGTTAGACGAGTTGCCCCATTATGAGACAAGACAGGTTTGACGATCATGTCTTGCTTATACAGGACTGATTTTGACTTGGTTTCTACGACTGGATGCCTTTCCTGACACCATCCACATTTACAGTGTGTACTGAGTGAATAGAAGGAGGAGGGGGTGCATACAAGATATATGTTTCAACCTGTGCAGATGAGAAGGTGGGTCTTCTGTATTACTGCATAATGCCAGAGATCTCAGTCCTCAGTCACTATTGCCTTTGAAAGGTGCAATAGTGCAAGGTCAACTTTTATCACCTCATCTCTCTAGGTCTTCCTACACCATAGATTTCATCAACTTTGAACCCCCATAACTTTTATAAAATGAAGTTATATCTATACAGTTGTGACTAATATTTTTTAAGAGTTTTTAATTTTAAGAGAGAAAAATGGTTGCAATTGCAGGTACTCAAATATTAAGTTACAAAGTTCATTAAGTGAAACAGCTTTAGCTTATAAATATCTGTTTGATCTCAACAGGGAAAAAGTAATATAAATTGAGTACATCAAAATTATTCCTATCTCTTTCTATATATTTTTATCTAGCTGACTAGCTTTATAATTATAGCTGTTTTTCTCTATCCCTTTTCCTTAAACCCTCCCTCTCTCTGATTTACAATAAATACAGTTATTTGAATATACTAATATAACATAATTAATTGATCCTCTATTACTATATTGTTCTGAGCTAATAAAACAACATGCATAAACAAGCATCATCATTACACTTCTATTTTCCATGCTAGCATGATTTAGACATGGTGTCATGTAATGAGACTATTCAGGCCAGATGACTGTGTCTTGCTCATATGGATCTGTTTTTTGGCTTGGTTTCTATGGCTGGATGCCCTTCTTGAAACCTGGCTGGACTGACTGGGTGCTTTATATCATGACACCAGAATGACCACCTAACAGTGTGAACTAGATGCATTTTCATCATGGTACCAGCATGACCAGCTAACAGGGGACTGTGTTATGTTACCAGCACACGCACCTTACAGGGTAGACCGGGAAATTTTTCATCATGGTAGCAGCAGCTTATAGATATAAAATAGCATCAAATATTAAATGTTTGAATAACATAACATTTTTAGTGTTTTGCTTATTTGAAAATAAAAAAAATTAAACACAGAATTATTTTCACATGATTCTTTGTTTTACATAAACAATGGGTAAAATAAACATCAAAGTACTTTTAGTATAAGATTTCTCTATTATATAACCCTGTCAAACATTTTAGTGATTGAAACAAGTATCTCAACTTCTTGTTCAAATTTTCTATTACTCCCACAAAATTCAAATTCGACCCACAATTTTCAATAAATCCTTAAGGATTTAATTATTATTCATTGTCCATTGTCTATTAATGGTACATCATTCTCTAAATAGGAAAGTTGGAGTAGAATGTCACAATTAAGACTCCAGATAACGGTTAAACATATTACCAAGGTCCAGCTGTTTCAATATTTCACAATTAGTAAATTAAATTTGAGAAACCTGAGAAGCACACTTATCATTAATTTTATTATTATATTATGCATTTATTTTACATCTGAGGCAAGATTCAATAGTTCAAACATTAAATTGAATATAAATTGAAATTCCCATATTTTAATTGAATTAGATATTCAAGTGCCTGCAATAAGAATCCTTAAAGAAATGTGTGTGCATAATTCATGAAAAATAGTCTGTGCAATTTAAACGTGTTTATTGCATTAAAATGCAATTAGATGATCAAGAATTTACAAAGTATAACAGTTCAAAAATCATAAATAATTCTAATGCAGAAGAATATTGCTATAGAATATGTAAACTTTAAAGAAAATATTTTGTTTGTTAGATTTTCATATTATTGGTATTGAGTCAGTGAAATTAAATATTTACAGATAATATTTAATAGAATAAAGATATGAATGTCACTAACAGCCCATACGATGAAGCATGAAACTTCAAGAAGTGTATTTTAAACATGACACACTTCTTTGTTGGCATGATGATTATGAGTCAAATTCTTAACTCTGAGTAAACCTAAGTAGTTATAATAGTAAAAATCAATATAATAGATATAAAACTTGGTATAGAAGCTATAGGTTTTGTCAAATGATCACCAGAAAGTGAAACAATACACGAATATCATATATCTTCCATGTTGGAATATCTTAGTTAAATCTATAGTGTTATTTTTCCCCATGTCTATAATTTTCATATATTCCAGCTATCTCACTTGGACTTTCTGGCCACTTAAAATACAGAAGCCCTCAATTATCAAGTGCCAACACTTTATATCTGGCAGGCATTATCCATTCTCTGCATATATCTAAATCAATCATTTTAGTCATGACTTATCTGTCTTGTTCTGCCATTCTTCACACACACACATCACATTTTTAATATCTAGCATTTTATACAACATACCTAAATTTTATTTGTCTCTCAGATCCATAGAATGTGCACATAACAGCTAATAGTGAATAGTTTTCCCATTAGCATACTTGATTATCTCTAAGTACATTATAGTTGTTGACATATTTAACATTATTTGCTTGTTGTTAGCAGGAACATCTTTGAATTAATACTTCTTAATTTCCTTAACTTTCTTTCCAATACAAACTTCAACTAAGTCAATACTCAATACTGATTAGCTTTCTTAATTAACACCGTCTAATGGCAGCAGTTTGGCAGTATCGGTAGAGCATTAGACACCATGCTTTGCGGCATAGAGTTATGACCCTTTACGTTCTGAGTTCAAATCCTTCCAAGGTTAGCTTTGCCTTTCATCCTTACGGGATAGATAAAATAAAGCACCAGTAATGCACTGGGGTAATTGCTGGCCTTGTGTCAAAAGTAGAAGCTTGACAGTATCGGTAGAGGGTCGGATGCCATGCTTTGCAGCAAAGAGTTACGTCCCTTTATGGTCTGAGTTCAAATCCCGCCGAGGTTAACTTTGCCTTTCATCCTTACGGAGTTGATAAAATAAAGTACCAGTAATACACTGGAATAATTGCTGGCCATTAATTAACACTCTAAAAAGAGCTCAGGCTTGATCTAGCAGGAATCTTAATTCAACATTCCTACCAATTGTTTCCATTTAAAGTAATATTTATTACATTCCCTCAAGCTACAAGGGTCGACTGAAAAGTTCACAAACTGATTATGAAGGAGTGATGTTTGAGCTGTGAAATTTTGTATGCATTAATTTTAACTTTTCTTATTAATAACTGCATTGTTTCTTTCCAGGTACTATGTTGAAAATAAACCTCATTTGGTCAGCGTAAGAACTTTTCAGGCTATGAAGCTTTCAGCTTACCATCCTATTTCCCCAGCATTTTAATATTTTATTGTATTTCCTGATATAAAATATCATAAAACATAATTTGCATATATAAAAATCAATGATTTTCTCTCTATCCCCACCCCTCTCTCTCTCACACACACACATACTCTCTCTCTCTTTCAAATTGTTTATGGGATTTAGAAAAGGAAAAGCAGTGTCCAAGCCCTTTTTCAACATCTCTGAAACTGATATGTGAAAGTGGGGAAGTTATACTCAGGCCCATGAGTTAGCCCAAATGTTAGCAAAAGACTCTCCAAGATATTCATTCGAGTGTCAGAGTATATCTACCTCTAAAGAACACCTGTTAAATTTCATTCACAAGGGTTTAGTTGACCTGAGGCTATAGTGGAAGACATTCTCATACACATTGAAATATTAAATTACTCAGTTTCTGATTAACTTCCTTATATATTCTAAATACTTTGCACAATCCAGTTAAATGTGTTATCTCACCAAAGTGTTAAACATGTTGAAAAATACAAATTATATAAACTGTTATTAGTCTAGTATTTCTCACTATAAATATAAAGGATTCAAATTTGATTTGAATGTTTATCTGTGTTCAAAAAAGCATAATAGAATTCATCACCAATTTCTTCAAAGGTGAAAATCTAAAATAATAGTAAGTAAGTTTATTCTTGAATAACTTTTTTTTATTTCCTTTCCTTCATGCTGTTGATCACACTGTACCAACCAATATCAACAAACCCATTCATTCATTTCATAATACACAACCAGTAAATAAGTAATATGATGATTCCATTGATCTATTTCAACAGTTCACATTCGTATGTTAAACCTTCCATTGAAAAAATTCACAAATTATTAATCAGCTGTATCAGACATCTAACTTCTCAAAGACTTTACATATTTTAACACTATTCTGCTAGTGGATTAGATTTATGAGATTTGATCATTTCTTTTGAAAGTTAATGCATTGATTTGCTTACGTGTTTCTATTGTGTTGTGATCTTCAGATGAAGTTACATACTCATAAGTAGTTTACATCTCTCTTAAAAGGAAAGTTGACTGCGGTTAAAATAATTAATATATTTTTTGAAGTTTTGAAAGGTGGCAATTGTAAGTAAAAATTAAATAGGCTGGAAATCCGAACATAATGAAATAATGTGCTCTAGCAGTTGGAAAATTTAATTTTTTTAACGTGATCTGTTACATATTAACAAATGGAAAAACGGATGTAAAAACGATGATGATCATACATACATATATATATATAATTATTAAGGCCAGTTAGTACAGTGGCACCATACTAGGTGTGTATGTTTCATTAGCCCAGAGGACTAATTTGTTCAACCTGTGTCAATGAAAATGAACCAGAAAAAGATTTTCCAGTACATTTTCATTGGCACAGGTTAAACAAGTTAGTCCTCAGGATTAATGAAACATACGTACCTGATATGGTGGCATTGCAGTAACTGGTCTTAATATTTATATTCAAATTTACCCAATGGAATTGAGTTGCTTTATACCTTGGATATTTTTACTGACCTATCACTACTACATATACATAAATATATTAGGGATGGCAACATGAAAGGACCTGTTATTTTTCTCTAAAGGCATTTTTTCCGAATCTGCCCTGTCCGTCCCCTCAATCTTTCTAATTTCTCATTCATTCTTCTGATGAAGGCTAGCTTCTGAAACGTTACGACCCTCTTCCTGCTATTTGAAGCGTTATTCCTTCCATACACTGTACCCATTGTGTTGTTATTTCTGTTTACCTTTAACATACATATGTATATATATATATATTTATATATATGTAGAAGTTGTATTTAATTTGTTGGAATTCCGACAAACATAAATGTTTATAACTGATTTAGAGCACTCAACAAGTTACTGGAGTAAATATTCCAAAATATTAAATAAATGGAAACTATATTTATAAAACCATATTTATTTTATTATATATATTTCAAGGGCAATCAAGCCAACCTTGGTGCGCTTTCATCAGATTAAATACAAATTTTGTTTTATAAATAAAGACGTACCCATGCAGATTCAACCTTATCGGTCGGATTCAACCTTATCGGTCCAGCAAATTTCCGACCAATAAGGTTGAATCTTCATGGGTACGTCTTTATTTATAAAACAAACTTTGTATTTTATCTGATGAAAGCGCACCAAGGTTGGCTTGGTTTCCCTTGAAATATATATAATAAAATAAATGTGGTTTTATAAATATAGTTTCCATTTATTTAATATCATGGTATATATATATATATATATATATATTGTTATACTTTGGAAGGGTCATGCTGCCAAAAAAAAACACACACACGCCTGTTGGTTTTCACTTCAATTTACAACTGCCAAGTGAAAGACATGCTAATCAGGTCTGGTATTAGTACTCCCAATGGAAAGAGGTGAAGAGGACATCCAAAGATGAACTGGCATCAGACAATCAACAAAGACCTAAAATATATCAACACAAGTTGGAATAATGTATTGATAGATGCAATTGACAGTGGTCATTGGAGCAATTTGGCTGTCTCATGCATGTCAATGTGTGATCTTTAAGTCCAAGTCATTCAATATGACTTATTGGCATAATCAGCAGAGGGTCGGACGCCATGCTTTCCAGCATAGTAACGTCCCTTTATGGTCTGAGTTCAAATCCCGTCGAGGTTAACTTTGCCTTTGATCCTTACCGGGTTGATAAAATAAAGTACCAGTAATGAACTGAGTAATTGCTGGCATTGTGCCAAAAGTAGAAACAATTATTTTTTTTTCAATAAAATAATGCACCAGTAATGCACTGGGGTCGATTTAATCAAATTTCCTCTTCCCCAAAATTGTTGGCCTTGTGCCTAAATCAGAAACCACTGTTTTGTAACATATTGTATTAAATAAGTAAATTGTAATTAATGAAGTGATTTGATTGAAACTTTCTATAACTTTATGACTTAAATAATTAGGTTGAATTTTTCTCTTTTTTTTTTTGCTTATTTATTGGCTATTTAATTTGTTCTGATCCTAAGTAAATTGGTGTGAACACTGGCAAAATCCTGCCAGCATATTCCTTCTTGTAGTAATGTTAAGAAAAATGGACTTTTCAATTGTCAGACTATCAGAAGGTAGCATATACTACTATTACTAAATCAGTGTGGCTGCTATTATTGATTTTCCTGTTTCATTCTTTCTTTCTAGTTTTCTTTATCAGAAATTGTGATTGTCATATGACAGAGTAATACTGTTCTTTTGTTTTTATATTTATACTAATAGTTTTGAATGCACACATAAGCACAATTGAGATTCTTAACATGAAAGAGAAAGAAGTGGAGAGAGAGAGAGAGAAAGAGAGAGAGAGAGAGAGAGAGAGAGAGAGAGAGAGAGAGAGAGAGAGAGAGAGAGATAGAGAGAGAGAGAGAGAGAGAGAGAGAGAGAGAGAGATATGAGAGAGAAGAAAAAGTGAGGGAAAGTGAGAATAAGGCTGTAGAATATTGGAAATGTCTAAAAATAATATCTAACAGCCTCATATTCTTGGTGAGTTTTTTTATGTAACAGGTAATAATGATTTTTAAATGCTGGTTGAGCTGATTAATGTAAGCTGTGGTATCTAGTGTGTGAAATACAGCATCATCATGACCATTGTTAAAGTGTTCATTACCATTATCAGAGCCACTATCATAACCAACATTGCTATAATTCTCTTCTTCCTCCTCATTTCCATTGCCAGAGTCTCTCATCTCTTATCTTGACAAATATATGTAGAAGTTCTTAAATCTGGCAAAGTATTGGCTAGTTCTTTCATAAAAATAAGAAAAAATATTTACAAGCTCTCGTTATTTAACTTATTGCTTTTTTTTTTCTAAGTTCTAATTTTACTGGAATCATCTTTTCTTATTATTAATAAAAGGAAAGCACCCACTAATTTACAAGTAACACCTAATCAACTATATGTTTAGAAAAATAGACTTTTGCCCAATCCTTAACCTTCTTGCAGAGTTTTCATTGACATGTGACCATGACCAACATTGTGCACTTTACAGAACACTTCAAAAGAGTCAATAAAAACAGATGAGACCCCTTTAACAACACAAAGGCAATAATGATATATATATATATGCATATATATATATCAGTTATACACATTCCCAACAGTGAAGACTTCAACATCGCTACAGATGCAACATTTACAATATCTTATGTAACTTCTCACGTGTAGCATTGTCAAAATTGCATCTAAAAGACTAGGCATAATCTTCAATGAAAGAGAATACTTCAGCTTTAGTCAGTTTCTGATCCTCTACAATGTCCACAGACAATTACTTATATTTCTGGGTTTAATTTGTAGCTATACATGTAAATAATGCAGGCTACCTTTAAATAAAAAATGTTTTTGCATGTAATATGCATACATTTAATCTCACTGTTAAATTTTAAGCATTGATCATGTCACAGATACTGCAGTATTGGGATTAGTGTGGTGGATGCATGCATTTCCCTCTCATAGTTTTCCAGAATTTGCCTCCAACCCCTCTTTTCCCCAATTTGAGGAAGCTGTGACATGATCACTGTAAGACTAAATATATGTTTATTATATATAAACATAATGTATATGGATTTATATATGTCTTTATGCTGCAAAAACTACCTCACAAATACACTGTTCCTAACAGCTAACTCTTCTGCGACATTATAATCATTTCTACATTCCTGAATGAGAAACATTCAATTAACATTGCAGTTCTGGTTTGTATTTGACATGAATAGTGATGGCTATACGTTCTCTTCCTAGGCAAAAACAAAGTGTACAGCTAACCAGTTGTGAAACATATTGAGACAATATTGTGTGGGGGTGGGGTTGTATGAATGAAAGGAATAAAAAAAAGTGTTTACATTTTTTCCATTTCAACAGTGAGACTTATAATTTAAAACAGTAATTATACATTAAATATATCTGATACTATATATTATTTATTTTTTGTTGAATCACTAATCTGATGAGCAGATCGACATTATTAATGATTATTTTCATATAAGTTCTCTACTGTCTGTTTGAGCCAATGTACACACACACACACACACATATATATATATCTGTGTGTGTGTGTGTGAATAGGTTGTTGATACAATAAGGAAGTGGTAGCAGAAGCTTGGATAGCTGTTAGGTATATAAGCAACACATGGCTTATCTTTTTGTATAAAAATGCAGACTGAATGAAACATACATGGGAAGAGTGATGCAGCATGGTAGTAAGAAATGAGCATTGAATTTTAAAATGGATGAGCATAATCTATATGGTATATAATGTTAACTGTAGGAAAGGTGGAAAATAACATAGTTAAATGAGGGGTTAGGCATTAAAGTGTCAGCAAATGTAAATAAGAGAGCTAACTCTGTTGATATGGACAGGTACCAATGGTTGATGCTTGCTGGTTGAAGAATGTGATATGTTGTTATTTCAGAATACTCATGAAAGTGAAAAACAAAAGAAAAAGTAAAAGAAACATGGTAGAAAGATTGCAGGTTGCTGGGTTTCATAGATGAAGATGACAAAAGATGAAACTGCTTTGTCTGATGTATATCAGCATTACAAATCATGTTGTTGTTATGATGATGGAAGAATCAAATCTTTTGAAAATAGCACTAGGGTCAACAGTTTAAAATGTTCTTTAATGCTCAAGACAGGAACACTTTTGCAATCAAACTAATGGCTAATGTAGTAATCTAATTAACGTTTCTTATTGATTAACATAGTGTTAATTAACTAGCTAATAAAATATTTGTATTCAATTGTTGGCTATTATTATTATTATTATTATTATTATTGAAAGGGCAGGAGATTGGCAAAATATTAATCACTTCTATAAGTTATTATTTCTTTATCATGGTCACGAATTATAAGATTAAATGTTAATTATATTTTAATGTTTGATTGTAATAGTTTTATTTATGGTATAATGATAAAGCAAATTCAAATGTTGGACAAAATCCTGTACAATATTTACTTCCATACATATACATTCTGAGTTCAAATCTTACCAAGGTCAACTTTGCCTTTCAGCAAACAAGTTCAGAGGGTAATATAATCGACTATTTCCTCTACAAATTTTAAGGCCTTGTGTCTAAGTTAGAATAATAGTTAGAATAATTATTATTGATAAATAAAGAATGGTCGAGTGATACAGACATATTAAATGACTAAGGCACTACTTTACATTCTGAGTTCAAATTATACTACATGAAAGTGTGCCATTCATACTATTTTGATTAATAAAATATATACAAATCTAATATTAGATTTTAATTTTAATTTGAAATTTGTGACATATCAAAGTTAGAAATTGATGTTAATAGTGAGTATAAAATGCACTTTGGAAATATGTTGTAAATGAATTTAAAGAAATATGATTTGGTAAATCATAGGAGAAAATGTGAATGTTGGTTATGTCCATGATTTTTCTAAGTCTTGAAATCTAGTATTAATTCTACATCATGTAACAAGACTGCACTAATCATGCTTTTTAGCATGAAAAATGACAGATAAAGTATAATAAAAATATTGATTTCTCTGAAAGAGTTTAATGTCATGGTAACAGAAATATAATTCTAAAAATTAATTTTAATAATTACAATTTCAAATTTGCTTTATCATACACAACAAATGAAACTATTACAATCAAACATTGAAATATAATTGAAATTTAATAATTCATGACCTTAACAAGAAATGATAACTTACAGGAGTGGTTAATATTTTGGCATTAAAATGTCAACTATTATCTTTCTAAATTAAAATGTCAAATGCCTAGTTATATATGAATATATTTATTTTCTATTCTATATTGGTTTTTATGACTGGGTGCTACTCTTATCACTAACACCTGCAAAGTAGGGATAAAATCTGCAATATATTAGGTCATTTAAGACAGGAAGTAATGTGTGCCTTACCTAAGAGTGTGTATTGTAGCACTGGACAAGGATACAACTCTATTTTGTGTCTGTACTAAATACTGTGCTTTCTATTATGCGGCCCATATAAAGCAAACATATGTTAAAGAGAATGCATCTATATTTGAAGCATTATTATCAATTGGATGGGTCGGATGCGATGCTTTGCAGCATAGAGTTACGCTCTTTTACGGTCTGAGTTCAAATCCCACCAAGGTTAACTTTGCCTTTCATCCCTATGGGGTCGATAAAGTAAAGTACCAGTAATGCACTGGGATAATTGCTGGCCTTGTGCCAAAAGTAGAAACAATTATTATGAATTGGATGGATAATGACTGCTAGATCCAAATTGTATATCCTTTGATGCATTGATTTGTACTTCTAAATAAAATATTTAACTCTACTTGCCTAAAACTTCATACCTAATTAGGAAATCCTTAGTTACTTCAGAAATCAACAACATTTACTATTCTCTTTGGAAAGCAATAAACTTGTGCTTAATCTTTTTTATACCAGACCACATCAAATTTCCCCTCGTTCTAAAATACTAAACTGTCTTGCGGTGTTTAAAGCTATCTAAAATCATTTTATTATATTTCTTAATATATATTATATTTTACTATATTTCTTGGCCATGTGCCTATAGTAGAAATCATTATATTTCTTGATAATGAGAATCATATCTATATTACTACATATGTAGTTTCAAACCCCTGCTTTAAAGGGTAAACACAAATTTTAAGAATCCTACAGTCTATATCACTCCATATTTTACAATATAAAATTAGTAACATTCAAACATTTATAGTATTATCAAATGAAGAACATTTAGACTTTGTATAATGTCATTATGGCATTTCAAATGAGAAAATGTGAAATTATTGAATAATTTATTAATAACTCGGTATTTAATAGAGAATTCAGAAATCTCTCAAAGATCTCCAAATTCATTAAAAGTATGGAGAATCTTTTCATAACATACTTCATTAAACTCGTTTAATCACCAAATCTCAACATTTTCTATTGTTCTTTATTAATTAAGTTTAGGTGGTTTAAAATTAAAAAGAAACTCAAAATGAAAACTTAATTCAGAAAGCAAAAACCAGAATATTTCACTGCTAAAACTAACTGAATTTCTGATACTATGGCTTATCCTATCGTCAATCTGATGCTTCTGTTCTACATTGAATAGAATTACTATTTTAATCTCATTTTTGTAAATCTACTTCCCAAGTAATCTGATTTTACTGAAACAAATGTTTCTTTCCTTGGATTCAACTAACTGAATGCAAAATTTAAACAGATTATACATTGGACTAAAAATAATTATTAGGACCTAACCTACTGTCGAATATAAACTTTAAGTGAAACCTACCACTGTAGTGGCACATTTCCTTATGAAATAATTTGAAAAGCATACCATTGTAAAAAAAAAAAAAATCACTTGCTACAAACACAGTTTCTGATACTCAAATCCAATAAAATGTGTCTGATATTTTTCTGTTTTTGAAAGTAAAGTTATATTTTGATAGAATTTCTCTATCAAAGGAATGCAAAATATATTCAATATTTCTTGCAAGAAAAAAAAAAAAAAAAAAAATGTAGATCATCAAGAGTTAGAATTTTGGTTATAAAATTATATTATTTGAAAGAAAATTCTCTATTTAAAAATGGCAATATTTCAAATGACTACATTGAAAATGAAAGAAAAAGGAAACATTAAAAACAATGAATTTTACATTTTGAAACAGATCAATAAAAAACATAACATCTCTTACAAGCCAATGAATTACCCATTATCACATCTACTTTTATTGAGGTTGTTAATACACATATATAAAATATAATTTAAAAAATTGAATTATGTTTGGGGCTTCAAATTGAGATAGCAATTTAAATGAAAGAGCTCACTTCAAGAGATATAAATACCAGTGTGACCCAAACCGGAATTTTAATGGTGATGACGTATTCAACACAATACAACCATGAAAATTACTTCTATTGATGTAGGAAAAATACATGCTAATTAATCTGTATGTGATTCTACAACTATGTGTACCAAACGTCATAGTAAAGCATCAAGTAGGTTGATTAGAAACCTTACAATTCCAATGTAAATCAGACTATCACATAAAAATACTCGAAATGAAACATGGATTGGCGTAGTGTATAAAGAATTCTAACTCATTCTATGTGATTTGAGTAAAGAAATTGGATATGAAAATACAAGGACTATATCAATGTTTAACAATTTAAATTTACAGAAAAACCTATTTACCGTATATACTCAAATATAAGCTGATTCAAATATACTCTGACCCTCTACTTTATGTTTGAGAAATGGGCAAAAGTCTAAACCCTGTTTCTGAGACAAGTCAGCTTATCAACATATGATGTGAGTGACAAAAAAGAGACCATGAGTTAGAGAAGGGAGAGAGAGAAAGCAAGCAAAATAAATCTATCCAGATGATATCTAAATTCCAATGAAACACTGTTAGTAAAAAATTATGAAATCATTAAACTAGAAGAACATTCATACATATAAATGAAATAAAACATCAAAATCAGAAAGAGAAATATTCAGATTTTCATTTCTAGAATTTCTAAATGTCTAAGAAATATCTACAAAGACTGAACATCTTAAAAAATAACCAGTAAAAACATTTCATGATTCTCAGAATGGCACCTTTATTAAAATATGAAATATCAATGCTATTAAGTTAGACATGGCCTGGGCCAATACTGGTCAAAAGTTATCAAAGTTGCCATGGTAGTGCCACTTTTCTGGAATAATATAATATCACAAGGACCATCACAATGATTAGATGTTGGATAACATCCATGAGCTTGGCTGGTCATGCTTGGGGATCCAACTGGATCAGTTGGAGATAGTTGCTTTTGACAGGACCCACAGAAATGAGTGTTTGTGGACTCTGCCCCCACAACCCGTTCAGGAATAAGTGGGTGAAGAGGAAAAATAAGAGGAAAAGAGCAAGAAGAAGAAAAATAAGAAAAAGAAAAAGAGAAAAAGAAAATAGAAAAAAAGAAAAAAAGAAAAAAGAAAAGAAAAAGAAAAAAGAAAAAAAAAAGAAAAAGAAGAAGACTAGTACACTACCACTTCTGCTAATGTAAATGTAGAAAAATATAGAAATATTGACTGGGGTTTGAAATTTCAGAATTATATTTGTTAAGCAAAGTCTTGATTTGAGACTATATGTTGAAACTGAGGAATTACATCATGTAAGAGTCTTTTTAACCATTATATATACTGAACATATACTGTAAATGTGGTTGGTGTTAGGAAGGGCATCCAGCCATAGAAAACCTGCCAGACAGTCCTATATGAGCAAGACATGGTCACCCGACCAATCTTGCCTCAAGTAGGACAATTCCTGTCTAAACCCATGCTAGCGTGGAAGATAGACATTAAACAATGATGATGATACTGAGTGAATGCCAGGATCTTTGCTCTCCTGAAAACATGGACCTCCCACTACTGTGAGCTGGTTACAAAGTCTGGCAGACATCACATAAATGGAGCTGTTTCATATGCAAGAAGACAGCATTAAAAAAAACACACACACACACACAAAAACGTTTATATTAACATTTCAATTATTTCATCACATTCTTACCAAATATGGTGACTGATACAATTCCACTGTAAGATGCAGAAATATAAACCTTGAATATCAATTTATCATATCCTATGTTAATTATATCCTCATATCTGAGTCTGTATTCCTATAAATGTCTGTATATTAAAACAAAGGAAAACTAAAATTTCTCTAAAATTCTTCATATTTTTTTCCATTTCAGATTTGATAAATTGTAACTTGTAACCAAATACTAAGAATGATGGAGCAAAGGGGAATAATAAAGAATGGAAATACTGACAAAACTTTGAACTAATATTATTAGATATAAAATTGCAACACACAAATCAAAAGAACATTAATTTATTCAGTTGTGCAATATTTTTTCAAATTTGGAAAATGAAATTAATGATTGCTTAATCTTTATATTATGGTGAGTAATTAACTATGTTTGTTTAATATTTATACTGAGGATTTCGAAGTGAAATAAGAAAACAATCACAATGACTAACTATTCAATTAATATTCTTAATTTAATGCAATACATGCCAAATTATTAGATATTTTATCAGAAATAGCCCCTAAAAAAAAACATTCATACATTTACATTTACTTACCTATTGAATAAAAGAAACAAGCATATATCTAAGCAGGGTTAAATTAAAATGAGTGTACAGTGAAATTCCATTATAATGAAATTCATGCGGTATAAAAAAAAATTTGTTGTATCGAAAAATTATTTATAACAAGATCGACTGAAACAAATCGAGTGAAATCGGGGAATTGAAAAACATTTTGTTATATTGAAAGATTTGTTATAATGGTATTTGTTATAACGGAATTTTACCTGTAATTATTATAATTGTTATAGAAAATATAAATTGTCTATTGAAATGCAAAGCAAAATTGTATGTAGAAATATCTTTCTACTAGTGTGATGTGCAAAACTTTAAGAAGCAATTGATAAACATATCAGCTAAGGAGACTGTAAAAAGTAAAAAAATTTAAATGTCTATAGACTTTAAATTCTTTAAAATGTTATATAGTCTTGATTATTATTGCAGAATATGAAATATTCCTAGAATAGGCATGTATCAGTGATGTTCAATTTATGGAAAGACACAGGCAGTCATTGATTAAGTCATGATAGAGATATTGATTTCTTACCTAATCCCAGTTTAAATTGATCCGTGTAATTTATTCATCTTAGGTGGACAAAAATAAAAAGGGATTTTAGCCATTCAAGCAAGCAGCAAACAGCCACAGGAAACAAGCACAACCAAATCCTGGGAGGGCTCCGTAGAAACAGTAGACAGCTTCTGCTACCTACGTGACCGAATTAGCAGCGGAGGTGGGAGTTCGGAAAGTACAATAACTAGGGCAAGAAAGGGATGGAAGAAGTTCAGAGAGCTACTGCCACTGCTAGCTTCAAAAGGCTTTTCCCTCAAAATGAAAGGCAGACTGTATGATGCGTGTATATGAACAGCAATGTTACCTGGTAGTGAGACTTGGGCACTGTCTGTTTAGATTAGAAAAAAACGAAGCCTGCATGCTCCGATGGTTGTGTAATAGTAATATACGCGAATGGCAAAAATAAACGAATTGAGAGAGAGACTGAGCATAAGAGGAATCAACTGCTGTGTGAAGGAGAGAAGGTTGCATTGGTATGGACATGTGATGCGTATGAAGGAGTACAGCTGCATAAAAAGGTGCAGAGCACTAGAACTCGATGGAAGCCGCAGAGTGGGGAGACCCAAGAAGACCTGGGATGAGGTGATAAAAGCCGACCTTACCCAATTGCACCTCTCAAAGGTGATGACACACGACCGTGACCTCTGGCGTGATGCAGTAATACAGAAGACCCGATCCCCCACGGGTACAAACCGAAGCATATAGACAATATGCCCCCACATCCTCCCACTGCAAGGTGGTCATGGAGGTGCCATGGCAAAAAAACCCACAGCCCACACTGTAAAGTGGACGTGTAGGCGGCATGGAAAGAAAGCACCCAGCACTCACTGTAAATGAGGTTGGTGTTAGGAAGGGCATCCAGCTGTAGAAATCAAGCCAGAATCAGTTCCTGTATGGGCGCCATGCTTTCCAGCATAGTTACAGTCTGAGTTCAAATCCCACCGAGGTTTTCTTTGCCTTTCATCCTTACAGGGTCAATAAAATAAAGTACCAGTAATGCACTGGGTAATTGCTGGCCTTGTGCCTAAAGTAGAAACAATTATCTTTAATACCCAGAGATACACTCCACCCAAATCATCAACCCATGAAAAGATGAATAAAGGATATCCTTCCACAACCTTGGTCAACAGTAGAAGGCAATGTTGCTGCAACTGCTGATAAATGTAGGACTCTGATGATGGAATAGTATATATGCTGCATTTATCATCATTTCTGATGCAAGTTCAAGACGTAGTTAGTCTATGGTAATTATGTAAGTATCAAAGAGCACATAATCAGTTACCTTGCTTAATATATGATTTAACATTTTAAGACATATTTGTAAGTTTGCAATAGATGTGAATTAACTGAGGGAAAGTTATTTGGTGTAATAACACAAAACGTTTGGCAATGATCCTCTTGTCTCTTCTAAAAACTCATATAACCTGTCATGTATAATGCTATAATAGCTTATAAACAATCTGTAAAGGACATTAAACATGTAAATATGCTTTCATTTCCGGAACTAATTGATTACTTTGCCGTTTCCAGTCTTACATAATTTATGATGAGTGGCTGCTTTTTTAACAAATGTAAATGTCTTCCACAGTTTGTTTAATAATAGCTCTAAACTACCTTCATATAACAATGTGGTAGGATATATGAATGCTTAGGACAGCTAATAAATTTAAACCAGGCAGATTCACATAAATTGCTGGAAAACTCTGGAACATATTTCAATGTTACACTAATGAAGCATATGTCTAACATCCTGTACTTATTTCTACACTTGCAATAGATAAGTGGTAAAATTTTTGATTATCTTTAGTTTGTATCACATAGATGAATAGCTTATATCCAGATTACCTAATTGCAAATTAAAATATTTCAAATTATCCTTAAGATGTACTTTAGTACAGCTACCCAAATAAAGCACTAATCAACACAAGTGGTTTCCATGTTCTTAAGGTTTGGATTTGTTCCTAAAAGCAGAGTAATCTCATTAACATTTTAATGATTACAATGAAAAGATAATGAAATATGCAAAAGTGACTCATTATGAACTTGTTAGATAGAAAAGGAATAAAATTACATTCACATATGTTTGGTAAATAAGATAATAATCATTCATAATGAAAAGTTTCATACCTTGACTTAGAAGTACCAATTATGCTTCCAATTTTTAATTTAGAAGAAGATAAACACTTACCTACAAAAGAAAAGAAAAAATAATTTTATAAAAACAATGTAATAGATCAGTGATAAAAAGATGTATTTAAATTTTTAACTCGTTCAAGAAAACAATTTTTCTTCATGTAAATTTTTTCAACTTTACATTCTTTATTTTTATCATTAGTTCAAAAGGTTCCCGTTATTATTCTTGTATGAACATTACGTGCAAGCAATCTTAATTTTATTATAACTAGTTTAACTGATGTAACATATATTTTATTCTGTTACTGGTTTCAGTCATTAGACTTCAGTCATGCAGAAGCAGTTTATTTGTTTATATTACATTATTTTTATATAAAAAACAACATTCTCACTCTAAAACAGAACGTTAGAACCAAAGACACACACATATATCTGTGTGTGTGTCTATAGCTATATAGTAGTAGTAGTAATAGTTTGGTAAAGATATCCAAGGTATAGAGCAATTCAAGTTCATAGTACAAGTTTTAATAAAACTATTAAGGCAAATTACTACAACACCACCAAAATGTACGTCCCTGGTATAGCACCATTGTAGAACTGGCCTTAATAATTATTATTATTATATATATATACATACATACGCACACATATATACACACATATACACACACGCACGCATACACACACACATATATATATATATCATCATTATTTTACGTCCGCTTTTCCCTGCTTGCAAGGGTGGGACGGGAACTGATTCTGACTTGATTTCTACAGCTGGATGCCATTCCTAACACCAACCTCATTTACAGTGAGTGCTTGGTGTTTCTTTGCTGTGGCGCCTACATGTCCACTTTACAGTGTGGGTTGGGTGCTTTTTTGCCATGGCACCTCCACGACCACTTTGCAGTGGACTGATAGGGACCCCAGTCCTATCATCTCATTTCTATAGCTGAGTAAACTAGAGTAATGTGAAATTAAGTGTCTTGCTCGAGGACACAACACATCCCCCGGTCTGAGAATTGAACTCACAACCTTTCGATTGCAAGGCCAATGCTTTAACCACTAAGCCATGTGCTTCCATATACACACACATATATATATATATACACACACACATACATATATATATACATATATATATACACATACTTATATTCATATATATATATGCACACATATATATATATATTCACATACATAATAGTAGAACACTGGTGGGTTATATCCGTAGTAGTAGAGCACTTAGGCAATGAGACGAGTTTTGTAGAAGTAGTTCCACAACAGTTAGTTCACCATTAGCAAGAACAATTGTTTCACCTATTATAATAGTACGCTGGGAGCGTCAGGATTTATTAATAAGATCTTTTACATCCATGATATTAAATCTCTTAATATCCCATATAATAGTAATAACGTAATCACACAATGCAGTAACATTACTAACGAAAGGAATAATAAAACTAGATTAGGTAAGATGAATAGCAGCAAGAAATATCATCATAGTAATAAAATAGCTAGGTCTGGCTATAATAACCAACCATACTCCACAAATAAAATTGGAGCAACTAACCTAGATATATTCCCTGCTTATAGACGCAATAATGGAGATGTGTTGCTACCTACACCTAACAATAAGCATAGAATCAAGCCTGCGAACTTCTTCAATGGCATAAGAACACACAAGGCAAATAGGGACAGAGCATGCAAAAGGCCCGGTCTTGGTACCAGCAGGAATAACACACATTATGGCATAAATGACCATGCCAATCTCAGAGCACCACATAGAAGACGCTGCCATAATATTTCATGGTAACTTCCTCTGTACTTCAAGAGTGTTACCTCTAATATCCCTAAAATCTTCTTCAGCATCTTAGAGAAAAACTTTCAACCCAACCATAAGTACCATAGAATCCTTAACAAAAATAATATTATAATCTCTTACTCCACAACCCCAAACTTAGCGGACCATATAGCATTCAGCAACCACAGTAAGCTCTCTAAAATTAAACTCACTTGTTATATAAACAATAGAATGCCTTGACCCATCTAAAATTATTTGGATTAAGGTATGAACTCCGACGTATACTTGCCTATGAGTATTCCTCTGAAGGAATAATTATTCCAGTAATGGTAAATTTCCTTTGCATAGGGGCACATGGCTTAGTAGTTAGAGCATTGGCCTTGCAATCGAAAGGTTGTGAGTTCAATTCTCAGACCAGGTGATGTGTTGTGTCCTTGAGCAAGACACTTTATTTCACATTGCTCCAGTTTACTCAGCTGTAGAAATGAGATGATAGGACTGGGGTCCCTATCATTCCACTGCAAAGTGGTCGTGGAGGTGCCACGGCAAAAAAGCACCCAGCACTCACTGTAAATGAGGTTGGTGTTAGGAAGGGCATCCAGCTGTAGAAATCAAGCCAGCATCAGTTCCCGTCCCACCCTTGCAAGCAGGGAAAAGCGGACGTAAAATGATGATGATGATGATGATGATGATGTTGTCCAGCAACATCATTAAAGACAATAATGTCTCTTCTCTGAAGATTCTAAGAATATAATCTTTATAATAATAAATTTTGTTTTTAAATGTATTGCATTCTCCTCCATTTACTTTTGCTTATACCTGCTCTGCTTACCTTCTGCACTTAAGTCTCATTAAATATTAACCTTACTATAATATTTAACATTGCATCTCTAAGCACCGAGCACACTTCGCTTTGGCTATTGACATCTGATATATTATATCATAGTTCTTTCTTGTCTACTCTTATGATATATGTCTTTTTTTTATATATATATATATACACATATGGTAATTTCTTCATCTTTGCAGATGATTGCCATCTCCTATGCACCCCTACCAACCATCACCAAACGTCCATCCGTGGCCCCGTCCCTTAGGTGGCTTTTACGTCCAGCATTAGATTTGCATGATCTGCAGCAAATGTGACAGACGTAAAATGTGCCCTCTATTGGATTTATTGGGTCAGTTTGTGGGATGTCATCCTTATGTTCCCTCATATATATATATATATACACATATACACACACACTATATATATGTGTGTGTGTGTGTGTGTGTGTGTGTGCATAGAAAGTTTGACAAAATATACATATAGCAATTGAGCTCTTTCCCAGATATGACATTTTCATCTTAGATGTTCATATATTCCATGTTATAGAAGAGTTTGAATATAAATGATTTAAATTTTCTATGTAAAATAGAAATATTATATCATTTAACTTTTACATCATCATCAAAACATCTAGGACAAGGAACACAATTGCTCCTCTTTCAAATAGTCTGTGTAAATTTAATGGACAAAAAAACAAAAAACAGCCTAGATATATAATTTAGTTTAAGTAAGACTAAACAAGCAACATCAGAAATAATTAATTAATTAATATGAGGAAATCCTGCATACAGATAATAGAATGAGAATAATTTACCCACATAGTTTGAATTAAATGGTTCAGTCTCAAATTCAGGATACATTACCTAAAAAGCCTTAATGTTATGATTATAATAACAAAAATGAGGATCCTAGCCCAAATAATTTTATCGGTTTAGTTTTACAAGAATCTTAGTCGATATAATATATATATTGAAAGCTATTTTGTGTAAGGTTCAAGCAGCATTATATCTATAAAATAGTCATGGACATGATATAGAAAGAAGACCACATTCATTCCCAAAATGAATAAGTATAATTTACACAATTTATCAATAATAATTAGTAATTCTAGTAATGTAGAAAGTATAAAATACAACCACATACACTTGTGGTTGTACCTTCAAAATAATCAATGCTTCCCTTTGTTTCCCTACTCTATGTGTATTAACATTAAATATATGGTGTTTCAATTCTTTAAAGAATTAATATAATAGGAAGATGTATGGTAAATATCTTTGAAGAATGTATATGAATATTCTATCATAAAACTGGTATTTGCTCTCATCATAAGGAAGGGGATTGTTAATGATATAATTTTGCCTTGATTTTCTCCAGCCCATTTAAACAGGTTGAAGAGGTTCTAATCTGAATTTATGACAATGCATGAGTATAATATGTATACTAAGTCATATTTCTGAGCTAAAATTATATTATGAACTTTTCCAAATTCATTTAACAGAATAATGCTGTATTTGCACTTCAAACCCTAATTGATTAATAATATTCGTTTGACTTGATTTAATTATATAAGGATATTAAATATTTATTACCTTGATATTCTACTGATTCATTAGCACATTTATATAAATAAGATGTTTTTATTAGAAATTATATCTTCATGAAGAAAAGTTGGATAACAGTGACTTGAACGATTCAGATACAGACAGAGATATTGATGAAAATGTGTTTAATTCTCATAAATAAATTTTCACATGAAACAAATTTTACATTGCTCAGTTACCTTCAGTTAAATATGGAGCTTTCTCTTTAAAAAAAATATTATTTATAATAAGCAAAAGTACAGAGAGGAATATTTTCCTTAGCTATGAACATAGATCAAAGCAGTTTTAGTCAGCTCTTGCTTTTCCATTAAATATGTCTCCATTTTTAGCAAAGCACCTGGATTAATTACATATGTATTTTAATCACTTTATTTCTGATATCAGTTGGATGTGAAAATAAAAATTCTATATTAAGATATTTCTTTATTTGAGTGTTATTGCTTCATATGACTCAAATATCCATAAGCTGGTTGTTATGATTCTTGCAATAGAGAAGTATAAATAGACATTTTCTGAACAACAAATATGAAAAAATACTTCCTCAATCAATATCTACAGACATAATATATAAATATAAATATATATACATCGATTAAATACACACTGAAAAGTGCATCTCACATCGAAATGTGAATGTTTATTTGGACTAGGACATGATAAAAACGCCTTCTTAAGATTTTCTTCCTTACATGTATTAAATAGTTGAGTTATTTCATGCATTTTTCATGCAATATTCTCTTCATGCAACTATATTATAAAATAATTCTTTCTACTTTTGGCACAAAATAATGAATGGTGGCAAAGGCCTCATCAGTGTGCATCATTGTATTGTAAAAGAAGTGAAAGGAGAATAATGGCAAAATATTTGGTAAACAGTGATGAAGATTCATTGCAATATGCAGCAGAAGATATGGGTATATATGGTTGGAAAGGAAGCATTTAACCAAAGAGGAGAAGAAAAAAGAAGAGAAGATCTAGGAATGAAAATTCATGCTCAGTCAGAGATATTCACAGGATGTCAACATCGTGGAGATGGCTGAAGCTAGGTGATTTGAAATGTGCCACTGAAATCCTAGTTGCAGTGAAAGACCAAGCTCTTGCTACTAATTCGGTGAAATATAACATCCAAGTATCTGAATTGAAAGTGGAGTTGTCAAGACTATTTTGGATGCAAGAGGGTAATGTGAAATTGATACCAGTTATGATCGGAGCATTAGGGTCAATCCTATTGAAACTTCAATTCTCACAACCTCTGCTCAGATCTTTCTTGGTCTACCACTACTGCAGCTTCCCTCCACTGCTATTTCCTGGCACTTCTTAGTCCAGTGATCATCATCCATGTGCATAACATGCCTGTACCAATGCAGTCTTCTCTCTTGCATACCACTTTGGATTCCTCTTAAACCTAATTTCTCCCTCAGTACATCCAAGCTCTGCCTTTCTCTCACATTTACATTGCACCTCCAACAAAGCATTAATGTTTCATTTCTCTCCAGTCTACACAGTCACTGCCCATATTTCACTACCATGCAGCATAATAACAATGATAATGGTTCCTAATTTTGGCACAAAACCAGCAATTTCAAGGGAATGAGAGATTTAATTAACTCAACTTCAATGCTTGACTAGTACTTTATTTCATCACATTCAGAAGGATAAAGGCAAAGTTGACCTTGGCACAATTTGAATGTAAAGGTCCATAACTAAATGCTACAAAGCATTCTATTTAACACTCAAACAATTCTGTGAATCAAGCAACTACTGCAATATCTGCTCCTTACTTTAAATGTGAAGGATGAGACCTTTGACTCTACACAGTGATGTCCTGTTCGAGGCTTGGTCCAGCTCTCAATGACAAAGTTAGGTACATTTTCAAAATTAATCTATGGTCATTGGATTCAACAGGACTGACATGTCCATATAAATACCTACCTAAAACATCATTCAAATCACTTAGACACTCCACTCACAACCTGCCAATACTATGCTGCAAATGTTACAATAAGCCACAGATGTTAACACCAATATTTGTCACTGTGATCTTCTTCTTGTGTAGTCGCATGCATCAGAACACTAATTTATGGGCAGGTGTACAATGCCCCAGCTTAGCCTACTCTTTTATCTCCTCCTTTCATTAGAAGATAAAGAACCAACTTTCTATACCCTGCTTCTAGAAATGAAGCATATATTACACCTTACTATTTGGTTCTCATCCTTATATGTTAATAATATTCTACTGCCTAGAGTGGAGGGGGAATTAGTAGCTTTTGGGACCAAGAATGAAGTGATCTACTCTACTATGTCCAAGGCTTCTTACTGATGATATTTGAACAATAGCTTCTGGAACCTGTTGTTTTTGTTGTTGCTTTGCTCCTGTTTACTGCCGTGTCTAATGTTTTCATACTTTTCCAATTTTTCAGAGCAGAAATTGCTTTTGCTCTGTATAGGTGTTAACAGCTGGGCTTTCTATTCTGCACTCACAAAGCAGCACAGAAGGTCTAGAAGTAACATAAGGGTTTGAAAGTCCAGGCTAACCCACACTTCCAAAATGATACAATGAGACAGGGGTTGATGTCATTGCCAATGACTGACTCAGGTACTGTGGTATACATTTATGATAAAGTGAATATCTTACTAATTCTGCCTGCACTCAGTCTCCAAAAGCAGGCAGACAATGTCATAAGCTTTACTTTACTCTCTAGGCAAGTTACTGCCCCTTGCATCAGCAATGCAAGAGCACATAGTCAACACAGAACAACAAAAGACACAGAACAACAAAATGACCTTTATACAATTTTTAGAGGGCATAGAGAAATTCCCTCTTTGCAATTTTCTCCTTGCCATCTTTTGAAGAAAATGTTCATATATTTGTTTTGGACACACATCTCAAACTTATTTAACTGGTATCTGCTTCTTTTCAGTATTTTCATGTTGGCTGTGACATTTGCAAGAGTATGCAAGAAGAGCCATTGCTACTATTGTTAGCATTAAGTCAATATTGCTTTTATTCCTATTAAAATATTAAATATAATATTATTATATTCTTTCAAAATGTAAATATTTTCGTTTATAATATTTTTGTTCATTTTGTGTTTGGTTCTGTGTATTTTCTGTGGAAATGTTAAGGTCTTTGCTTATAGAGGGGGGGGGGGGGGGGGGGGGGGGGGGGCTGGACGACATTTTGTATTGAATTTCATCTCACAAACAGAAGTATTCAAAATGTTTGTTTTTTTTATTCTGACTAATTGTAGAAAACAAAATAATCAAAAGGAATTCTACACCTCTCCTTAAATTAACACCAATGAATTGACAAAAAGTCATCCAGCCTTGAAGACAAAATTGCAAGTATGAAAAAAAAAAATTCCACTTGCATCAAAAATCAACGACAGCAACAAGTAACAATGTTGGTTTATTTTATTGTGCCACAAGGCAGCATTCATACATACAATAGACTAGTTACAAAGACATGGGGAAGTACAATAATATTATAGAAAAAATGCAGAGAGAAGCAGAGACATTACACAATGATAAATATTTTTTAATTTATACAATATTAACAAAATAATTATACCTCCACAAAATTGCATACAGCCTTATGAAAGAAACTTGTGAGGTGGTGTAGGAGTAATGAGTGTTACTGGTTGTTCTCCACAGCAATGCTTTTGTCCTCTTGTCAGCAGGGAGCAGCTGAGAAATATCACCTTTCAATATTTAATTTTTTATTGCAACCTTATGCTTCGAAGGATAGGCAAATTTAATGAAAGAATTGGATGAACTGAGAGAAAAACTGAGTATAAGAGGAATCTGAAGTAATGTGTCAGAGAGAAGACTGTATTGGTATGCACATAGATGATAATGATGGTTGATGAGTGAAGATGTGCCAAGAAATCCCAGTAAAAGGAATCCACCAAAGAAGACCTGGGCAGAGGTGATGAAAGCTGATCTCAAATCACTAAAACCCACAGAGGAGATGACAAAAGAACACAAAAAGTGGGGAGATGCTGTGCTGAAAATAATTCATCCACCCCATGCAAACATGAAAAGATGGATGTAGAAAAATGGAGTTGTTGATTATAACTGCAGGAGAAACCATGGGAGACCAGAAGATAGTGGCTATAAATATTTGAGGGTCTTAGAACCAGATGATATTTTGCATGCAGAAATGAAAGGGAACGTTAAAGGGATATATTTAAAAAGAATAAAAAGGATTTAAGATCCAACTTGAATATGTGAAATCTGGTCAGTACAATAAATATCTGGTCTGTTGCAGTGGTTATATGTAGTGCATCCATTCTCAGTTGAACTGAAGAAATATTAAAATCAAATAGAAAGACGAAAAAATTAATGACATTATATGGAGATTTACACCCCAAAAGGAAATATTAATAGACTATACATGAAGAGAAATAATGATGGCAGAGGCCTCATCAGCATGGATCATTGTACAAGATGTGAAAGCAGAACACTGGCAGCATATTTAATAAACAGTGTCAAAGAGTCGTTGAAATATGCAGCAGAAGATACAGGTACAAATGCAGTAGAAATGGTTGGAAAGGGAGAGTTTAACCAAAGAGAAAAAGAAAACCTTCAAGGAATACATGATCAGTTTGAGAGAAACACACAAGATAACAAGGATAAAAGAACATCATAGACATTGCTTTATCAAGGAGATTTGAAATCTGTCACTGAAAACCTTATAATTGCAGTGCAAGATAAAGCTCTTGCTACCAAATCGGTGAAATATAACATCTACAAAATGTTGATAATAAGCATTAAATCATATTTAGTTTTCCTATTAAATTAGTAATAGATGAAAAACAATTGGTTTAAGAATTGTGCTTGCTTATGTGTTCATGGGGGGGGGGGAGCGGGAGAGAGAGAGAGAGAGAGAAAGTTGTTGTTTCTACAACTAACGTGCACGTTAGTAAATTTAATATTCAAAATGTTCTTGTTTTGTTTTAAATTGTTTTCTTCAATATTAGTTTAGTGGCCAATTCCATTTGTTATTACTGTAGCCACCACTTTGTTTTGAAAATACTAACAAGGTATGAATGAAAATTAGTTTTAAAAACAAGTCTTTTCTACCCTGAGGTAATTAAGCAGACTTCCCAACATTCCAGAATCTCTTATTTGTAAATACTCCAGAAAAGGAAGGTTTTCAATCAAATGAAACATAGTAACATTATTAAAATGTGAAAGCAAGTGAAAAAAGTTCAGTGTCAACAAAAGTAAACAAGAATGATAATAATAATTTCCTATTTAGTCAAAGGGCCAGCAATTTCAGGACCAGAAGAAAGTTGGTTAAGCACGCATACCCCAGTACTGCACTGGTACTTTATTTTTGAGTTGACCTCAATGGGATATTGAACTCAGAATGAAAATACCACAAAGCATTATGTTTGACACTAATAACTCATTCAATACATCACCTTTGATGATTTCTAATTTAGGAACAAAGTCAGTAATTTTAGTAGAGGAATGTCAATTAAATCAAATCCAATATGTAGTTGGTATTGGAAGGATGAAACAGATATTTCATACAAGAGGGATTTGAGTTGAGATCTAAACATAAGAATTTATCCTTATTCTATTTAGTCAGATCTAAACATAAGAATTTATCCTTATTCTATTTTCTAAACATAAGAATCTATCCTTCTTCTATTTAGTCAGATATAAATCATAACAATAATGATGACTATAGCACTTACAAAACAAACATTCAAATCAGAGAAACCAGTATGACTGTATTGTTGATATATCACTATAAATAAGAGAAAATGGAACCTTCATCATTGCTGTATAAATACCAGCAGTTAGAAAAATCCTTATTAAAACAAAAACAGAGAAAAGCCATAATAGAAAATATCAGCAGTGTGGCAAAGTAGATGAAATTGTTGGCCATATAATATATGATTATAAGTAGATGACAGAAAGGAATGTAAAATAAAAACAAAGAGTATATAATAATACATTTTTCTTCTTTTTTATGGCTTTTCTAGCAATCGGTTGCTAGGTGAGGCATGTCAATTGGCCTCAAATCAGTCCCTGATATCAGAGGCTCAATATATTGCATAGGATTCTGGCAATGCTAGTAATGGTAGAAATTTGGGCACTGCCTATAGAGTCGAGGATCTCAAGGCTTTTGAGAGGTGTTTAGGAACTGTGTCTAGCAGCCACAAAAATGATTGGCACAACTTCTGTACCGACATGATGCTCAGTTCTAACAGCACCTGCAAGAAAGAAGGTATCCTGAAACAGAAAGCTTGCTTGTAGCAGAGTGGACTCTGCCAAGGGCACCTGAGGACCATGTAGTGATGTTAAACTAGGTGATGGAATAAGTCTACCACCCAAGTAAACCAACATTAATATTAATTCCTAGTACAGACACAAAGCTAAACATTTGAGCAGAAATGTTAGTTAACTGAATTGACACCAGTATTTGACTGGCACTTCATTTTATCAACTCCAGGAGGGGGAAGGCATAGTTAATCTCAATGAAATTGGAACACAGAATGGAAAGAGCGAGATCAAATACCACAAAGTATTTTATGCAAATCTCTAATGAATTTTCATAACCATAAAACTTAAAACAAATACGATAATGAGGGTTTGGGCAGAAAAAAATCAATCGTGAGAAACAAGGGTTGTTTTTTTACCTTAATTTATTCATATGACCTTATATTCTGAGATTAATATCTCTTCTTCCAAGGAAAATAAAGGATCTTTATACCATATACAATGCTTCAAGTAAACTACAAATTACTTCTTAAAACAAAACATTTTATCAGCTAATATTATAGGAGTTATCTCCCTGCTTTTTGCAGAGAGGGAGTTTTTACATACTAATTTCATGAATGAACCTAGTTTATTGAAGAGTATCTCTCAATACAAAGAAACATTGAAGCCTATTTATAAAATCTTCAGAAGTCATTTAACTAGAGGTTAATATCATATACACACAATATAGTCACTGTCAAGAAAAAATAGACATTTTCATTTGTTGCTAAATCAAATCAAATACCGACTATATTTTCAGACATGATCAAAGGTGGGGTTTATATCCTTAGTGTAATATGTGAACACACTCAAAACAGAAAATAAGTTAATAGTTTAAATAAAGACCAAACTCTGGATATGATAATAGGAGAGTTAGATTATTTTGAGATATTTATCTTAAAAGTGAAAACCGATGAAGTGAGCCACCAAGAAACACTATCACAAGTCAAAAAAGAAAACCTATACTTAATGATAGACATCTCAGACTTTTACAACTAAGATATTATCTTCAAGGATGTTGAAAAACTATTAAATTAAAAGGATCTTAAAATGGCAATAAGAAAATGGAAAATGATTGTACAAAATGAAACAATATTAATTAGTACAAAGAGAAGGACAAAAGTGTTGAACAAAAAAGTAAAGCACTATAGCATAACTCACAACTTTACACTATCTAAACGTTAAGTATCTCAATATAGTTAAATGAACTGCACTTTATATAAGTCTATATGTAACCCTTTCACTATAAACATATTTTACACAAAATACAAGAACATGAGCAGTATAACACCACAACATAGTACATTTCTTTAACATAAACTCCCCTCTCTCCCATAATGACATAAATTTTAATGTGTATAGGTGATGCACTTGTTGAGGCAATGAAATACTAACAAGGAGGCATTGGAAAAATATAATACCATCTATGAAACATGTATATAAAAAAAAATACAGCATTATTTCTAAATATTTTCATGTTTTCAGGTGAAATGCATACTATAGATAAATGTTTTTAAGACATTTCAATCATTAATTTACAGTAATTATTCTTATGGGAATGCCATTCTTAGAAAATGATATAGGTTATTGTAATCCACATTACATTTACATTGATTTCAACTGTTTACAATATTCTCAATTTTGAAAATATTTTAGAATATTCTTTAGATGCAAATTTTATACACGATAGAACTAAAATTATTTTTCAAGAAGTTATGGGTTTTAGCACACTGTATCTGTTATGGGTTTTAGCACACTGTATCTGTTGAGATTGTATGAGCTGACTATAAGTGTTGGTGTTGAGAAAGGTATTTGGCTATAAAATACAACATCCATCCAATCCATGCCAGCATGGAGAAGTTGATATGATAATGTGAATGGTAATATGTCCACTCTTCCATCTTTCTAATGGAAACACATTTATGTAGCATGTTCAATGTTTGCAACTGTCAAGTGTATCAAATTCAGTATAATTTACATTGTCTGTCTGTGTTGGTCTTTAAAACAGAATGTTAGGGTTGGCAACAGTAAGGTCATCTGGCCATAAACACAACCACAAAATTTCCTGTCCATCTCATATCAGCATGAGAAGCAGACGTAAAGAGTGATGGTGATGGGGATTATGATGATGCAAACTTTAAAACCATGCATTTTAACGCTGAAGCTTCTTAGCCTAGGAAGCACCTACTGGTACAGATATATATAATAGTAAACTGCTGATCTTTAAATCAAATTTTGGGTCCAATATATTTTACATATTACTTTATTTCTTAAGCCAAATTCCACCTATTATATTATAAATTATTTACAAATGAACAAATTGTTGAGTTGATCTAAAATATGCGGCCTTCAATATTTTCCGATGTAATTTACTGACAATCATAGAAGAAAGTCTTTTATCATTCACTACTTTCCAATATAGTTAACAATTCACAGCACAGCCATTTCATTTCTGATCAGTGTTACTGCAGCTTGATCTTTGATGTGTATTCTATGTTACAGAAGAATGATTTATCATTTCCAATCAAGTACACTATTATTCTGTTGACACCACTTTCATTCCTTTCCCAAATGCAAGCATAATCCATTTGTAATCTCAATATCTCTGAGCAATTCAACATATCTTACATTAATAACTCTTACCCAATATATTCCACAATGGGCCTCTGATAGGAAAGAAAGACTAGTTATTGCACATCTCCAGAAAACAGAATTGCATTTTCATCATTCTACTCATAAAAATCTCAAACAATCCCTATCCATTCTATGACAAAGAAGCTTTAACAAGAATCTCTTGAAAAGCCTATATTCTCAATTTACTTTGAAAAGCCTATAATCTCAATATAGCTATAATGGCATCAAAGGGACAAACACTCTCTTATGATACCAAAGCATCTTTAATCCTGAGCAATTACTGAGCCATTATAAGTTAGATATATGTTACAGCTTGGAGTATAGTGTCTATATCTGAAATAGTATACCTTACTCATTCACAAAAATATTTGATTGCCTCTAATAAAATGTTAACTAAATACTATAAATTATTTCATTAACTTGTCAACAGACCTGGATTTATAACCACTATTCTAGGTGGTGTTAATTTCAAATTGCTTATCAACCTCTCAAATATACGTATTGAATCTTTTATTCAGTCAATATTCACACACAAACACACACACATATATATAAAGTGGTTGTGCAGGTGTCATGACAAAAAGCACCCAGCACATACTGTAAAGTAGTTGTGTTGGAGTCACAACAAAAAGCACCCAGCACACACTGTAAATGTGGTTGGCATTAGGAAGAGTATCCAGCCATAGAAATCTAGCCAGAAACAGTCATATATGAGCAAGACATGGTCACCTGAGTCAACTTGCCTCTAATGTGACAACCCATCTAACCCAAGGTAGGATGGAAAATGGATGTTAACCGACGATGATGATGATCATCATCATCATTTTACGTCCGCTTTTCCCTGCTTGCAAGGGTGGGACGGGTCTTATTCAACACAGTATCTCTCCACTTGTCACGGTCCTTCGTCATCTCCACCGTGAGCTTCAGCAATCTGTGGTCTGTTTTCACCACCTCTGCCCATGTGTTTCATGGTCTACCTCTACCACATCTTCCTTCAACTGGCATTTCCTGGCACTTCTTCACCCATCGGCCATCCTCCATGCGCATCACATGTCCATACCACCGCAGTCTCCTCTCTCGCACACTACATTCTATCCCTCTCAGATAGTTTCTCTCTCAACACATCCATGCTGGGTTGTTCACGCACATTGACATTGCACATCCAACGGAGCCTGCTTGCCTCATTTCTCTCCAGCTGTCGCATATCCTCTGCAGTTGCTGCCCAAGTCTCACTACCATGCAGCATCGCGCTCCTCACACAGGCATCATATAACCGGCATTTCGTATGCATGGAGAAACCCTTCTTCATCAACAGAGGAATCAGCTCCCTAAACTTCTTCCAGCCCGTCCTTATTCTAGATACTATGGTCTTGGAACACCCCCTCCCATGCTAATCTGATTTCCTATGTACCGGAAGCTATCAACCACTTCTATAGCACCCACCTGCATTTGAAAAATGTGTCTATCAATGCAACTTCTACTGTCTAATTTCCCTGTACATCTACTGCATATGTATTTCTCCCTACCTGTTAGTTTGCCTGCTATCCCACTACATCTCTTGTGTACCCAAGATCTGCACTGTGTGCATTTTATAGAATTTATGCCAGTTCTTTTTCTGCATATCGAACATGGCCATTTCCCTGACGGAATCAGAGTTTTGTCCTCTTTTCTACTCATCAACACTTTTGTCTTAGCTAGGGTCACTCTCAGTCCTCTTGATTCCAACTGCTGTTTCCATAGCCAGAATTTATTCTCTAGCTCCTCTACTGATTCTGCTATAAGAACCAGATCATCAGCATAGAAAAGTTCCCATGGACATCCAGTCTTAAACTCCTCTGTTATGGCTTGGAGGTCTATAATGAACAAGAGCGGGCTGAGGACTGAACCCTGATGTACTCCTACTTGTATTTGGAATTCCTACCCTGACTTTACTGAGAGCACCTCTATACAAAGTTAGCACTGTCCTCACAAGCCATTCCTCAACATCTAGTTTCCTTAGGGACCACCAGATGACAGATCGGGGTACCTTATCAAAGGCCTTCTTTAGGTCAACAAAAGCTAAATATAGTGGCTTATTTTTCTCTAAGAACCTCTCTTGTAATTGTCTCACCAAGAAGAGGGCATCTATTGCACAAAACCAAACTGCATCTCAACTAGTTTGACCTTTTCTCTAATTAGTTGTGCTAATATCTTTACTGCCACTTTCATAAACTGATCCATCAGTTTTATACCCCTGATGATGATGATATATATACACACACACACACAAATATATATATATCATCAACATCATCATTATTATCATCATCTCTGTTTTATGTCAATTTTTCACGCTTGCATGGGTTAGATGAGTTGTAATGTTCTGAGTTTATCCTGGTCAGATAACAATGTCTCATTCATATGCTGCATTCTGGCTTAGTTTATATAGTTCGATGCTCTTCCTATAGTCAGCCATTTCATGGTGTATACTGGGTTTGCTTTATTGAGGCATCACCACTGTCATATGGTATACAATGTAATAAATAACTCAGAGTGCTACTGAGAATTATTTCTTTGATCAAAACTAATTTAGTTTGAGTATACAATAAAAATGACTATTACAACATTTTGAGCAGTTAATTGGCTAAATTGAGGAGACATTTAAAACCAAACTTTAGCAGCATAGAAATGTAGTATCTACTATCAATACCCAGTCTTCTGACATGTTTCTGCCCGTCAAGTCCGCACTAGTTTGTGGTGACTTGATTCTTTCATCGATATATATATATCATCATCATCATCTTCGTTTAACGTCCATTTTCCATGCTAGCATGGGTTATATATATATATATATATATATATATATATATATATATATATATGTATGTATATATATATATATATATATATATATATATATATATATATATATATATATATATATATATATATATATATATATATATATATATATGTATGTATGTATGTATGTATATATATATATATATATATATATATATATATATATATTTGCACAGTAAACGTTTCATAACTAAATTAATAAGATTGCTCTGAAAATATTTTATTAACAAAAGAAACTAAACTATATGTGAATTAACACAATGATACACTTTTTATAACACTTCTTTGAAGCTATTTCCATAAAGCAATTCATTTAAGTTTTGTTTATGACAATGATTAACAACATAAATAATTGTATAAGAATGTCTGTGAATTAGTATTTACTTAAGTCTTTCTGATGCAGACAAATTTCATTATCAATCAAAATATCAAATATAAGATAGTAATACTTCTGTTAGATTGCAGTCCTTAATGTTGATCTCCGTTTCACATATTTTATCAAGAATAGACAATTTAATACTCTTAACATCAATTCTGTCTATATTTTACTTGGGTTCAAGCCAAATTCTGTTCTAAATGTTCCATATTTAGAGAGGAGTGCTTATAATGTTATATTGAATTCGCTCAGCTTATTTTCACAATAGTGGACAAATGATTTTACTATTCTAAATATTGTACAAGGGATTATTTCTTACTTATGATGTATCAGCTTCCAAGAATTGGAACCTTCAAATAAACTAAAAATGTACTACAGTTAATAAGCAAAAATCAATACTAAAGTATTCATAAAGGAACACTACTTCATTCTTACATTAATTCTATCAAAGTAGTTAATGTTATATTTTAAACTATTGCAATATGAAATACTATTCTTAGAAGTTTCATTTGTTGTTTTAAGAGATTACATAAAACTTAGGTTCTTATTACATTGAACACAAATTAGATCACAAATTAAATCCTGAATACACTGTTGTTAATTCATATAAACATTTTCTCTGAGCATATTCATCCACCATTTCACTTTAGCTTTTAAATAAAGCAAAGTAAATTTTTTGTTTCATATTATTTTTTAGACTAATAGTTAAGTTAGGCTGAAAGTTTCATAGGTTGACTATGGAGGAGTGATGCTAGTGCTGTGAAATCTTGCATGCATTAATTTTAATTCTTTTTATTAATAACTGCATTGCTTCATTCTAGGGACTATGTTGAAAAATATACCTCATTTGGTCATTCCATTCCATTGGTCAGCTTATGAACTTTTCAGCCAATCCTTATACATATGTTATTGACCTGGAACAATTGGACAGTTTTCTTCAAATGTACACGTTCAAATTAACACTGTTCTTTTCTAATTTCAAGAGAATTAAATTTATACCCTATTTCAGTTGAATCTATTATTTTATAATGTCAAATTATATTTTGTTTTAAAACTAATTCTTTTCTCTCTCAAAAAAAAAATTATAAATGAAAAAAACATATAAATTGTAAATTTAGTCTATCACAGAAATTTGTGCTATGAAATAATTTTATTTAATTTTTCAAGGAACTCAGTAGAGTATATATTATTCTAAGTGAATATAAATTCTTTTCATTCTGAAGTTTGGTAGATATTTTCATCAGTTTACTATTATATAGATAGTTAGAATGGATAGAGATAATGAAAAGTAAAGAATATAAGTTTCTGAATGATCACAGAAACATTAATCTCAACTAGAAATATAACAATGAAATATGCAGAACCTTTAGATTGTTATAATACTATTAATTATCAAATCTAAACGATAGAAGTATTTTCACGGAGTAACTATAAATAAAGAATACTAAGAAGTCTCCCTATCAATCCCCCTTTTGTGTTTCCTCAAAGGAAATGTTAAACAGTGTCATCTGCAGAGTAAAAGGAAAATAAAAAGATTGCCTCCTCATTCTTGAATAATTTGGAAAGTTATACGAGCAAGGTCAATGAGGTGAATTACCAAGTTAAATGGACACATTAAATCATTGATCATAAGGGAATAGATTTGGTATGGATAAATGATGTACAGCGGAATAAAAGGAAACTTTTACACAAATACTAGCAAGAAGTGGAAACAAATAATCAATATTATTGAGGAATCCAGCTTTTCAATAAATTCAATTTATCATAAAATGTTCCAGTATGTATTTGTCAATTCGTCAACAAGTTCTTTAATACAGGTCTTCTAGTATAAGTCAAATAACAAAATATATGTCAAATTAAGCAAGCATTTTAGATTTTTTAAGTGAAACTGTGACCACTTTATATTGATTGTTCATTGCAGAATAATTAAAACTGGAAAGCGCGTCAACAATAGAGTTCAATTTTTTAACATCACCAACCTTCTTTTTAAATAAGATATAATTGTTTCTACGTTAGGCACAAGGCCAGCAATTACCCAGTGCATTACTGGTACTTTATTTTATCGACCCCGTAAGGATGAAATAAGATATAATGATATGTAATATACACAATCTGATGAAATTTCTTAGGAAATATATGCCATGTTAGTAAAGCTAATATCATTGCATAAATATATTTGTGACCATCTGGAATCAACTAAATATCTAAAAATAATCAACAAGGAAATGAAATAAAACCACACTAAAAGTACAGATACAATGGGTAGTTAACATAGAATGAGATATCAATTGAGTGAAATAAAAAAAAAGAAAAATTAATTATTAATGAAGATTTCAAAATGCGTGTATAGAATGTGTAAAATGAAGACACTAACAGGTGGAAAGCATAAAGCTAAAGAAAATAAACATACGAAAATAAGAAAAATAAAATTAATAAAATACATATGACAATCGTAAGTATTGAAGCAGAAAGACCTCATTCATATAGATATATAATATTAGAGACAGAATTACATAAGAGGCAATGATAGGTTCAATAAAACAACACCCTAGATCCAGTATCAATTAAAATAGAAAAGAATAATTCTTAAAATTTAAATATTTCACATTTGGTTATCTAGAAATTCAGGAGTGAAAATATGAAACCAAATCATAATTACATTTTCAATGCCAAAGATTCGGAAAGGTAAAAGCTGAAGCAGTAAGACTATATGTATATATATATATATATATTATATCATGCAAGCGTGGAACATGGACGTTAAACGATGATGATGATGATGATATATATATATATACATACAACAAGTGTGAATTGTTGAAAGATCAATTAAGTTATGCCAGCAATTTTTAAGCTCAATGTGATTCTACAATCAGTAAAGTGAAAGAATCTATTTATTCAAGGTGTAATCCATAGAATCAGAAACTAAAATTTAGGAAAATGAATCCAGGGTGTTGTATGAATGTAGGTGTATATACTAAAATGTGGGCATTAAATTATTAATTTATTTACCTAATCACACACACACACACGTGCGTGCATGCGAGTAAGACAGTCTCCTAACCCAACTTGCCTCAAATGGGACAACCTGTCTAATCCATACTAGTGTGGAAAATGAACTATAAACAATGATGATAAATATATATACACATACACACACATATATATACATATATACACCTACATATGTATAAATAAATATATACATGTATATATTTATTCATACATATGTAGGTATGTTTTTGCACATATAAATCCAATCCTTTCTCATTCTTGTTGGTGGACCCCATCCCTGGTTGACCTCCACTGTTTTGGGTTTTAGTCATTTCTTTAGGGGTGTAGCCATACTCATTACACTTGGCCAATAGTGGGTTGGTAAGGCTATTTAACCCATAGTTTCAGTGGATGGCCGCTGACACCGAGAAAGTTCATCCACCCTTTTTCATATATATATATATATATATATTTATATATATATGGCAACTGACTGTGTAGCTTGTTGATGTGTACTAGAGAAGACTCGACTACCATTATGAAGATGTGGCCTGCCCCATTCATGCAACTCTCCTCTATTGCTCCTTAGTAACTATTCCTAACCTTGTTAAACTCTACCACACTTGTCATACTCCCATGATATAATTCTTGTTTTCCAATATCTCACCTGCTATACTTACCATTGACATCCTATTTGACATCTTACCTCTCCAATCCTTTTCTCCTTACAAAGCATAGTGATGGCTTTTCAGCCATGTCAATAACGAACAACTTCCCTTGTGCTGGTGCTATGATAAAACACACCCAGTACATGATCAAAAATGTTTGGTATTAGGTGTGCATCCAGCAATACAAACCATACCACAACAATGTTTTTAGGGGTGATGCAATGAAGAATGTAAAGTTGTTGGTATGGAGGAATGTCACATAACCATAGAAAACTTGCTAAACAAAGAGCTGAGAGGACATTTCAGTTTTATTTAGAACCTAACAACCTGTCTAGAGTTGGTATCACATTAAAAAGCATTCAATACAGACTGTGTCAGACCTGCGAACCTCTAAAACCAAACGGGGAGAAATGAAGCAAAATGTGGAGATTTTATATATTGAAAGCTATACCTATTTTCACAAAAGAAGACATCTCTTGCCCACTTCAAAGTGTGTGGGAAATCTTCCTGTTGGATGGGGGAGAGTTGACAGGTCTGTTGTGTAAAGTGGTTGGTGATAGTGAGTACTTCCAGACAGAGAAAACATGCCAATCATGCTATTTTACCTTCCCCAGACAAAAAATATATATTAATTATGAAATTTAAGAACTTATAAATTATGATGTAAAACATTTTTTTTTTCCATTTTCAGTGCATAGCTGATGTCTCACAATGCTTGTACATATTACTTCTTAGAGTAAAATTAGCCTAATTTTATCATCATGTGCTCTCAAACAGTAGCTCTATAATTGCGATTAATCATGAAATATTATAACATATTACTTGCAATTAATTAAAATATGCATTTTCTCATCACAATAACTAATTACATTTAGATAATCAATCCCCAATTAATCTATATCGCCCAATCAATCAGTAATCAGCCAATTTGCTTATCAGTGCACCCCTAATAGACACATACACTTATACATATACATGTACACAGATACAGAAACATACATGCATTATATATATATATATATATATATATATATATATATATATATATACACACATATATGATGTAAATATTTATATATATGCTTACATATATACAAAAATCTTCACTAATACTAGCAGAAGAACCGCCCCTCGGGCGGTTTTCTGCGAGCATGTATTTAATATATATGCACATAGATATAATACGTAAATTGACAATATGCACATAAACCGAACAAAGACTGTGTTACACTTACTTCTGTAATCAGTAAAGTAATACATGATACATTTTAAAAAAATGTGATAATGGAGATGGAAAAGCAATGAAACTGTTGACGGAAAATGTTCATGTATCTTCACTTGAGAATGTCGATGGGAAGCTTCAAGCAGTGAATTTGAAAATAGATGCTGGTATGAAGAGTTGACCTTCGCTATATTGTTGCTTTACTGTATTCACATATAGACTTTTTAAGTTTTTGTAGTGTCCCTTTTCTAGCAGTTAAAAAGAAACTGAAATGCATTTCAACTAAAAGAGAGTGGTAGGTGTTTCACATCACTGTAGAATTCCTTTGTAGACACAGTTGTCAGCAAACAGACCCTTTTCATTTAATATTTTTATATTTTCTTTTTTTGTAACTCGTGATAATGCAACATACATCTGACCATGTGATAAGAATTGTGTTGGTAGATATACACCTATCTTTTCAAATGTCTGCCCTTGTGCCTTGTTGCATGTAAGGGCAAAGGCTGGTTTGACAAGAAATTGCTTGCGAGTAAAGGTGAAAGGGAACTCAAGCTCTTGAGATACATGTGGTATCCTTGGGATTAGCAACCTTGTTAGCAGCATTGGGACCCAATGCCATTCAACTTCAATTACATGATTGTGTAAACTGATGATGATGTAGCATGTACCATTGAAATGCCCGTTTAGAGGATCCAGATTTCTCAGAAGCATGATGCAACTGCCTTTCTTCAGTTTAAGTATGTGTGTTGGGAAGCCTGATGTGGTAAGTTTGTTGATGAACTCAATTGGATATTGCAGTTCATTATCTACTGTATCCAAAGGCGGTGGATTGGCTGTATCGGTAGAGGGTTGGACACCATGCTTTCCAGCATAGTTACGTCCCTTTACGATCTAAGTTCAAATCCCGCCGAGGTTGACTTTGCCTTTCATCCTTACGGGGTCGATAAAATAAAGTACCAGTAATGCACTGGGTTATTGCTGGCCTTGTGCCTAAAGTAGAAACAATTATCTACTGTATCAGAGCTTCTGTAGATTATTTCATGACCAGGGAACTTGTTGACAAGTTGCAAGCCATAGTGGGTTTGTGTAGTTTCCTGGACAATTTGTATACACAAAATCACCCGGTCCAGGCACATTACCATATTCCAGACAAAGTTCATTTGGCAGAAGAATTGTGAATGCACCTACAGTTGGAACAGTTGGAATGTTACCATTTCCCACATCAAGAAGGTAGTTTGCAAACTGTCTTTCATCAGAATCCTCTGCATTAATTAACCGTTGATTGGTTGTCATCTCCATGGTTTCCACATTGTCCCAGAGATAGGATCTTTTGATGGTTGCCTCAACTATTTGTGGTCTAACACCATGATGTACAACTGGAAGAATTTGCTTCCAGTCACCAGATAGTAATACTGTTAGACCACCAAATGACTTTTTGCAATCTCGAACATCTTTGAAGCTCCTGTCAAGGCATTCAAAGATATGCTTAGGTCCCATACCTATCTAATCAATGATTAGCAGGTCAGCTTGCTGCCATCCCTCTTTGTGAAGAAGCAAGTTGATTCAGCAGTCATATTGAGAGGAATCTTGCATTTGGAATGAAGAGTTCTACCTTTGTGAAGCTAAGTGGCTGCTATTCCAGATATGGCAGTGGCAAGGGCAACTTTTGTTTTTAGATTGGAGGTAATCCTATAGGATGTTTATGACATAGGTCTTTCCTGTACTTGCACTTGCATTCAAGCAGAAAATTCTGCCTTCGATTTCATTTACAGAGGTGATTACTTTGTCAAAAATAACCAGTTGCTCAGGATTCAATGTTGGCAGAAGTTCATTTATATTTGCTTGCAGTTGGTGTGTATTGAAATCAGTTTCTGCCATAAGAACCCTGTTGATTTCTAGTATGGCAACAATAGATGGGTCTGGCCGAGGAAGTCCATAGTTGGCATGAATGTCCAAGCCATCATGTTGAAGTCTTTGTTGGATCTTCTGTAGAACAATCTGCACGGTTTGCATGGACATGACTTGCTCATGACGTTCATGCATGATATCCTCTGCAAGACAATTCTTCCATTTCTCCCAGAACTGCAGAGGGTCATTTGGCACGCTGTACAATAAAATGGTGCAGAAGATCTCTCGCAGCTGAGGACCAAGCATAATGGATGAGGCCTCTTCCCTAGCTTTGTCTTTTTCTCCATCTTCATCTAACAGACCAAGTTTCCTGCATGCTTCTTGGAATGTTGGAAATTCAACTCCTTCAATTGTCCTCAAATCTTTGTATGAAGTTGACCTAGCCTTGTGATGTAGGATCCTCCTGAGGTAATATAATTCAGATTGATGTCTACTGAGAGATACTGTTGGAATGCGTCCAAGAGATTCACTCATAAATTGTTGATCACCATCCAGATGTCCCTTTTTTCTTCTTTGCCACTTTTTGTTTGTCCAAGTGAAATATTTAGGAATATCAATATACAATATGTTTTGTGTCAGTGGGTCTCTAACATTCAGTTGAAAATATTTTGTCAACTTAGTCATTGGTTGTCCCCTAGAAACAATACTTTCTTCCTGCCCTCACTCATACACAACCATTTGTTCCCCAGGTAAATGGCAAGACAACTTTTCAACTGGCAGTTTTCGATGATATAATGGAAATGTATAGATTCTCCAGAATGCTTCACTGGCTGAGATGTACCATGCATTGATATAGGTCTCAATCTCATTTTGGGCATGGACTCAATTTCCTTGATCATCCTTAATAGTGAAAGTGATCTTGTCTGATCCTTTTGTGATGTACTTATATAAGTACTTAACAGCCTTGACACTGGACAACCTCACAATTGATTTAGCACTGATATCTCAATGAGAGGAAAGGGTTGTATTGAACAATCCAACGATTATCAACAGTAAATTCTTGACCTTTAAGTTGAATTGTATGGGTGTGACCACCATGCTGTCTATCCCTTCTATACTCCGGAAAGGAATTTTCGGCAACAAATGTGATTTGTCTGAATGCCTTGGGATAACATTTTGAGCAATGGCATTGTTGTCCTAGCCCTTCCATACATGAGCACATCATATTAGCTTGTCCACATGGGCCATGAATGTTGCAGGATGTGATGATCTTATGCAGAATTGGATTGGTCTCTTTATCAGAAATCTCACAGTACACTACCTGATCAATGGCATCAGCAGTTTTGGGCTTGCTATCTTCAGCCATTATCAGCAGAATATGAGGATGAGTGAGGCCTCATTTTCTGCCACTCTATTGTAGCAGAATGAGCCACAAATTTCCTATTCTGTGTGTGTGTGTCTATCTGTTATTCTATTGTGTGTGTGTCTATGTGTTCATATGTATGATGGTACCCTATCGCTTGCAAAGAGGATTCTTTCAGCTAGGTTTCTCAAATGAAATTGCCTGAAATTAAGGTGAGAGTGTCTAAGCATTCCATAGACACATATAACGGAGGGTTTCAGGGTGGGACTACATTGGTTTTTCGACTTAATGGCAGAGTACATTTATTTTTACTTCAGTGGAGAGAAGAAAGATGAAATAAAGTGTCTTGCTCAAGAACACAATGCACTGATGGGATTCAAACTCTCAACATTACCATCACGAGACACACACATGGACATAAACACACACACATATGTACACATACACAGTAACACACATATGCAAACAGATACATACACACACATATATATATATATATATATATATATATACACAAACACTTATGCACACACACAGATACACAGCACACATACATATATATATATATATATTTATATATATATATATATATATATATATATATATACGTATATGAATGAGTTTATGCAATGGTAATACATACAGACAGCCACATATACAGATAACCACACTATAATCTATCTTTCTATCTACCTACCTATATATCTACATATCGATCTATCAACCTATCTGTCTGCCAACCTACCTGTCTATCTACCAATCTATTTCTCACACACACATCTATTCTAGAGAGTGTGTCCGTTAGATGTATTATTGCATTTCAAGAATTACGAAGAATTTGCAAGTTACTTCATCCGGGGAGGATTAATAATAGCTTCACTAACCTCGGAAGACGATTTGTGCGTCTATATATATATATATATATATATATATATATATATATATTCGTGCATGCGCACTACGGACCGCCTTCGCGTATGTGCACCAGACTTTGCTCGTGTGCACTTCGGACCAGGCTTCGCGCGTGTGCACTTCGGACCAGGCTTCGCCTATATATATATGTCTATGTATGAATAGATATATGTGTGTGTGTGTGTCCGTTAGATGTATTATTGCATTTCCTGAATTACGAAGAACTTGCAAGTTACTTCACCCGGGAGGATTAATAATAGCTTCACTAACTTCAGAAGACGATTTGTGTGTGGTGTGGTGTGGTGTGGTGTGGTATGCATGTGTGTGTGTATGTATATATATATATATATATATATATATATATGTGTGTGTGTGTGTGTGTGTCTGCATCAAACATAATTTATATACTATTACATTTATATATATATCTAATCAATGGGCGTACAACACTGTTTAATCTAAACGAAAATAAAGTAAGAAGCACGGGACTGCATATAGTTTATAATTTTTTATCCCCTTAGTAAAGTAAGTTGGATTACTTTGAATAAATAATGAATGGATATTATAATTTATCTACTAAATTTCGTGGCTGTTCATTAAATATATTTTATTATTTATTTAAAGATTCACTTCTTTAAAATTTTCAAATGTCAACACTTCTGGTTAGCGATCGTTTAAATAAATATTCATATATTTCTGTCACTAATTTTCTCCTAATGCAGTTTATATATAATATCGTCTTTTTTTAATGTATAATGGATTACGTTACTGATTACATAAGACAGTGTAACACAGACTTCGTTCAGTTTCTGTGTATATTGTCAATTACGATTTTATTTGATCATATCTACTTGCGTATAATATCAATATACACACTACACATGCTAGCAGATATATAATATCGTATTTTTTTTTATGTATCATGGATTACGTTACTGATTACAGAAGACAGTGTAACACAGTTTTCGTTCAATTTCTGTATTTATTGTCAGTTACGGTTTTATTTGATGTATCATATCTACATGCATATATACTTGTGTATAATATCAATATATACACTATACATGCTATTAGAAAACCACCCGAAGGGTTGTTTTTCAGCTCGTTATATTAAATGAGTTTTAAAAAAAAGAGTTAATAAATAAATAAAATGTTATACTTGTTTTACCCTCCCATTTCCAATTAAACTGAACTCTATCATGACGGTATGTGTGTATTTGTGTAAATGTATGTATGTTTGTGTGAAAGTATGTGTATTTGTGTGAATTATGTCCGTGAGTGTGTATTTTTATAAGTTTGTGTTTGCGCCATTATAGTTAAATACTCATACATATAGATGTATGTATGTGCACACTCGTGGACATTAGTGTGTAGAAAATCATAATCTCTCTATCTCTCTCATCACACTCTCTCTTTCTATATATATTGTAGTTGAAGTGGTGGTGGTGGCAACGATATACCGGAAGTGAAACTTTGAAAAGAAGTCAATTTTAGATTATTTATTTTTACGAAATTATTTGTTTACGAAATTTAGCACATAAATTATGTAATATTCATTCATTATTGCCTTTCATCCTTACGGGGTCGATAAAATAAAGTACCAGTAATGTACTGGGTTTTGCTGGCCTTGTGCCTAAAATAGAAACAATTATTTATTCAAAGTAATCCTACTTATTTTACTAACTGGATTAAAAGAAATAAATTGTATGCAATCTCGAAGCCCTTGCTTTATTATAGTTTAGATAAGAATGTGTGTGTGTGCATACATATATAAAACAAAAACAAATGTATTTCTTTTAGTATAGAGAAATAAAAAGAAACTGTATCATATATAAATTCATACATTATTTAAAGTGTATCTGTGGTTACTATGACTCAGTTTTATTTTAAAAAGGAATTCAAGCATTATATTCTCCACTGCAGCTATCATCAGTACCTTCAATCTCATACAAATATGTTGAGTGACAAAACTGACAAAATTAATATATCCCACAGGGATCAATGTACTGCACCCAATACAGTCAAATATTACATAAAAGCAAGTGCAGTTAGGCTTCAAAACAGATTGAAGGATGGCTTATGCAGGCAAATGTTCCAGAGTGTTCCATTAATGAACTTTATGTCATTTTTCTGTGGCAGCATGGCTGACAAGAGATCAAAATCAACAACAAAGTATATTCAATAAAAATATTAACAATAACAATAGTCTCCTTAAGTTTGAAGTCCACCATTTCTAACAACTGAACTAACATTTTAAAACCACTTTCATTTTCTTTAACATAGAAAATACAGTTGAGAAAATATATGGCCTCCTAAAGAGTTTCAGAGCAATTTATATTTCATATTATTTCACATAAAAATGCACATGCTATTAAATTGTCATAGAAAAACTAATTTTTTTCAATAAATTCATTTTATTTTGATTGAATTTAACGAATTTAATAGTTAACAGATTTAAATATAAATAATATATATGCATACATACAACCAGTAATACAAATATTAAAATAATCTGAAAATATTTGTAGATATAACCAAACATTTGAACATTCAAAAAATAGTATGAAGACAGCCACTGATGTATGTATCACGAAAAAGTATATGCAATTAAATAAATGGAAATAAGAAAAGTTCCTACAATGATATATGATTATTTATATTGATTTACACTGCAATAAAATGAATTCTCATATTGGAAGCAGAATACTTATATATATATATATATATATATATATACACCCACTGACTTTGTTATCCAAACTCACACTTTATTTATAAGTATATTATATACCACTCATATTAATAGACCTGCTATGCTGTGAAATGCATTGTTTCTGCAAGACATAAACAAATAACTCTTTTTGCTTTAAAAGTTATTGATATGGTTTCGTATGTTGCAAACTAATATTAACACACACTCAATGGACTTCTTTAGAGTTTCTATCTCCCAAATGAACTTGCAGAAAGTTGGACAGTCCTTGGCTATGGCACAAGACACTTGCCCAAGTTGCCATGTAGTGAATTCGAACCAAGAACCACGTGATTGTGAAATGAATTTATTAACCACAAGTACTATATATTCTAATTGAAATTTACTCCAAAATATGACAAATAAATACTGTAAATTACTACAAAGAATATATAACAATATTATGAAATGATTAAATGAATATTTGCTAACATTGAGATGAGAATGTATATTTTACAATTGTTTACAATTTGACAGATCCAGTAGATTTAAGTAGCAGCAACATAAATACTTGAGGTCATTTAGCAGTCCAAATTAAAATCTTTCAAAAGGTTCTGAGATCATTTATAGAAAGTTTTTTTAAGAGAGAAAGAGATTATTGCATTGCAGTTAAAATTCAAAAGAATACATGTCAAATGTATTTGATAATTAAATTTATGTGAAACCTATCAAGATAAAGAAAGAATATTTTGTTTCTAAAACACAGTCACTTGAAGTGAACATTTCCTTTTGATTCTATTCATTTTAAAACATTTAACTTGTGAATGCAAGCATATTTTTTTCCTCATGTTGTTAGTTTTATAGTTTCTATTAATAAATTATGCATCCTTTTCTTGCAAAGTACTTTTAGTATTAATAAATCTCATCAGTTGGATGCAATAAGTTCATGGCAAACCAAATTTCCAGCATTGATTTTCCTTTGGAATCCCATGATAGCTAAGGACAAAGAGGAAAATATAAACACTATATTTCAATTCCCTCTCATACTTATTAAGAATTTTACGAATATATTTTTTTAATTCTGAAATAATTATTTTTGTAAGAAAGTCTCATTTGACAGTTTTTTAATGTTAAGATAATATACTGTATTTGCTTATATTCTTGATATGTCCAACAATGAATAACGAACAACAGTGTTAGAAGTAACAGCTGCAGTTTTTCCCATCCGCCACTTCACTCCTTATACACAAAAACAGTTTTCATGCTATCTACAAGCTGTTACAGCAATATGGGACACCCAGAAGAAATTGCTGGAGAAGATAAACTGGAGCATGAATAGTGGGAGTTGATAAAATGTGATTTGTATTCCTTGAAATTCGTAATATCACCAAATATCATAATTGTTTCTACTTTTGGCACAAGGCCAGCAATTACCCAGTGCATTACTGGTACTTTATTTAATCGACCCCGTAAGGATGAAAGTCAAAGTTAACCTTGGCGGGATTTCAACTCAGAATGGCAAGGGCCGTAACTCTATGCTGCAAAGTATGGCGTCCGACCCTCTACCGATACTATCAATCCACCTGCCTAATATCACCAAATATCATAATGGCTCTTAGATTGCCTATTTGATTTCTATATTCTTTATTGATGGAAAAACGTATACATTTGACAGGAGCAGCTGATATTAGCAGTAGTTTGTGATATAGACTGTGAAATGAAATTCCTAAATTACATGCAGTCCATTTTTTTTTTTTCTTCACAACATTAATTCACTTGGTTTTGGTAGCACTAATATTCTGACTTTACCAATCAAATATCATAAGTCTAGAATACTTAGACAGAAATAAAAATCTATGACGAATAAAATTAAACTTATAGACAGATATTTAGATTACAAACTTGTAATAGTCTGAAGTGTTCAAAAATCAAATTGGAAGCTTGATTAAAATAATGCAATATTTGCAATCAGTTGATTTAACTTACCATAAAATAACATTTACTTTGCTCTCAGCTAAAAAACCAATTATATTTTATAATGTACTTTTTAATAATAAATTGTCATGCAATGTCAAAAAAAAAAAAATGTATATATATATATATATATTTTATATTATGTTATTTTTTGTTTAATCAATTATAGCTTAGAAGACAATACCCTGTAGTTGCTAACTCCATCATCAATATACATAGTTGTAAATTGTTTTCTTTTTAATTTAATCTATAGATATATGATATAAACTGAAAATAGAGTTAAAATAGAAATTGATGATTCAGAGTAATATTAATAATATTTGAAGAACATAATGTGGCAGCTAATTTTTAAGTAAAGTTAATTTGTAAAAAATAAAATAAGCATTAAATGAAATTTTCCTAAAGATAACTGAAATGAAAAATTATTCAAACTATACAACAGTTGTGTTAAACTATTTCATATTAATCAAATTAAATTGTAAGTCAATTTCATAAAAAAGAAATCGAAGAAGTAACATTAATAAAATATAGGAAAAATAAGTAAATGAATAGAAAGAAAAATAAATACTTGAGACCTTAACCCTTTAGCATTTACATTACTCTATATTTACTATTGTACAATATTTTTTATGTGGCTTTGGTGACATTGTTTATTCTGAGAAAGATATCTTAATGTTGGTATGACCAGTTGGTTAGGCAGATTTGAACAGAAAATAGGAAGAGAATTTTGGCTGGTTTAAATGCTACCTACATTACAACAAAATATGTGTAATATATATTTACGAAATAATAGCTGTGAATATATAACAGGTATGATAACATCGTGTAGATAACATCAGAGTTATTTCTCTTAACATTTACCAAATACCTGGATTTATCTAATAATTATTTTTTCCAGCCTGCTGCTCACCTTACTGAGGTGTCAGATGATGCCTGTGAGGGTGCTTTGTTATTTCAGGGCCTTAGCCTTGCCATCACCTACTGTAATGCTGTGGGCATGTTGGCTTGTCTCAAAGTGCTTAGATAATCCCTAAGATGTGAGTTGCAGCCGATTGTCGCACTTGGTGGTGAATTGCTCCCCCCTCTTTTTTCCTTTATCTTTATTGTTCAATGAGTTATATAAATGCTATTTTCATTTACCATAATATTTCTAAATTCCTTGGGCACAAAAGAAATAAATTTCTTTTTCTAGGACATTTGAGGTTTTGTTATCCTGACCATTCTTAAAATAACCAAATATTGTCTTAGCAATAAAAGTAGCACCAAATTAAAAAGTGATTAAAAGTAATATGAAGGTTTCCACACACAAATTACTACTTCACAAGGAAACCAATCATTCATATCAATGCATCAACAGAAATGAAAACCAAAATAGAGGGTTTGTATTTCACATCAAAATACAAATTAGCACATTGAATGAAAAAAGGTGCATTCCTATCACTAACAGTTATGTGATATTACTAAATAATTGCAGATATTTTTGCATGTTAAGCACAGAATGATTTTATAAAAGAAAATATAAAATATCTGCATTTGGAATAAAAAATAAAATAAAAATAAAAGAACAAAAAATGGATACACAAACAAACAATGCATCAGAATCATATATTTCAAGCAGAAAATACTTGAGCTTGAATGTTATAAAATTTGATTTATTGCAATTACTATTAGAACCTAAGTATATATTTAAAATCACATGAAAAATGCATTGTTATAAGGATAGGGGAAAGACGAAAAGAAAGCATTTATCAATTTTCCTATATAAATATACCTTTCAGAAAAGTTTTGCCTTTAATTGATTCAACATACAAAATGTAATCTGAATTGATAAATGGTTTAACTGTGCTAATTAATAACAGAAAAATACATTAGAAAGTATTTAATATTAATCTTATATAAAAGAAAGCCAAATTTATACACTGCCAAAATATTCTTTAAAACAAAATCGATGTAAAGAAATCTGTAATAGTTTTAATATACGGTAAAATGATTTGGAAAAAACATTGCCAGATTCTCAAAGCTCTTGTTTTCTATTCTGGTTAGATTGATCTTTTATGTGGTAACACAAATACAGATACGTTTCTACTTAGAAATAAACACATTATTGAATATATAAATCTCACTTTTTAATACCATACATGCTATTGTCATTATGTGAATTATATTCTGAAGAACACTAAGTTTCATTATAGGAAAAACTACACCTAAATGGATGCAGTTCATGCAAAGATTTGTTGGTGGAGCATAACCATGAAGTTTCTCCAATATAATATTACGATTACTTTATGCTTTCTACTGAAACAGATGTTTTCAATAATGAACTAGTATTTATTAAAGAAAAATATATTGGTGTTTTTATTTAGTACAGTTTAGTTTGAGACAACAATCATTATTTTTTGTGCTGTTATATTATGGCTGGTAGGCTCATTACAATGATTTAATATAAGAAGACAAACATTAACATAAATGTAGAATATAATGACATATGTCCAGCGTGCAAATTTGGCTACATACAAATATATTATGATAGATACAATAAAGAAGACATTCAGCATGTACTATTATATTCCAGTATCCTATGTTTTGTTGTGTATTTTAGATGCAACCTTTCAAGGATCCTTTAAAGCAATCAAGCATAATTTGTTTTAGTGTTGGTGGATGTGTTATACATCAGTTATAATGTTGGTCATTCTGAATATACAATTAATTGTTTCTACTTTTGGCACAAGGCCAGCAATTACCCAGTACATTACTGGTACTTTATTTTATCGACCCCGTAAGGATGAAAGGCAAAGTTAACCTCGGCGGGAGGTAAATACTGTAAAGGGACGTAACTATGCTGGAAAGCATGGCGTCCGACTCTCTACTGATACTGCCAATCCACCGCACAATTAATATTTCTTAATTTATATTGAGTTAGTGATATATAGACAGTGGTTGGCCAGTTTTCCATGCCAGCAGTGACATATGAAGCAGGAAAATGGGAAATGACTAGAAACATGGAACAGAAACTTAGAACAATACACAGTATTGTATAGAAAGAGGAATGTTAGGAATCATTAAAAAAACAGAAATGCTTATCAATGGATAAGGAAGTAAATATTATAAAACTTATTAACAAAAGAAAATTGAGATGGGCTAGGAATGTGGCACAAACAAATGACAACAGATGGACAAAGCTGGATACAGAATCAGACTAAAAGGGACAGATTCTGTCAGTCGAGAAATACAGGAGATAAAATAGTAATGGCACTGATATGTTTATGGGCAGTACATGGATGAGAGAAACACAATAGGCTCAATTGGTTGCAGCTTGGGATTGCCTTCACCTTACAGTCGGCAGATAATGGCTGAGAGCGATGATAATACTTATGTATTTTTATATTATTGTATTTAATTTTGTATAATATCATGAGTGATGTCATCTTCTTGATTTATGAAGAAAAACAATAACATAAAAGGAATGAGTAAGAATTTACAAATTGCCTGCTTTCCTTTTCAGCACTTTACCTGTGAAGTATTTATCCATGTATATTTTAGAGATTGTTTGCTATATATGTTTAGATATTTGCACAAGCACCAACACTCTCCAAAAAAGAAGCTATTGCTAATAATACTATGATGTCTAATCATCTCTTTACTATGGTACAAATAATTAAATGGAATATTTTTTTTATGCCGTGAGGATAAAGAGAGGACAAATTTACTAAGATTCTACTGTATGAGTTTATTATTGAAGTAGTATGGCAATCAAATTGTACTAGATCATGGAAACAGTTTCATTCCTGGAACTGCATCTCTCTGGAACAAACTGCTTAGGGATTGCTTTCCTTTTAGCTAAAACATTGACCTTTTTAAGTCAATAAGCACTTCTCCATGACATTCCATTCAAACTGCCAGTTCATTTGCCATTTTATGCATTTATAATCACTCTTCCATTTTCCCTCATTATGCTTTTTTCCATGTTCATCCTCTCATATAATCCAAAACCTAGAGTAGCTTTAAAGCTTTGTTTTTGGTGACCTTTAATACATAAGCAAAGAATAATAATAGTTCTTTAACTTCAGCTATAACCACTCTACTGCACCATTATTGTAACAAAAATTTGCAGTAAGAAATACAATGCATGTAAACTATACATAAAGTATGTTGAAAATCTTTTTTAAAAAATTAGGAAAAATAAAAACAATAATATTGGCATAAAAAAGTGAGCTTGTTATTCAGAAATCTACAAAATTCTTTACCTTCCTTATAATAGAGAGCATGGTATAAAAATAAAAAAGATGGGGCTGTGAGTGAGAAACAGAAAATTCTGTTACCTAACAGTCAGTTGTATGTAAATGACGGAGAAAGGAAGATAGAGAAAAAGACTAACTAATTGAAGGGTAATGCAACAGTGAATTGGCAGTATCGGTAGAGGGTCGGACGCCATGCTTTGACACATAGAGTTACAGCCCTTGCTATTCTGAGTTCAAATCCAGCCGAGGTTAACTTTGCCTTTCATCCTTACGGGGTCGATAAAATAAAGTACCAGTAATGCACTGGGTAATTGCTGGCCTTGTACCAAAAGTAGAAACAATTATTAGGGGACTGTTCAACTCAACATTGCTACCCCGGTGATGGAGGTATGGATCAAATGGAGGAGCATTCACAGCTGTGTTGGTGCCATGACTTAGGCTTCAAAACATTCCAGCAGAAAATCTTTAGTTAAGATGGATGTGAACTGATTTGCAAAATTTACAACCGAATGCAAAACAAAAATTGAGAAAATAATTTTAATACAAATAGATACAAAACAACATTACACCAATACAGTGTACATTAAAAATGAACCAAATAACCTTATATTCAAGGCATTATTTCAGTAGAACATTTGTTTTCTCATAAATAACTCATTCAAGCAGAAAAAACAATAATTTTGAGGATATAACAACAATTGATACAATAACAAAATTCTCAATCATAAAGTCACACAAAACAGAAATGTTTTGTTAATCAATAAGTGTAACCCAAGATGTTTGTTCAAGTAATTGGTCAATCACTGACACATAGTCAGGATCCCAATTGATAATAGTCATTAAAAAGTCTTCTTATTCAAATAATTCATATATAGACTAAATAATCATTCTTTTCCTGTCCCCAAAATATGTCAGGAATCATAATGTCAGATTATGCCTATGACATTTTGGTGTCTAAAATATTATTTTTTCTAGTTGAAAATAATCATATGTAACTAAATATATATTTAGAAACAGTTTTTAATTAATACATGTATATATTTTAGATTGATTAAAACTTTCATTGAATGTTTAAAATTATGTATGTGTGTGTGTGTGTATATATATATATGTGTGTGTGTGTATATATATATATATATATATATATATATATATATATATATACACACACACACCACCTTCACCTCCCCTCACTTTTCCATGCACTTTTCCATGAGCAGAGGCTGAAGCATACATCTAGTGTGTTCCATCCCACCCCCTTCCACTTACCTCCCACATCCCTAAATCCCCTCATCCCAAAGCCCCACACACCTCTCCCATTAGTTCCCAACCCACACTGTAAAGTGCTTGTAATGGTGACATAACAAAAAGCGCCCAGACCACACTGTACAGTGGTCATGTAGGTGTCGTGACACGAAGCACCCAGCCCACACTGCAAAGTCGTTGTGTATGTATCCTGACAAAAAGCACCAAGTTCTCATTGTAAATGTGGTTGGCATTAGAAAAGGCATCCAAAACAAGCCAAAATCAGTTCTGTATGTGCAAGACATGGTCACCTGACCCAGCATTCCTCACAACAGGACAACTCATCTTACCCATGCTAGTGTAGAAAAACGGACGTTAAACAGTGATGATGATGATGATAATGATATATATTTTCTCATTTAAACCGAACCGATGATCCGTTTGTGGTGAAAGAGAATGTTCTCGGCAATGTTGGGGGAACTACTTTTACATATATATATATATGATTTATAGTCGTATGACATATATGATAACTGGAATTTCTTATGTGACAACTTACTGCAGGCTACTGAAAAAACTTGTGACTGGAGCAGAGCTCCAACCAGACAGATAGTAACCTGGTGGTGGAACAGCATGGTAGATAGGGCCATTAGAGACAAAAGACTAGCATGGAATGCTTGGAAAAATGGTGGGAGTAGAGAAGGATATACAGCCGCTAAGAGAGAAGCTAGACATCAGGTGTACTTAGCATTCAGGGAAGTTGAGTGTAGGAGGTTTGCCAATGTTCTGCGACGGGAAGATCAGAGATGTGCGGTATTCCGCATTGCAGGGTAGTGTGTCAGCAGTGCAAATGAGGATGTTGTTGGAGATAAGTGTGTCCGGAATGATGCTGGTGTACTTAGTGTCACATATGATCAGAAAAAGGAATCCTGGAAATGTCATTATGAGAGAGTGATGAATGTGGAGAACGAATGGGAGAGAGAGAAATTACCCCAGTAGATCCGACAGAGGGACCAGCTATTGAAATTGACAAATATAGGGTCCAAGAGGTGATTAAGGAAATGAAAAATGGTAAGACTGTTGGGAATAGTTGCTGAGATGCTGAAGGCATCAGGGGACGTAGGCACTAAACTGGTTGCATGCATCATCAATCAGGCTATATATGATGGTGTCATACCCCAAAACTGGTGCAGCAGTATTCTCATAAATTGCTACAAAGGTAAAGGGGATGCACTGGAGAGGAGCAATTATAGGGGCATAAAACTGATGGATCAAGTTATGAAAGTGGCAGAAATATAATTGGTGCAACTAATTAGAGAAAGGGTAAAACTAGATGAGATGCAGTTTGGTTTTGTGCCTGGGAAAAGTACAACAGATGCCCTCTTCTTAATGAGACAACAACAATAGAGGTTCTTAGAGAAGAATAAACCACTATACTTAGTTTTTGTTGACCTTGAGAAGGCCTTTGATGGGGTACTCTGATCTGTCAGCTGGTGGTCTCTAAGGAAACTAGGTGTTGGGGAATGGCTTGTGAGGACAGTGCAAGCTTTGTACAGAGGTGCTGTCAGTAAAGTGAGGGTAGGAATGGAATTTAGTGAGGAATTCCAGATACAAGTAGGAGTACATTAGGGTTCAGTCCTCAGCCCGCTCTTGTTCATTATAGTCCTCCAAGCCATAATAGAGGAGTTTAAGACTGGCTGCCCATGGAAACTTCTCTATGCTGACAATCTGGTTCTTATAAATTCTGGCTATGGAAACAGTAGTTGGAATTAAGAGGACTGAGAGTGAACCTAGCTAAGACAAAGTGTTGATGAGTAGAAAAGAGGACAAAACTCTGATTCCGTCAGGGAAATAGCCATGTTCGATATGCAGAAAAGGAACTGGCTTAAATTCTATAAAATGTACACAATGTAGATCTTGGGTATACAAGAGATGTAGTGGGATAGCAGGCAAACTAACAGGTAGGGGAACATACGTGTGCAGTAGATGTACAGGGAAATTTGACAGTAGAAGTCGCATTGATAGACACATTTTTCAAATGCAGGTAGGTTCTATAGAAATGGTTGATAGCTTCCGGTACCTAGATGATCAGATTAACATAGGAGGGGGGCTTTTGAGGTCATAGTATCTAGAATAAGGATGAGTTGGAAGAAGTTTAGGGAGCTGCTTCCTCTGCTGACGAAGAAGGGTTTCTCCTTGGGTACAAAAGGCCGGCTATATGATGCCTGTGTGAGGAGTGCGATGCTGCATGATTGTGAGACATGGGCAGCAACTGCAGAGGATATGTGACAGCTGGAGAGAAATGAAGCAAGCATGCTCCATTGGATGTGCAATGTCAATGTACGTGAACAACCGAGCATGGATGTGTTGAGAGATAAACTGTGTTTAAGAGGGATAAGTTGTAGTGTGCAGGAGAGAAGACTGCGATGGTATGGACATGGGATACACATGGGGGATGACCGCTGGGTAAAGAAGTACCAAGAAATTGCCAGTTGAAGGAAGACACAGTAGAGGAAGACCACGAAAAACATGGGCGGAGGTGGTGAGAGCAAACCTCAGATCGCTGAATCTCACAGTGCAGATGACGAAGGACTGTGACAAGTGGAGAGATGCTGTGCTGAATAGGACCCATCCCACCCTTGCAAGCAGGGAAAAGCGGACGTAAAATGATGATGATGATATATATATATATATAGAGATATCTATATGAGAGAGAGGGGGAGTAAGGGAGATGGCTATTATGCTTTCCCCTGCTATAGGAAAGAAATCACAAGAAAAAAGACCAATCTGCAAATATATTCAGATAGCAGAACAAAGAAATAAATAAGGGTGGGAAGGCATAGAATTTTTGGATATCACGTAAATAACTAAACTAACACATTTCAGAAGAGTCTGTAAAATAAATATAAACCAAATAATAATATATTTCTAAAAACTTTTAATATGTATTTAACATATGTTACACTCAGTAACAAATGTGCACTAAATGTTAAATGAATATATGTAGAACTGATTTTGTCTTGTAAAATAAACTCTTCCTAATTCTGGTTTAATCATAAAATTTCTGGTTTAATCATAAAATATCTAACTCTGAAAATAGCATCATAATTTAACAAATTTGGAAATAGATGGGAACTAGCAAAATTAGATAATTGGAGGAATCTATTTCTAACCAGAAATATATATAAACATTTAAGATACAGTAAATTCATTGAAAACACATTTGTCAAAAAGACATTGATTGAATGCATGTCGGCCAAAACACAAATGGGTTGAAAGACATATTTATAGATAAACAATTAGTCAAAAGACAAATTGATTGAAAAGCATAGTTGACAACTACACCAAAAGACATATACATAGGAAAATATAGAAATACATTGATACATAAGGTCGAGTTTTTTTAAAGAGTTTATAATTCTAAACAAAATTAAATATGTTTTAAATTTATTGTATGGCTATCTATTTTTTATGAGAATAAATGTAAATATAGATATTTCAAACCTTAATCTTAACAGACATTTTTGTGTATATATATTGCATATCTTTGTTCATTATATATAGCAGTCAATATAGAATAAATATGTGAATGTTCTAACTTTCTTTCTAGTAATAATATTAATATTTGTTTCTACTTTTGGCACAAGGCCATCAATTATCCCAGTGTATTACTGGTACTTTATTTTATCAACCCTGTAAGGATGAAAGACAAAGTTAACCTTGGCGGGATTTGAACTCAGATCATAAAGGGAGGTAACTCTATGCTTCAAAGCATGGCGTCTGACCCTCTACCGATAATGATTTCTAAAATAGGCTCATGTTCATAATAAAAAAACTATATGGGTAAAATTTATTAGATGAAACTTGACCAGTACTTCTTTCATTGGCCCATGGAGAAAGCATAGGTTGGACAGGGTACAAGAGTACATTGCATCACAGAAATTGGCAGACACAGGTTAAAACATGGAGAAATGCTAAACTACAGAACCATTTAACTCATGAGATAGAAGAAACATATTTTGTCATGGTGATGGAGATGAATCATGATAGCTGTAACCAGCTGCTCATACTGACATTAAGGTATTGTTCTCAAAATAAATAATATCAAAATCTCATAGATTCGATATTATGTGAGATAATTACATGAGCTAAAGCCTTTACTGTGAAAATACAATAGTAAATATAGTGTAATGCAAATGTTGAAGGATTAAGAGAAAACAGTTACTGGAGAAGATATTACACATCATGTGCAGAGTAATATTAGAAATCCTTACAAAACACAAGAAATCATACAATTAAATACAACAATCTTCATTTCAGTTTCATGCCAAAATATGGATAAATGGATTAATTGCTAGAATAAAAAGAGGAATATGCTAATCACATTTGCTTTGGTTTGGTTTTTATTTTTAAAAAGTAATTCATTTATGAAGTTACAGCTGCTAACAGTTTATATTCATTCTTTTGTATATTATCTGCAAGCTATGCACTCTATTGAGTAACAATACTCCAAAGACCCTTCCGAGGAATGCCATTTTGGTGGCTTGTATTCACAATTGTTTTCTTTCAGTCATGGAGGCACATGGCTTAGTGGTTAGAGCATTGGCCTTGCAATCGAAAGGTTGTGAGTTCAATTCTCAGACCGGGTGATGTGTTGTTTCCTTGAGCAAGACACTTTATTTTACATTGCTCCAGTTTACTCAGCTGTAGAAATGAGATGATAGGGACTGGGGTCCTTATCATTCCACTGCAAAGTGGTCGTGTAGGTGCCATGGCAAAAAAGCAAAAAAGTTAACACATTAATTTAAAGCTCTCTGTATTTATTAATGAGCTGAACATTTCTTAACTTCTAAAATTTAGTGTTTTTCAATCATTTTCTCTTTGTATATCAGAATTATCTTGATACAAGTATGTTTTTTTTTTTTAAACATCATCATTGAAATACTATGATTATTTATTTGTACAAATACAATTAACTAAATCACTATTTCCTATAACATTGGCAGATATGCCAAGTTATAACTTAAGATACAAATACTTAAAATGATGTATTAAATAAATATAATTTGCTTTCTTAATTTAATAGTTTGAACTTTTTTGTTTAAAATATTTATTTTTGCAGCCTTTATATAATTTTATATTTAGTTGTACTTTGATTAACTAGAAACCTATCCTCTTTATATAGCTTTAGTAAACCAATTAAAAATTACCTCACATTTCACATAAAAATCAATAATTCATTTACATTCTACTTTTATAGGATTCTAATGAATAACAACCACAAATAAGTAAAAAATCAAAACACTAGAAAGTTTTGATTTATTTAAGAATTAGATCAATTGCTAGAACTATATTAATTGTCTTTGAACATTTACAAAATGACCAACATATAGCAGAAAATATAATTCTTGTTGAATTTTTTTAAGCATAATGAATAGTATTTGTAGAATAAATAAATCTCAATGGGTTAGTTTCTAGTAGTGAGGCATGTTTGCTGGTCTTTTTAATCATTTCAAGATTGAAGTGGTTATAATTATATAACATATATTCAACTGTTGTTTATGTTCAGTTAACTATTATTTACTTTTCAGATATTGTTTCCTTCAGTCTAATTCCATAATATCTCATGTCAAAAACTCACGTATAATACAATAGTATAAAAGACAAAACATCATTTACATGTGTAAATATGTTAACCTCATTTCACTCCTCTACAATTACCACTGTTCAAACATGCAAGAAAGCAGACTAGATAACAATATGTTATAGCTGTCTCCTTACAACCAAAATGGTAAAACAACTTAAATGGTGAAGTACAGTATTGTGATTGAACAGATTGAAGTATAGCATATCTGAGAATGGCTGCTCACAAATATTTGATAAACTACTTCCATTCTTTATGCCTGTTCAAACGTAAATGACCAGAGCTATTCAATAACAAGAAGACACATAAATTATGTGCTATCTGAAAGCTTCTTCAGATAACCTCAGGCAATTTACAAATGCTTGCAGATCAGGTCATGGGCCACCAAATAGTACAATCTGATCAGTGTATGTTATACCTGCTGAGTATAACGTTATCTCTCTTAAAGATGTTTGAAGAAATTAACCAGGTACAAGCAGTTTTAGTACAAGGTTTGAAGAATTCTGTGAATGTGAAGTTCCAGTACATTCAGGACTGTTAGCTGTGATACATTTTGGGATGATCTTGAATGGAGCTGATGCATTTGAAGTGAACTATGTTAATATGTTACAATGTTTATATTATAATACATTTAGGACTGGGGTACTTTAAAGCTGTATTGATATTTAACTGTTATATTTTACATAGTGTATGGATTATAAAGTATTGCCAAGTCCACTGAAAATGTGGTTTAGTGCATAGGCCAAACAAGTCATACCACTGATATTTTATGCATCAACATTGACAGAGCTTCAATTTTTAAAAGTCCACTTGGGTTTAGAGTAATGATAATAGGCAACAATAGTACAAACTAATTTTGATAAAGCTGGACAACAAAATAATCGAATAATAACACCACATACACTGATGAGGTTGTTCAGAGCAACCAAGAGCATATTTACATAGTAACATCATTTTAGTTTAACCCTTTAGCGTTCAAAGCGACAAAAACCGACAAAATTATGTCCCCTTTCATTTATTCAAACCGACAAAAACCGACATTTAATACCACACGGAGATTTCCTTCTAAAAATAAACATTGACATCATCGAAATCTCGTCAATTCGAGATTACTGCGAGATAAAGCCCTTACGCGCGAAAATTAACTCTTAGTATAGTTAAAGAACTTGCGATAACACGTGTTTTTAACGTTGAAAGTGTAACATGGCTTCCGAAAGTAGCGACAACGAATTTGAAGGTTTTACGTCCGACGACATTCGAGATCAAAAAGAAACAGAAGATAATATCAGTGATTTATCTCAAACGAATCAGATATATTTATTTCTGATATATCTGATAATGATGATAATTACTTTGAAAGTGAAAGAGAAGATTTGACTGACACCATTGAAAAAATAGCAACGTGGTTGAAAGAAACAACATCGATACATGTTTCGGATTTTACTGAAAATATTGGACCACAACACACATTACCACCTGATGCTAAAGCACTGGATTATTATTTTTTATTTTTACCACAATCTTTCTTCGAAGTTGTGGCAAATCGCTATGCACAACAACAAATTTCTAATATCGGAAAACCCGATCTGTTATGTTGTCCGACAGATTCTGCCGAAATGAAAGCGTTTTTTACCATAAATATTATGTTTGGTATTAAACAATTTCCACGACTGTGGAATTATTGGAGTACTGATATAAGGTTTGGTGACCCTTATATATCTAGTATTATGGCAAAAACGAGATTCATTAAATTAAACCAGTATTTGCATCTGGTTGATACTTCAAATGCCCCTGGTAGAAATGAATCAAATTACGACCCATTGTACAAAGTACGACCATTAATTGAAATATTGTCAGAAAAATTTAAAAGTGTGTATAAACTTATATATTGGGAACTTTCTATTACGTAATTTTACACCGTACATTTACAGAGTACATTGCCAATATTATTTTGACCGGTGAAAAGGTTTTATACATTTTTTTTCAATGAAAATATTTGCCTGGAATGTAGAGAAAGACTAAAACCGTGTACTGATTACACCTGCATTTTTAATTAATTCACCTGTTCAGAAAACTGCTAGAATTGATGGAAATCAGCATCTAGGTCATTATTGGATTTTTTTGCAACAAATCTAACAGATAAGGCAGATAAAGTTTAAATTTTTGTGTTTATCCATAAAGTTATTACTTTTACACCTGTTAATTAATTTCACTTGCCCATAAAAGTCAAATTTAACAAAAAAAATCAGGTAAAAATATATAATTGTAAATTATAGTTATTTAAACATCTACTGACAAAATTTCAAGTCTGCACATAGAAAATTAAAGTAATTACAAACAAATAAAATTGATAACCCTCTTGAGTATAATTAAGTGAAAATAATGCGAATAGATGAACATGACATTTGACAATTCAATGTGAATGCTAAAGGGTTAATATAAGCTTTCTAAAATAAATATTTACTTATAATAACTATTATCTTTAAAATCAGCAAACCTGAAGTCCAATGGATTTTATGACAAATTTGTTACATTCAGCAACACAATGACACAATCACAACATATATCCAAGAAAAGAATATTCCCTTCACTAAATATGAACAACATGCAACTAGATCCCTTAAGGTTGCTACAAATACTAGACTGCACCATCACTGAAGCTATATCATAGTAAATGCACACTGCCAACATAGCAAAGACTGCAGCACAAAAATGGCTGTTCTCTTCAGGGCAAGAAAATACTTGTCTTAAATGAAACACAAAACAGAATATAGGTCCTACATCTGTGATGGAGCTGCAGCAACATATTCAGACTTGACTGCTACCAAAGAAAAGACCATCCAACTAATTAGCAAGTAATCTTTTCTAACTCACTCCAACCTCTAGCACACTGATATGTTGTCTTCTGCCTCTGCCTTTTATGATGATTACAATGATATCTATTCCACACAGCTGGTTAGTCTCATGCCATCTGCATTTAAGGACTTCAAATTTACTCATTTCCACTCACCACTGCATTCAAACGATGTCCCTCCATTACCCATATTAATCATTACAGTTAATCCTTCCTCCCCAGAATGTTAGTCTATTTGAATCTTCTCCCTGTTCATGTTTTCTGTGTAATATTTGATTTGTCATGGTTCAATGAGATTATTGACTGCATTGTTGTCACCCATCCCAGGGAGCCAGCAATAGCCATGAGCACATCTCCTTGCCAAACCAATACAAAATATTTCTAAGATCTGATGTCCTGAGAGATTTCCCAGAAAGAAGTGAAATAGCTGTTTTAATGTGATTACTTTTCATCTAGAGATGTTTAAATTTAGCCACAGTTAGTTTCGTGGTGTACCATTACTTGATAATATCATTTAGATTAGATTGAAGAAGGGAATGGTTGGCTTGGCTCTTTATCTTTTTTTTTTATTACAGCTTCAGATTGCAAGTGAAGATTTCGGTTTTACTATACTGATGCACCTTCACATCATTATGTATAAAATTAAGCGGACATGCTCAATACAGATCCAAACTGTAATTGTAATAACATAGGTGATAAAGGAATCCATATTACATTTTTTCTTACAAGTCAACTTTCGACAGCTCTCTTAGTAATTACATCAATAATATTAAATCAAAACTGAATAATTTTGATGCAAAAGAATTTCATATCATTGAAAGCATATTTAAAATCAATAAGTAATTTTCAAATTATGAAATTCAAAACCTTTTTTATCATTATAATATCTAAAGATTTATACCCAGTAAGATCTATTTTTGATACTTTAGAACAGTATCAAATTTGCATATGAAATAGCTAAATTTATAGAAATGACAAGCAAAATTATTTATGAAGATAACTTCTAATGTTCAGAAAACTAAGTTATCTGCAGATCAAGAGCAGATGTGACATGTTCTAAAATATAAATTCAATAAGTCTATTCAGTTAATCATTCCTATATAGGTGTAAAGCTCTGAATTTATAATACTGAAACACATTCTGATACATGTAGTTATCTTATATGGCTTGCATAGAAATAATACATTTATAGATCACAGAATAAAACGTGATTTCAAATGAAGGATATTATTAAATAGATTCTAACTTGATGTGGCTTCAGGAAGTCCAGTTAATTACATAGTTATTATATTCAAAATAAATTCCATATGAACCTCTCATCTCTTTAACATAAGTACCTGTAACACTGAATGTACATAAGAAACAGATCCACCATTTATAACCATAACTATTTAATTTTGAATATATATGATGTTAAGGTAATGTTCTCAAAATAAATAATATCAAAGTCTCATAGATTCGATATTATGTGAGATAATTATGTAAAATAAAGCCTTTACCACAAAAATACAATAGTATATATAGAGTAATATACAGTAATGAAAATGCTAAAGGGTTAAAGGTGTAAGTTGATGAAGTGTTGAAGCTATTATATTCAGTTGACTAGTTGCTTTCATAAAATTGCTTCTTTAACAAACGACACATGCATTTCACTTTATGTGACTCCATAGAACAAATCCAGTTACTTTATAGTTAAAAGCATTTTTCGTTGCTTCTTTATCATATATCAGTAATACTGTACAGATGAAATGATCAGAATTCAACTTCAAACAGTGAGATGCTGATCTGAAAATAACTTTCCCAAATTTGTTCTTACTAATTCATACTTTCTCAGTGATAACTATGTCAACTAAGTAATAGAATTTATCCAACAATTTAAGAAATTTCTCTAAACAGTTTATTTTTTCCATTTTATGACTGCATATCTTTAAGAGAATCTTTTCTTTCCAATACATTTCAGATTGTTCTCAATAATTTCACTAGAAATGTAATGTTACTCTGTGCCTTTTGGCTGTTCATTGATTTCATTCATTAGACAATATCAGGTTCCTGTATGCTGAAATTCTTCATATTAGTCAAAGCTATTTTCCTACAGTATTTTGTAGTATTTTATTCTTAGTTATATTCTCTTATTGGCCTTTTAACTCAAGTTCAATCTTCTAAATTTTGAACTTCTTTTGTAGTACATATATTGATCTTACATTGTGAATAACATTTCCAGAACACCTACAATCACATATGATCGGTTACTGGTAAGTTTAAAGATCATAATTTGACGTTCTTAGGTTCTACAAGTTTTATAAACCCCAAGAATTAGAATGAGAAGCAATGATACTGAAAACAGCACATTCCTTTTATTTAGAAACTCACAATTATATTGTTAATTTTAGACCTACTTAATCCTAATCTTTCATGAGAAATTCCTTCATAGACATCATTTTGGTTTGAAAGTCATTTCCTTTTTAACAGGAACAATATTTGCAACTATTGCACCAAAAATATAAGCCTGCAGTTGCATGTCTTTATAAACAGTCTACTAACACTAAATGCGTTCCTTTAAAGATTGGAAAATATAATACTGTAATCATACTTTTGATAACAGATGTAAATATAAAATGCTTTAGTAAATACATCAGTTTTGATAATTGAGATGAAAAAAATATATATTCATAATTGGTATTTTGATAGAAACTGTTGATATTCTCCAAATGTTAGTAGGTTTCCAATAATGATTTATATATTTAAGTGTTTTTTTTCATCAGTTGATAAGCAACTAACAATTCTGGCAACTACTGGGGATTTTCATGAAGTAATATGAGCCAAATTATATCAAATGCATTTACTAATGAAATTAACTATTAAGTGAAATTATATTTTGTTAATTTGCTGAAATTTTTTAGGGTTAACTGTATGTGGGAAATCAAATATGAAATAAAACAGAAAACTTAAAAATTAAATGTTGAGTATTTCATAGCTACATAGTACATAATTGTTTTTAAGACTACTTAATCTATAATAATTGGAGGAAGGGGTACATTTCTCTTCATAAAAATAGTGATAATGTTTAATTTTAATTGATAAAATATTTGAAATTCAAATTTCATCTGAGCTATAAATCTAAATTAGCTTTATAAAGGCTGATTAATAAAGTTTAAATTTTTTGTTTAGTTAAATGCACCAAATATTATAAACTATCAATTATAACTAATTCCAGTTTTATTTGGACTAAATTTCACCATAATTCATTTCTCTATTTTCAAAAGCTACAACTCACATTTTCTTTTGATGTATATTAATGAAATTTAAGTGATTAATATTTTCATAATAAATGTTTTCCAAATAGTAAATCAATCAAATTTCAACAGTTAAAAGACCACAAGAATCCAACTTTTCCTTTGATGATTTTCCATATTTATCAACTTTTCTAATTAACTATTTTTATCTATTTCTACTTTTTTTTTTTGTCTTTATTGAAGTTAAAACTATATCCTTCTTTCATTCATACATTACTCTTATTTGATTGTGTGGCTTTCAGGAAATGCTATTTTTCTTTCATAAACTTTCCCATTTTCCCCTGCTTAAAAAATATATCAGAATTTGTTCTAAATCTCCTGCAGTGTCACTTGCATTTTTATGAAGGAAAATTTCCTTGAAACAATCAATCTCTGTTACTGACATTGCTGATGATATTTGAAACCTGAATATAAATTGTCATTTTTATATATTTACAAGTAGGATTGACAGAATAAACAATGTTTAATCAATGTTCACTTATAAAAGATATGAAACTAAAATATTTCAATTAATCTTTCCTCCCGAAAAATTCAGTATTCCTAAACAGAAAAAAAATAATTTATTCATGAATAATCTTATCCCCACATATGTATTATTTGATTTCTCTATTTATTCTTCAAATTTTACTTTAAAAAGCTTTTATTCAATGAACATAGACAATATCTATAATATATTACACTGACGTCAAAAGCCATGTAATTCCAAAGCAAAATATAGAAATTTTATTATAATAATGGTCATTAATTATTTCAAATTGATAACAAAAGTTCCTTGAATCATTACATTAACTGATATGTATTTGAAATATTTCACTAGTTTTTCCAGTGTTGCATTCATAAATCTGTACTCAGCAGAAGCTACCTTTAGAACATTGTCTTTGACTATATCTGAGATCTTACTTTTGGTTCAAGTTCATATATTTATAAAAAATATCTAGAATTGGTTTACATATAAGTTAAAACTAAAATTGCAATTAGTAAGTGACGTTTCATCTCAACAAAATCTGTTAAAATGTCTTCTGTGTCTATTCAACAGATTTAATTGTGTGTTTATTCATCTACTTATTTGCAAAATTATTTACCATCAAGGATATTTCAAAGAAAATCATACAAACATTCTTTTAGCTGATTATATTTATTTGGTGACCTATACAATAAATGCACCCAGTAAATGCTGTAATGTGGTTGGTGATAGGTAAAGCATCTAGCAAAAGGAAACTTGCCAAAAAGGGTTGAGATAACCCTTCAGACATGTCAAGGACATGACAACCTCCCTAGTGTTGGTGATCTACTTGATAAATGCGCTCAGTACATGCTTTACAACAGTTGGTGGTAGAAAGGGTATCCAGCCATAGAAATCTTGCCACACAAAGGGGTGGGAGGACCCTCAGTTGTTTCAAAGACATGACAACCTCTCCTGCACACTTAGTTGAGACCATACTGACTTGATGTAGACCAGCCCAACTATTGCTAGCAAGGAAAATGGATGGTAAAACGACGACGATAATGATGATATGCATGCATGCATATATATATATCTATATGCATGCATATATATATATATATATATATATATATATAAATATATATATATATATATATATATATATATGCATGCATATATATATATATATATATATATATATATATGCATGCATATATATATATATATATATATGCATGCATGCCTATATACAGGGTGTGGACGATATTTGTTCACAATTTCCAACTGCTAATTTTATGCAAATTTTTTTACTTCCATTGTCACTCTTGTCTTCATAAAAACAGTGACTATATTTCCATTATTTATTTTCAGAATAATTGATTATGAATAATTTTGAACCTCCAAATTTGTGGAAGAGACACGGAGTTCTTCTTGGAATCTGCGCCGGGAGGACAAATAAGGAAATTTCAGACTTTCTCAGCGTCAGCAGGAGAATCGTGGAAAAGGTCAGAAAGGAATTGGAAGATTCAGGATTCAACTACGAAGCAACATCAGAGAGGAAAACACATGATCGACGATCTGACGCCTTCAGAACGCTCGAGTTTGTTGCTGAAGTTCAGGATATCATCAACAAGAACCTAGCAAGTTGATGTGTGCCATTGCAAGGGAGGAAGGCGTGGATGAAAAGCTCATTAGGCTGGTGGTACATTAAGACATTTGCTACGTTTCATACAAGATGAGGAAAGGACAATTTCTGTCAAAGGCGATGCAAGAAAAGCGACTGAAGCATGCGAAGAAGCTGGTCAAGACCAGAAGATCAACTCCCAGAACAACAGGTGGCTCGCTGTCTCATCCAAAGACATGCCCAGAGTCATGCAGACAAAGTTTCCAGCGACAATATTGGTCTTAGGTGTCGTCAGCAGTCAAGGTGACGTCTTGCTACCTCACTTCTTCCCTGAGGGCCTCAAGCTGAACACCGATGGCTACATCCGCGTTCTGAGTGAGGTAGTAAAGCCCTGGATCGACCAGGTAACTGCAGGTAGGTGGTACGTGTGGCAGCAAGACTCGACCACACTTCACCTGACATCTGGCCTCCCAGCTTGCCTGACTCAACCCCCTCGACTTCTTTGTGTGGAGCGCAGTGGAACGAGACACCAACAGATCTAGCTGCAATACGAAAGACGATCTGAAGGCCAGGATCACAAGTGCCTTTAGGGGCCTAAGTCGGGGGACAGTGACGAAGGCCTGTAGCCGGTTCCAAGGCTGCCTTGAGGCCGTCGTCAAAGCCAATGGCAGGTTTATCGAGTGAGATCGAAAGAACAAATCATGAAGACAAACTGACCCAAGTTTGATAAATATATCTTAAAAAATAAAACTACTGTGTTATTTTTATCTAGACAGTAATCTTGTGAACAAAGATCGTCCACACCTTGTATATCATCATCATCATCATTTTACGTCCACTTTTCCCTGCTTGCAAGGGTGGGACGGGAACTGATTAGGCTTGATTTCTACAGCTGGATGCCCTTCCTAACACCAACCTCATTTACAGTAAGTGCTGGGTGGTTTTTGCCATGGCACCTACACGACCACTTTGCAGTGGAATGATATGGACCTCAGTCCCTATCATCTCATTTCTACAGCTGAGTAAACTGGAACAATGTGAATTAAAGTGTCTTGCTCAAGGAAACAACACATCACCCGGTCTGAGAATTGAACTCACAACCTTTCGATTGCAAGGCCAATGCTCTAACCATTAAGCCATGTGCCTCCATATATATATATTAAAGAGTTGGGACCAAAAAGCTCAGCTCTTGCCATTTCTACAGCAAATTCCAGATTGGAATTTGCTGCCAAATGTGCAAGAGCTCAGCCATTAAGCCCTGACTCCCTAATATACTTACACTCTACTATCCCAAGTATTGAATCCTCTGCTGAATCCTCTGTCTTATATATATATATATATATATATATATATTCATTATGTATTGCAATGACTTCTACAGGACTAGAACTGTTTCATTCCTGCATTGAAAACCTTTTTAATTACCCCCAGTACCACTCAGGAACCAACATATATATATATATATATATATATATATATATATATATATATATATATATATATATATATATATATATGTAGGAGGTGAGTTTTATTGTAGTACAATAAAGCAATGCAGATATCGGATAAGTAGCACTCTACAGTTTGTAGGACTGGAGTATAAATAATATATAAGATCAAAAGATGGTTAAAAGAGTTCCATGTATTTTATTATGCGCATTTCAAAAACAAATATCATCATGCAATAACATTTGCGTTTTCGTCAGATAAAATAGGGAGACATGATATGAAGGTTAAAACACACTTGTGAATAGTGCAGTTTTAAATCAACATATGTTGATTTAAAACTGCACTATTCATGATGATGAGGAGGGAGAGAAGGTTTGGGGATGGGCTAAAGTGATTAAATCACCTCCAGTATAGACTGACACTTTATTTTATCAACCCTGGAAGAAGGAAAGGCTGGTTTGACTGTGGTGGGATGTGAAACCAGAATGTAAAGAATCAGTACAAATGCTGCAATAGCATTTTATCTGATGTTCAATCTACCACCCTTAAATCCAGTACATATTGAAAACAAAATATTGTTGCAGCAGGTGTTCCTGGCCATTGTCTACGAAAATGCTTTTGCTATTTTGTCTGCACGGTGCAACCGAAACACCACTCTGACTCAGGCATAGAGCCTGTCACCCTCGCCCTTTCTTTTCTTTTGTTGCCTAATAATCCTTGCTCATTCCCTCCCTTTTCTCTCATTTATAGTATTTACAGTCCTTTCCAATACTATTTTGTTTTTCTATATGTTTGGTTAAATATTAAATTCCTTGTTATTTTCATCTATTTTTATCCTAGAAATATATTTGAGTTTTATAAAAAAAAACCAATGATTTTAAATTTAAAAAAACCTAGAAGAATTTGAAAATATGTTGTTGTTTTAATCAGTTGGCACTTGAACCTCTTTAATAGGGTCCACTTTGTTGAAAGCATTCAGGTTAGGTCCATGGTCTGAAAATAACTTCCATCTCTCTATGCACCAATCTCAGAGACCATAATTGAGGTTATAGAGACAGTTTTTTCACCCTGCCTTAACCATTAAAAATGAAAATCAACCTGAAACAATGGATATATACTCGAATAGATGAAAAGTTGTGTCCAATATTGAAAAAGAGCAATTTCTTAGTTTCTGCCAGAAACTGATCTATGAATCTTATTTCTAATACCTCAGTATCGATGGAAATGATTTTGAATACTCAATATAGCAATTCACTCTAGTTTCAGTAACAATACAGTTTTTGTGAAATCAAATCCACCAAACTATGGAGGGTAGGATAACTGTCAAATATATTTTCCAGACAGATATGCACAGCCGAGAGCTTTGTTCGTAGGTAGTAGGAATATTTGCTGCTTCACTAAGAAAACTACAATCTACTTCATTATATTCCCCTTTGTCTTCAGTAATTAACAATATCTTCCTTCTCATTTCAAAAGCTTTTCATTATGTCTGCATGAGAATATTTTGTAAATGTTATATTCCTACTTACTCCATTTGAAAATAACCTCTGTTGGAAGATTTCTTTAAGGTCACTTTGAACTAGAGAAGAGGTATAAAGTAGAGGTATAAAGCTGGCCAAATGATTGACTAACTTAATGAGATGTCTATTGTTTCTATTGCTTTACAAGTTTTTCATAATGTTGTCTATGTATTATAACAAGAAATAACTAATATTTAGTAAGGATAAGTAGCACTCAATCCACACCATTAAGTGGCAGTGCTGGTTTCATTACAAAAAGACACCTAGTCCGACCTAAAAGGTGGCAGTGCTGAGTCATGATAAAACACAGTAAAGTGGTTGGCATTAGGAAAGACATCCAGCCATAGAAAAAAAGCCAAAAACAGAGAATACAAGTAAGACATGTTTACCTAACAAGCCTCAGTATGTGACAACCCATCTAACTCATGCAAGTATGGAAAATAAATGTTAAGTGATGATGATGAGGAGGGGAAGGAAGATCATCATACTAAGTAAGGAAATATTAAACTAAAATATATATGTAACTAAAAGTTGGATAATAAATATAATGATTATTTATTCCTTTTTGAATTGGTTTCAATAGAACTGTTTTTTTTTTATGAAAAGCTCCAATTATCTTAAGCACTATGTCACTTTACATAGGAAAGTTTTTATATGTAAGACTAAAGAACTTAAAGACAATCAGAATTTCGACTAATTAAAACATACGGTTAAACAAATGCACATAAATGGTGTTGTTAAAAGTGAAAGTCATTTAAAATAACGCTCATAGTAAGTAGTTTTAGTCAAGTAAATTGGTATAAGGCAATTTCCCTTCTACAGAGAATTCCTATTCCATTTTTGTACAGATTTGTAAGCCTTGTGTCTGAGTTTTTAGGACAGAAAATAAATCAGCATATCTTCTCACGAATGTGTGTTGTGCTTAGAATAAAGATACATTTAGCTTCAAGTTTGACATACTAAGCTGTGAAGTTCACCACATAAGTAGTCACAATATTGTAAAACTGTTATGTGGTTTATTATTTTGCAATAATTACTTTCACACACTTATGGAAATCCCATATCTCTAATTATAGGTAAATATTATGATTGATATGCATATGTTTATTAACAGGACAAAGGCTAAAGGAGTAAATAGAAATGGAAATTATGGTATGAAACCTGAAATCAAACTGATTAATAAGAATGCTTCTATATTTGTGCTGTCTGATATGCTAAATTTAGCAGTCAAAATTGCCACAACAGATTACTTACAATGTGTAAAATAGGGAGTACATTCTAACACATATCTTGAGATAGTAATTTCACATTAAAAATGAGATCAAGCCAGGAACTTCAATATGATTAACATCTTATATCTGTATAATCTTCGATTGATGATAATTGGAGTGTACATATTACTGAATTTCCGGCAGACAGATATAATCATACATATTGTCTTCTCTCAGTATGTGATATTTTATTTCTTTACTTTCATTGTGAATTTAGGTAGTAATCTATTCATCAGTTCATAGTATTACTCTTTGAGCAGGAAGTATCTGATTGATAGAAATTCCAGTGAATAGCCTCATTACACCAATGCTAGTACTGCTTTATCTAGTTATTTCCTGTTATCTGGAAGACTTCCCTGTTGGATTTTCATAAACATTTAGTATTTCTTAAATGCTAATTCCTGTAGGTTATAATGTGAATGTTTCATTATCACCATTGTTGCATATTTTAATAGCAAATAATAAAAGGTTTTGACATCTTCATTATATGGTTTCATAGACATTCTCCTGCAGAAATCAAGTTTAAAATCCAGCATTCTGATATATATATATGTATGTATGTATGTATGTATGTATGTATGTATGTATGTATGTATGTATGTGTGTGTGTATGTGTGTATGTGTATGTGTGTGTGTGTGTGTGGGTGTGTGTGTGTGTGTGTACACATACATAGGCAAGACAGCTGGGCCATCAGTAACAGTGGCTAACATGTTGGGAGCATCTAGTATGTTAGGTCACATGCTTCTCACAAAGATAGTGAATTGGGTATTTCAGAATAATGTCATACCCAATGGCTGATGGCTACAGCAGCACCAGCATCAACGGCAAATGAGATGCTCTAAACAGAGGATACTATAGAGGCATCAAGTTGGTGGACCTAGTCATGAAAGAGGTCTAGTACAACTGATTAAATATAATTAACCAGCTAGTGTCCACCCCAGCAAGGCTGGCTAATGAGAGTGTGTACTGTATATGCCATTGCATTACAAGCTGAACGAAACAAGCAATCTCTCTGTTGCAAGTCGGGAGGCAGACTGGTTTTTCCAAAGGAAAATGTATCCATTGTTCTCCCTGCATACAACTAGTACTGTTAGTCCTTTAACCAGAGAAAGTTCTGGGGTCCTGAGACCATAGATCAGTATTAAGATGGTTGTGTGTCGCAGACTAAGAAAAACCATCATCGGAAAATGTGTGGAGATTTTGTTACAGGGCTACTACTGATGCAATCCTTCTTGTGTGACAGCTGCATAAAAAGTACTAAGCTAACATTAAGCTTCTCTTCCTAGCACATATTGACCTGGAGAAATCGTTCAACAGCATTACCTTCAACAAAAAAGTTTCAGAGTGAAATTAGAAAATACTAAATTCTGAATATGTAGGAATAAATACAGAGCTCTGATTCCACCAGGAAATATGTTCTATATGCAGAAAATATGTTAATAGGAATTCAATACTGTGTACAAAATGTAAATTATGGGTATATAAGAGACATAGCAGGTTCTCAAGCTGCCTAATAAGGAGCAATCAGGTTTGATTGCTCCCTAGAAATAGTTGAATCCATCTGCTAATTAAGTGATCTAATTAGCAGTGGAGAAGGATGTTCCTAAAGCACTCCGGCTAGACCAACTGGATGGAAAATTATCAGGAAGTGACTACCTCTGTTGGAAGTCAGCCTGGCTTACTTCCCCAGTTACTTCCTTTTCTCCACCCCACACCATACAGAGTCATCCTATTCTTGAAGGCCAAGTACCTGGTGCTCTCAGGAAGCAGCATGTAATGGTGATTACTCCTACTGTGCCACTCCAACCATGCTCATATCTCCCTCCTATTTCCATTACTGCCACTCTCTGCTTTGCTCAAGAAACTATTATTGCACTAGTTTTAATGCAACACTGGAATGTACCCAGTACATGGAGTGTTGTCGGTGCCACAATAAAATGCAGCTATGATAATACGCATCCAGTACCTGTTGTGAAATGGTTGAAATTATTGATACAAGGCATGCTAAACTAGAACATAAGAGCTCAGCATGGTCATCCAAATTGTCTAGTCTGAAAACATGGCAACCAGTCTAATATGCGAGCTTGGGAAATGGACATGAAAGGGTTATAATGATATATATATATATTTTTTTTCCTCCTTTCGTGGATTGTAGTTGTCTCCCCTTCCCGCTTAGTGACGCTATAATACTTCCTCAGTCAAAAACTGCTGGAATTTCAAATTTGGCGGTCATTCGATGCGAGAAGGAGCAACTTAACAGACACAATTTTTAACTGCGGTAAGAATTTTTTTTAATGGGCTTCCACTGATGATTTATAAGCGCGCACCTAAATATATTCTTACATGAATGTATATTAGGCTTCTACATAAACTGGAAATATTCTCCCAATTTGTAGAAAACTTATAATGAAACAATTGTTTGGAAAGAGAGATGTATTTTAACTTTAATTATATCTCATAAAATAATACAACTGGCTTTTCCACATAATACATATTGTTAGCACCCCAAACACTTAAATTGGGTTTATATTAAAATATAACCTAATGTTTGTTGAGTGAGATGGTTACCAGTCAGAGTTTAGCTTTAAACTATCTCTGTTATTGTATTAAATATATATATATATATATATATATATATCATCATCATCATCATCATCATCACCGTTTTACGTCCGTTCTTCCACGCTAGCATGGGTTAGACGGGTTGTCCTGTTGTGGGCAGTGTCTGGTCGGCTGACCATGCCTTGCTCATACAGGAACTGATCTGGCTTGATTTCTACAGCTGGATGCCCTTCCTAACACCAACCTCATTTACAGTGAGTGCTGGGTGCTTTTTCGTGGCGCCTACACGTCCACTTTACAGTGTGGGCTGGGTGCTTTTTTGCCGTGGCACCTCCACGACCACCTTGCGGTGGGGGGGGGGGGGCATATTGTTTATATGCTTCAGCATGTACCCATGGGAGGTCGGGTACCCTGTATTACTGCGTGATGCCAGAAGTCACGGTCGTGTGTCATATATATATATATATATATATGCTTAAAAGTAAGCACAACACAGGAGCAAAACAATATAGTACAATGAAGATATATATTATTTTAATGCTTGATAGAGTAGGAAAGGAAAAGAGTCTTAACATACATATGTATACATAATTTAACTTTCCCATTATTTGTTGATTGCTCTTTTCATTTGTTTGTACACACATGTGAGTGTGTGTATATATAAACATATATGTACATATATACATATGCATATATATATACATACACACACATATATATATATATATATACACATGCATATATACATATATACATATATACATACATATATATATATACATACATATATATAAACATACATATATATAAACATATATACATATATATACATACATACATATATATAAACATATATACATATATATACATACATACATATATATAAACATATATACATATATATACATACATACATATATATACATACATACATATATATACATACATATATATACATACATATATATACATACATATATTTACATACATATATATACATATATATATATATATACATGCATACATATATATATACATACATACATATATATATACATATATATATATATAAATACATACATATACATACATACATACATACATATATATATATGTGAATATACGTATGTTTGTATATATGTATATACATACATACATACATATATTCACACACACACATATCATACACAAAATAGATTTGTAAAGAAAGAAATGTAAGCATCTGTCAACAAATTCCTGTTTAAGACAGCAGCTTGTAGGCTAAAGAATGACTGTATATCAGAGTGACAGGCTAAGTCATTAAATACTTATAAGTAAAGGGAAAAAGAATTCTGAAATTAAATTTTTTTTTAAATTGAGAAAAAGTAAGAACAAACAAATAAATTTCCCCTACAGCCTATAAGAACTGACCAACAACAGACTTTTAATAGATGTAATGGAATAATGTCAGTGATCAGGCCTTAAGTGCCCCACAGCAGTTTTTGACATGTTATCGTATCTAATACAATATTTCAGAAAATAAAATAAAACAAAAGTGAGTATAACGGTATATGTGTCTTTTAAATGACTATCACGATACATTGTACAACCTAATTCAGTTTCAACACGCAATCACAGATGAAGTCAGTAGCCAAATCAGCACGTCTCTGAATTATATATTTACACACATACACACTCACCGAATGAGAGAAAACATAAATCTTGATGTAATGTTAAAGTAATGAACTTCAACAATAATTATAATGTAGCATCATCATCATCAATTAATGTTTGTTTTCACTGCTAGTAATGGTTGGACAAATCATCATAGACTGAGTATTCAAGCAGAGCTGCTGATATCTCAGATGGATTGTGGGCCTACATCATGCTTACATACATTCTTGCACTCAAATGAGTACTTGGGCGGGCCGGGGGCCTGTATGTCACAAAACATTCCCACACTGTACTGAATGGATCTTATCTTGGCACCCAGCACTAGGGAGGTTGTCATATTTTTGACTCTGCTGATGAGTCATTCTAACCTTTTATTTGACAAGTTTTCTATCCAGGATCACCCCCACTCTCTTTAAAATCTAATGCACTTGTCATAATGCCTTAGAAGCTGTTCACATTATCATAGCATCTTGACACATTATCTGAGAACCTGCAAATCTACCTTCCTTATCATCATATGTTTTTGACAATTTACTTGTCCCTCCCTATATGTTTGCTAGGTTTAAGAGGACAACATGAAAAATACTAACTTGGAACATATCAGAATGTAAACAATTTCATAATAGCTCTCTAATGAGGTCATATAAAGTAAATGACTGATGTCATTGAAAGACGTATAACAGCAAAGATATAATTAATAAAATGATATAATTTTCTTAATTATGTCAGAGATCACAGCAAAGAATTGCTGGACAGATTTTATTGGGCAAAACCAACAGGCAGGAGATCCTGGGGTAGACCCCGAGCAAGATGGTTGGATAACATCCATGAGCTTGTTTGGTCTCACTTGGGGATCTAGCCGGACCAGTTGGAGATGGTTGATTCTGACACGATCCACTGGAAGAAGTGTCTGAGGACTCCACGACCCTCGCAGGAATAAGTGGGCAAAGAAGAAGAAGCTATAAAATTCCAGAACAGCCTTATTTTTTCCTTTTATATACAAAAACCTCATTATACAATGTTGAGCGCTAAAACCTGAGTACATAAGTGTTAGCTGATCGACATGTACAAGTGCAAAACAATGACCAATTAATGAACATGAACAAACCAAATACATATACATACATATATATATATATATATAGTTTCAGAAGATCCCGTTAAGGGTGAAAGCAGCGATTCTTTACTTAAACTTTAATCTGTTCTTATAATAAATATATATATATGTGTGTGTATATTTTAATGATATATTGAATTTGTTAACAGCCTTGAAGCAACACAATCTGAAATATTAGCGTATGCTCATACATACATATGTGAGTGTGTGAGCATGGGGGATTTACACTCATATGATATTGTAATTAAGCCAAAAGAAGTACTTGATAAGGTAGAAAGGAATAACATTTATTGAAAGCTTTGTCTGTATGAGTTGAGACTTGTTGTTTTTTCACTTATTATTTATAATAATATACTCTCCCTGCTTCTGTTGATATTATAACATGTTCACAATTCTACAATTTCCTTTTTACAATTATGACATTATGAATAAGTGATGTAACAAACTTAGAATTTTTGCATATAGAATGACATTATATATCAAAGATCCACATAAAAAAAAAATGATTATCACAATTAAATGCTGATTCTATCATTTTCATTATTATAATGTAGTAGGTTACATCATAGGTTGTTAGTTCCCTTCTACTTAATATGTATATAGGAATTTCAAATACAGATTTGTTGTTTTACTGAATTCTTCCAAACATCATTAATGTAATTAACCATTATCAATACTAATTTTGGAAAATTGGAATTCTAATATAACTACAAAAATAATATCGGTTGAGAAATATCAAAAGCAAATTCTCTCAACTTTTTTCAAAATCACTTATATAATAATTATTTTTAATTTTGGCACAAGGCCAGCAATTATCCCAGTGCATTTTGGTGCTTTATTTTATAAACCCTGTAAGGATGAAAGGCAGAGTTCACCTTGGCAGGATTTGAACCCAAACCGTAAAGGGCCGTAACTCTATACTGCAAAGCAAGGCGTCTGACCCTCTACTGATACTGCAAGCAACTATAACTATTGAAGTTACGTGTTTAACCTTTTCCCCAAAAGTAAGCAGATAAATGTATCAATATTTCATTTCAATCAAATTCTATATTTACTAATGAATTCTTCTAAACTTATTGGAAATCAATTTAAAAAACTTCTACATATTGTACCTGTGAATTTATTTGAATTCACATAAACTGATCAATTTTATTTAAGGTAGTATAACTAAGTAGAAATATTTTAGAATATTCTGGAGGAAGAAAACAAATTCAAGGGGGAAAAATACAAAATGAATATGAAAAAATGTTGACTTTTAAAAACTGCAAAAGATTAAGAGCCTGCACATAGAAGAGTTTTCTGTAGAAGAGTATTAAGTAGATTATAGCATAGTTTTCCTTTCTACATCCATAAAACTTCAACATTTATCTATTTAGATCTATCTATGAAGTAGATACCATAATTCTGTAAATATATTAACATTTACAAAATATTAAAATATGTGTTATTTAACTGATGTCAAAAATGAAATTATTTATATTCAATGAAAGCACCACAATGTTTAAAGCAAAGGTAAATTTACCATGAACTATTTTAGTTAGGATCATTTTCAAATATTACACCACAAATACTATGCCAAAATTCACAGCAATTGACAAAGACATGACATTAAACTTTTTTGGATTGTGCTGTCACAATGGCTGACTTGATAAGGTGCCAGTTTCTGAGGCTAAAAAGTATTGTAGGTTAGTTTCTACATTTGATGCCAAAATTAGGACTTAAATATTTAACCTATTTACCTGGGATTAGAACAGTTATGAATAATATTTACCTGGAAAGGGGAAAATGAATTTGTGGTATATGGTGATGGAATTAAAATCTTTTCAATGAGAATAAAAAATTCAAATTAGTTTTCAAAGAGAAAAATTGCATTCTATTTTGAAATTGCTTTTTACTTTCCATGAACAAATCATGGAACAAATCATGGAAAATTAATTACTCACAGAACTTATAAACTAGAAAATGAAAGCAAAGTGTGTATATTTTAAAACAAATACCTTTTAAAGTGTCCCATTTAAAATTGCAATTTCTTAGAATATATTATTTCCAATGCGCAGACAAGAAAAGGAAATTATGTCAATGATAATTTATGAATTTATCAAATAAAAAAGGAAAACCAAAGCAAACAGTTTTTGTACCAGGGAGCTAGCAGAATGTTCAAAACATAAAATTAATTATGTTATAAGCTATTTACCAACATTATGTGATGAATATAATAAAGGTTAGTTCCCATATTTTTAATAAATATATTGCATAGTTCCCATATTTTTAAATATATTACAGTGTTCATTACAAATAATTGAAAATGTATGTG
>OZ024746.1:43394389-43461889 GCA_964016885.1 Eledone cirrhosa
ATATAAAAGTAGATGAAATAAATATATATTGTGAGTGAATGAAAAAATTATATATAGGGATATAATGGTAAGGAAGAAGGTCGAGTTACAGAAGAGGTACTGATTCCTTTACTTATTATTTCTTTGCCAATGTGTAATCTTATATGGATCTGATTTTTTTCTCCTCTGACTTGGCCTCCTATTTCATTACTATATCACTACATATATTTTTTCAGAGTAACACATTTAATCACATTATTTATTTATTATATCATACGTTATTTGAACAAATATTATATGTTCTTACAAACTCAACATAATTGCTTGTTGCATGTAACCATGTATTCTTTTACAGACATTTTTGCAATAAAAATATGTGGAGATAAATACACTAGTCATATATTGTGCAACATTGAAACGATCATATGGAATAGCACTAATAACTAGATACTCTCTTTCTCCTTCTCTCTCTGTATCATCATCTTCGTTTAACGTCCATCTTCCATGCTAGCATGGGTTAGACACATATATATATATGTGTGTGTGTGTGTGTGTGAATTTATATATATACATACACAGGACAATATTGAAAGTTACTTAAGCAGTGAAATTATTTTCTGTTTTCAACAAACTGTGAAAATGGTATATTTGAGGAGATATATATATATATATATATGTATATCAGACACATGCATATAATATAAACAAACATACTTAGACACACACATAACTAGTATCTTGCTCAAGAACAAACGGCCCTGTCCGGAAATTGAACTCACAACCTCACAATTGTAAGCCCAACACTCTAATCACTGCATGTATGTATACATATGAAGTAAAACAAAAATTGAAAGAAATTTAGATCGGTTTATCTTTCATTACATTTCCAACAATTAAAATTACAGCTTAAGATACACTACCATAGAAAAATGGACATAAAACAACGAAGAGAGTGACATCAAACTGACTGTTAGATTATGTTGTCAAACATTATACACTGACAACCCCTTTATAAGATGGTATGTCAGAAATATTACCATTCTTAAAATTATCAAGAACCATTTATGTAAATCTCAAATAGGTAGAGATTTATTTTAAAGCAATTGATATTAACAGTAACAATGCTCCATTAAATTAACTGAAAACAAGCTTTTCTAATGCAAGCTTTATCTGTGTATATTATGTTTATATATTATATTGAAAGTTTATTTATTTTACTAAATTCTTTTTTATTTTTTAGAAGACAAGGAGTAGCACATGACTTCAAGAGTGGTGAGGGGAAGTCATCTTCAGGGTAAAATCTGGTCCAAAAGCTGCAACAGCATATATTTTGCTAAAGTCACCAATAGGATTGCCCATAGTGCCTGTCAGCTACATTTTGCCCACAAATCTTTTGAGAGCTGAGGCTATGGTAGAAAGCTCTTGACTTTTTTAGGTTTGCCTTTTTTAATACAAATATTTTGTAGATGTGTAAGTATCAAGGTGAAGCCAAATATCCAAAATTAAATACCGAAAGTAATTGTTGCTTATTTTGCAGGCATTAAGATGATGGCTAAATACCTTCCAGTTGTTGCATTCACCAACTTATATACAACTGTTGTGAGAAAACCAATAGAGATTTAATATGTCATAAGATTTGGATGTAGGAGGATTCAAATAAATATACTTCAGAGAATAGTAGAAGTCTTATATTTAGCAATTACAGATGGATCAGAGGTGAAGTATTTTCTCTCCAAATAGTAATTAATGCAGAGCATGTGGAACTATGAATAGTTAGGCTGACTTGAATTGGAAAATGGATAGATAGTGAAAGGTTATGTGGTTGGAAAATTTTAGGGTAGATGCCTTTATTAAGCAGGTTGATTAAGCAAGAAAATCAGTTGGGATTAGAATGGTGATAGCTGGGTAAAGCTTGGGTTTAGAATTCAGAAAAGGGTCAAGAGAATTTTTAGAATAAGCAAGGATATTAACTGTTGCAAGCAACAGAATAACAAAAGATTTGGCTTCTGTATCAGTGCTGTTAGAATGTAAGAGCCAAGAAGAATTATGAGATTTTAAAGTTACTGGGGATTATGATTTCAGATAGAGGTGAGTTGACATAGATGACTTTAATACAGAATGAAATATATTTAAACAAATGGAGATGATTGAAGGACTTGAGAGAGTGGATGAGTGATAAGGGAAATAAAGAAGAAATGCCTTGAACTTCAATTACAGAGTCTTTTTCTTGCTGTTAATCAAATTAGTCAGGTGAATAATGCAGAGAGCAGATTTTGCCTAAATGAAGAATTTCTTTTTCAGAAAGAAATTAGAATACAGATTCTAGACATCAAAATAGTTTACTGAGATTTCTGGTTTGTGAATTAGTAGGAAATGTGTGCAGGATTAAGTTTGAACTAATGTCCATGGCTATTAGAATAAAAGTGGGATATTTGGTCCAACAAATGAATGCTGTCCTTTTACATTAGTTTTAAAAAAACGAATGATAATATTTTAGCTAGCAACATTTAATTTATTGTAAACCTTGTTTGGAATATTGTTTCTAAAACCAATATCATTAAAGTTTTAGCTGAAAAACAAACAAACATACATTGTTATTTAAGTACAGATAGTAAACATTCAATACATTACTTTTATTCATGATCTTAATTTGATAAACAATTGTTTAATCTTTAATGATTAATGTATATGTTTCAATTATTGAACATTTTCACTTTCATTAATATCAATTCTATTAGATTTAGATCTATGTTTTACTTTTTCAATACAATAATTCAACATCACCCATTATTGTGATTTGTTGCGATTTCAAAGAGGTGGTGGAAATAGTTTCTTAGCTGAATATTTTTGAGTATGTACTCCATTAGTGCCCTAAAACAGAGACTGATCTATAATTTGCTCCTTTAAAAAAGCAGAAAGCAAATTTGACTTAGTTGGATATTTCAATATCAGGTCAATTAAATGGTTAGATTAAAATCATAATTGAATGAATGAAAAATTTATTTTCTTTTTCACATTGGTTGTGTATGTCAGTAAATAACCATGCCAGCTTCTTATCTGCACCAAGCATAAGCATATAAAATGTTTTCTATTTATTGTATAGCCACCGTTAATAATTATCAACAATATAATTGCTTGATTAAAGTTAGTACCAATTAGTTATTTAAAAATTTATTTTTATATAGATTTTGAGTTGTATAATCATTTCTGGATTAAATACTACTTTACAATAGTTTCACTTGCTAATTACTCTCCCATATTAGAGTTGTTTCACAGAATTACACCAGTGCACACCAAAGAACATCCTTGTGCTAATTATGGCTCTGACAGATTAAGCTGACTTTACATTACTGGATCCATAATTATTTGTGGGACCGGTTTAACTATTAAACAAAATGAGCACATGATTAGGACATCAAGGGGCACTGTTTTATTCAAATTAAATATATTTATCTTTCAAAGACTTTATATATGGGAGGCTCCTTAATCTTAAGTGATTAAGGCTGCAAAAAGACAAGCCAGCCTTTGTTATTTGAATCCTAAAATTACTCTGCTATGGAATTCTACTATGTCTGTTTTGAATCAGCAATGACTGAATAAAATTCTATTCTTTTACAGTCCCGAAACCTCTGAACTATTTTAACACAAATTATATAATACATTTCTTTTATTCTACCCCAAGTTTCCCAAAGTGGGTTCCAAATAGTTTTATAATATAAAATGTCTTTTAATAAATTTAATAAACATACATATGTTTGTTTTCTCTGAAAATATTCTATCTTTAATATGAATTTAGTTTCATTCAATATCTTACTAAAATAAGTTGGAGGTGATAGTCTGTAAAATATAGATAGGGGTTCCATGACAAAGTTTGGGAACCACTGTTGTAATCAATCATTTGAACCATTGAACAATTGATCAGTACATAGAAGAGAATAAGAATTACATTTACTGATTGAAAATATATCTATGTACTGAATTGGTAAATTCCTAGAAAACAAAATTTCAAATAAAGTCTCAGAACAAGTAAAATTTAGGAGAAGGTAGTTTGTTAAATTTAAAAGAGTTTTCTTGTAAGTGTTCATTACAATATAAACAGAGTAGCTGATAAAACTTAATATTAAACAAATAGTGTTTGTTTTTAATTGTAAAATAAAATAAGAAGCAGAATCAAGATCTAAATTTATGTAAAAAAAAATATAGGAATTGTAAAATAGAAATAATCAAATAAAATTTGAATAATTATATACAACCTTTATAAAAATAATGGTAGGGTAGCAGGGATAATTTGTTAATGATGATTATTATGGTAGTGATGGTGGTGACAATGATGATGGTGATGTTTACAAGGTTGATGTGGGGGAGAAGATGGGGAAATGAAAACAAGAATAGATAAGGATAAGGAGAAAGAGGAAAGAAGGATAATGAGCAAACAAATGTGGATGAAAATCCTTAAATTATATATTATTTAAAGGGGAATATGTAAAATTATATTTTGTAAATTAATTTGAGAAGCAGAAGCAATGGCTGTTGGCTATTTTAATGCCATCTAGATTATGGGATAGAAATTCAATTAAATTATCAACACAACAAATTGATATTAGCGAAGTGAAAATATGATTTCAAGTTTTTCACAGGAAATATATTACAAATTCTTTTGGAGCTTTCATTTATATCTTCAGACACAAAATATGTAAATAAATTTTTCAAAGTGAAAACTGCTTTTATCTTTTTAGCTATTGACACAATTAAATAGTATGAAATATTTTTCAATTAGTGACATTATACATGTAATTCAATTAGTCTAGCTATTGGTGTGGGAGTTACACAAAATCGATTTCAATAGCATATTAATATTGAATAGGCAATCAAAGCTACTATAGTTAAACAAATCTATATTTTAAAACTTAATTTTCTATATATAAGATTAGTAAAAGAAAAAAAAGAAAAGTAAGCAAAAATCAGATTCACCACTTCACCCTACTAAATAAATGTGATTCAATGCTCCTACCCGTACCAAACTTTTCAATTTTTATGTCTACCAGTTGTCTATCACAGTTTTGGAAACACACTACTGTGTGCCCCACCCTCTAAGAAGGACAACCTTCTTGACTAAAAACTTGACTATTTTTACTTTCAGCATCTCAAAAAATAATAAAAATAGTTGTAATCAATCATATCCTTAAAGACTGACTCTTTCATCCTCTAATCTCCAAGTCAATCAAGATAGTTTCTATTAGAATTGTGCTCTCCTATGTATGCCATTGACAAGTGATCTCAAACACTTAATATCAACAAAGCGTTTACATGTATCTTGCAGGGGGACACCCTAGGCAATTTGTCCATCCATGGGATTCTTATGTTTCTCATCTGTTGGAGAAGAAAGTTTTGAATCAAATAGCTACATTGCAATTTGTGTTGACAGATATTTCTTCTGTATTACACACACTTTCAACTTCTAGTTCAGAGACCTGTTGCTTCTTTTCTCAGCATCTTCTACTCCTATTACAATGATCTTTCTTCTTCTGAACCAGCCTGCTGCATATCACATCACCCAGGCACATACAGTACACCTATCTCTCCTATTTATAATTCTAAGCACTGTTCCAAAATGTATTCATTGCACAGATACCCACTTGAAATTTCTCCTCCACCAACACTTTACTTTCAAACACCAACTTATTGATGTTCAAATGAATGACAATGGCATTGATTTTATCCAAACATGGGTAGTACTCCACCTCTTGTGAGTAGGCACTAAAAATATTGAATTTGAATATATCATACAGCTTAGCATAAACTACATGTTAGTTTAAATATTTATCACTATTAGTATAAGCTAAAATATACATAATGATATGAAAAATATGTAGCTTAGTTAAAGACATTAAAATATGTTATCATCACTCATTATAAAATCTAATACTTTTGTGGAAATCAGATAACAGCTGAAAAACTGTTAAAGCAAGATAAAAGCTTAATATTCTCATTTCCATATGATAAATTATAAGTTATATAAATTTTAACTTATATAAAATATAATATAATCATATTTTATTCTTGAGTTTGAAATGTTTAATGACCATGTGAAGAGAAGAATAAATCATTTTAGAATAGGATTAGATTAATATTTCTTCCATCATTCTACAGCATATTACCTTCTATAAATTGATGTGGCACAAAATCATATTGAACATAAAAAATAAAAAGATCTTTATTAGCTTAAAGAGTTATATGTTATTTCAAAAAAGAAAAGTTTTCTCTGCACATAAATAAGCCTAAGATATTTGGCATTTTTAGATTCTGACTCTACCCAGTTTCTAAGGATTCAACAGTTATTGTCTGAGTATGATAGTATCATACTCCAACACATCATATTTATCCTGTACCACAATTTGCTATCAACAGTTATTTTCTGAGTACAATATATACTCCAGCATATATTTGTCTCATACCACAATTCACTATTAATAACAATGAAAGAATTAAAAATAGTTTATCTATATCTGCTGTAATTTATCAAAATATAATATTAATTGGGTTTCTCTTTCTTTAGTAAGGCTATGTTTCTTATATAGGAGCTATAGTAATTTCAAAGTAAAAATAAATTATATAAAAAGTTCTAGCATTGTTCAAAATAGATATTTATATAACATATCTATTATAATATTTCTTTTAAAACCATAGACAATTAATAAATTAATAGAATGGACAAGATAACGATTAATAAATCTCATTTTAATAGTGCATAATTTGGCTAGCTGTGAACTATGCCAGTTAGTTTGCTTTGCTTTTATTTCATTGATTTACTGTTGACAAGTTGGCTTAGTGGGTATAAAACAACCCACTATTTTCAATTGAGGAAATCATTATTTTAGCTGCATAAAAAGGCAACAAAAATAGACATTATATAAAATCCTTAAAACTTCCAGACTATTTGTAATATTCTTTTATAGTTATAACATAATTCACTGGTAATAAATACAAATTTTGAAAATACTAAATTCTATTTTTAATAGACATCAAAGCAGGTAATAAAAGATTTTGAGAACTTACTTTTTATCTTAACTTTCAAAAGGGAATGAATTAGTGGTTTGGACAGACATATAAATATCAAATAGATGGAAAATGTTGTAAGAATGATTACAGTAATATGAAGATTTAAAATACTGATGGGAATTAGAAAGAATAGCGTTCCACAGTGCATCACTGTTTGATGGGAATTTAAGGAGAATGATGAAGTAAAACTAAAAGAAAAAAGTTTTCAGGATATGGTAAAAAATAGTTAATAATATGGCATGAAGCGTGAATAAGGTAATTAAATGAGGAGTGCTTTTAAATGAGAATTTGGCTGAGTTGTACAGGATTTTTGCTGAGTGAAATTAGTAACATTTTATTTTAAACATTTCGTGCCAATAAATTCAATGTAGGTGGTGGCTGTCATTTTGTGTGTGTGTGTGAGGGGTGTGGATGCATCCACAGCTGAAAGGAAAAAATTATTGAAATATTGTAAATTATGAGTAAATTACAATTTTCAACCTCTAATATCCAAGACATTAAGGAGAGCTGGGCCACTGACAATAAATTTGTTGTCATTTGTGGCAACTCATCTTATTAAGTATTTGGTAAAGGTGTTTCATTATTCCATCACCTCAACCTCGATATCACCCAAAGTAATGCCATGACTCATTTGAGCTGCTTCAATGATTTTTAAAGGGGAACACCAGCATTACACATTGTAGTGCATAATTGAGGGAGTGTAGTACATGTTTTTTTTTCTGACTCATCTATAGACATGTGGTTAGAATGTCTAAGGAAAGAATCGATGTACAGATTTTGCACATCAATTGGAGATGGTTGCTTCTGATAGGACCCTCTGGAAGGCATGTCTGATCCTCCCAAGAAGAAAAATAAGAGAACTCAATGTTATTGATTTGTTTCTTTAGTAATTCATATACAATTTAGCATACAATATTCATAGATGCATCTAATTACAATGATTCACTTGAATTAAACATCGGAGGTATTTGCACCACTGAATAATTCAGAACTACTATAACTCTGTGTTTTTATTACCGCACCATCTTCATGGATAACCCAAAACTGCTATATATCTATGTTACTATTACCTCCCTTTTAGAATGATCCAGAACTTCTATATCTATATTATTATTACCCCTTTGTTCAAATTCCGCCGAGGTTAACTTTACCTTTCATCCTTATGGGGTTGATAAAATAAAGTACCAGTCATGCACTGGGGTCAATTTAGTCGACTTCCCCTCCCCCCAAATTATTAGCCTTGTACCTATACTAGAAACAATTATTACCCCTATGTAAATAACCAAGAACTGGTTATATTATTATTACCCCACTTTTAGATAACCCAGAACTGCTATATCAATGTTATTACCTCTCATTTGTCAATAACCCAGAACTGCCATATATCTATGTTGTTATAACCCCACTTTGTGGATACTCGAGAACTAATATATTTTGTTATTAATCCCCTTTCTAAATAACCCAGAATTGTTATATCTATGTTGTTATTACCCTCTTTGTGGATAATTCTGACCTGTGATACCTGAGAATAATACAAAACTATGACCCTTTGTTAAATTAAAAGAAAATAGGAAACAAATTCCCTTTTTTTCTTAACAATATTTGAATTTATGATGTTCTCTTTTTTTATCTTTCTCTATAAGTACTCTTGTATATTCCAAACCTTAGATGTCCCCTAAACCTAGTTTAAGGAGACAGTTTGAATGTTACACTCAACTACATCACCCCATCAATTCTAATAATGCCCAGGGCTCTATCACACTTCACTCCTCCTCAGTCTTTCACAGGATGTTGATCAATGCCCCTTCCCACACAATAGGTGGAAGAAAAGAGGGAAATGTTTCAACTGTGATAAATGTTTTCATCTTTCTAACTTTATGGTTCAGTCATCACTATTTAACCCTCTTATTGCAGCACAAAGATCCAGGGACACAACACAATTGAGGGAGGTTTTGACAGTGATCTCCCTTCTGCCTCAGGCAGTCACAAAGAGTGAAGATTAACATCAGGAGTCACATCTTCCTTCTGCCACCCTGTTTCAGCTAACATCTCTGTTCATGTCAGATGTCCATCTGCACTTAGACCTGGTACCCAATCTCCAGTGGATGACATGAACATCGCATGACTGAGTTAATTGCAAATTAATTGAAGACGACATTTCTACCATGGTGTGTGTGTGCTGGTTTTGAAGAACGCAGCCTTCTAGTCTACAGTATAGGTTCTAGTAACTCTCTACCTGAAACATACAGATGTTCCTGACTGGTATCAGAGACATCCAAGGTTCTGCTAATCATATCCCTGTCCACCTCCAAGGAAGATGTGATCACTGCCCTGGACCTTTCTTGATTATGTGTTCACTTACATCAATATGCTTCTGTACCCAGGCCTTAGCATGCATAAACCATATAAATCTCATTGTAGAACCATGGTATGCTCCCTTGGATGATGTAATCAAAAGAAGCCTTTGCCAAGGATGGGTTTCCACCATAATTCGAACCTGTTGGCCTTGACTGTGGTGATGGTAAGCACCCAGACAGGATAACTCTTTTTCATGTTAGTAGGGGATGGTAAATCACTAATCGAGGACACTACATACTGTGAAACTTTCTCTGGTTCCACCCTTATCCATTTGGCTAAGACCCTATGATATCATAAAATGGCTGATGGGGAAACCTAACTCCCAAACATGTATTCCCTAGTCCAGCACCTTAAGGTTACACTTTCTGTTTTTCCAACACAGATTTAATTCTCCATTTTGGATTATAATTTGTGTTATGAAAACCATAACAGATTACTAAAGCTCAATGAATTGAGAAAGATACAATATATATATATATATATTAATAAGAGTTATTATATTAAGTGGTAGCATATTTCTGTGTTGGTTCTAAAGCTTGTTACAAATATCTATAACAAGGATTTATGATGCTGTTGAATTACACATGGAAAAAAACGATAATTCAATGTAATGGAGTTCACAATCATATTAATAAAGTCAGTTTGGAAGAATTAAAGAAGCATAATGGCTGGAATGTAATTGAAATAAAACACATACACAGTCAAACATACTGTGTGTACGTTGGGAACCATCTTCCATGCAAATCATATGAATCAAAGGATTAAATCACAAATGTACAGAGGCAGTGGAATAGATTGTTTCAATTAAAATGATTATTGGAAATTGAAGTTTGATTCAACTATTTTCTGCATAGTTCAATCACCTATCTATTTATATTATTCTCATCCATTTTATTGACAGGTGAAAGACAAGGTTATTACATATCCATTAAGGAATTTTCTAGGCTTGATAGCAAACCCTTTCTTAAATGTATGAAGCCCATCCAAAGATAAGAGGCTGTTGACTTTTCAAATTATATTTTTCCTATTTAATTTGAGAGTTTGCTTTACTTTAGTCATTGAATGGTATATATAGAGTTAGGTGTTAAACATATAGGATTGTGCAGATACATAACAGAAACGTAAAAATAGATTATAGTAAAAGCCTTTGTTTTTTATCCACTTTTGCATTTGTTTTATATATCTGTATCATACTGTTAAATATGACAACATAATATTTCTGTGTTTATTTTAATGCATAGAATTTTGCTACATTGTTCTTCATAAACATTCTTCAATGAAATTTTCTCATACCATTCTTTAACTGAAAAATTACAAATTACTGAGAATCAATTACATATTTTATTAAATCTTATTTTAGTATATATTTAAAAGATTTGAAAGAGATCAGTAATGATATAATTTTGATCTATTATGACATAGATTATATTATAAGAAAAATAAATTAATATTAACTTTGTAGAAGAAATACAATTCTATCAAATGATATCTTCTGTAAGGCAAAAATAAGAATAAAAGTATAACTTCAGTTTTCTATGTGTTTCTGAAAGGCATATGGAAATATTTCAAGATTTTTATCTGGAAATTATTTTATCTGTATTTTTTAAAATAAAATACTGTAATAAAGCCAAAATAAAATTTATTCTTGCCAAAAATAGATGATAGATTGTACTGATTGGCACATTAATGTATTTTCATTTGGCAGAAACACTTTAAGGAACCTTGTCATCAGTCATAACTAACACAAGGGAAATATTATGTTTTAGGTTAAAATTGTATGAACATTTATCAATAAAGAATGATATTGGTAAGTAAGCACTCTTGTGTTCTAGTGAAGATAATAGAATTTAACTTTACTCTTTTAGTAACAGATATTACAAGCTTAAAATATACGAGGGTCAACTGAAAAGTTCATAGGCTGACTATGAAATAGTGATGCTAGAGCTGTGAAATCATGCATGCATTAATTTCAACTCTTCTTAATAACTGCATTGTTTCTTTCCAGAAAAATAAACCATTTGGTCATTCAATGAGAGTATCTGGGTCGGCCGATGAACGTTTCAGTCTAGGAATGTTTAAGTGAACCCTCATACATGCTTAAAGAACAGTTCTTGCAGATGACTAGATTAGAGTATGCTGTAATCTTCAAAATATAAATTTCATTGTCTCTGTATTTATATTTTTCATGTCAAATATTCACCAAATTTACACAACAGAGGTGGTGGAACTGGGGGGGGGGGGGGGCATGGCACTCCCCCAATATTTTTCTTCCCAAACTACCAAAACACATCTATTTGTATATGCACTACAATTTATGTACAGGTTATGTTTATCACATATTGAAGTTTTTTTTATATCTTGATTGATATTTGATAATGTATTATGTTAACCTTCATAGTAATTTTTTTGTCATGTCATATCTTTTTCTCTACATATCACTATTTGCCAATTGTTTGTATGTGTATTCAGAGACTGATTTCATAGGTCATTTTGCTATAATCACTTTGTAATTATTGAAAGCTGCAAATGTAATATGACCTGCTTGGATTCAAATTGCATTTTCTGACCCTTTTAGAGTGGAAGGGGCTAAACTAATCACTACAACTAAATTGACTAAATATGGTACTCCCAACAATCAGAAATGCTTCCATCGCCCCTGCACAACTGAATTGATATGAGGTATTGGCATTTATATATATGTTTATTCTTTCAAACTCAAGGTACATTATGGTGTCTCTTAGAGATTGAAACGATTTGAATAATTTCAAATAAATGGTAACACAAGCTTGTTAATATTTAGTAATCAGCCATTTGTTTACATCTGCCATTGCTGAGTACATTTTTCAATCACTTAGATCATAGATATTTCATTGGTATGGGTATAATGTCAAAATTAGAAAATTGCACAGAAAATAGCCCCCTGTCTTCAGACCGTAATTCTTATTGATTTTAATATTCCCCAAATTCAGTAGATAAACCATATTTCTATATAATACATCGATAATAAATCAAGTGTAAACAAATCAATCAAAATCGCCCTTGCTATTATCTACTATAAAATCAGCAAGTTACAACAGACTGAAATAAATTGAGTTGAGGAAATGATGAGATTCCAAAAGCCTTATTAGTGCATGTAGAAGACATAGCTTAGAGATATGTAATGAGAATGTATGATAGTGGATGAGTGAAAATAGTGAAAGTAAGACAAGGCACTTAGAGCTGATTATTAAATGACAAGCTTTAAGATGAAAGCTGATGCTAATAATAATTATTCATTTATCAGTACAAAACAAAAGTTTTCCTTTCTGAAATGAATTCAATTTACACATATATACATGCATAAACCATGCACATAGATAACTTAGAATAAGCTATTCTGATAAATTAAGAGTTAATGTTTCTTCTTCATCTACTTGGTTATCATCATTGTTATCATCAGCAGAACAAACTCCACTAATTTTACATCCAATTTATCCATGTTTGCATGGAGTAGATTGGCTGTCTCTCATCACAGTCATTTGTCGTATTCTTTGTGAAGTTCAGCATCATGTGATCAGCTTTCACCACTTCCAGAAGATCCTTCCTAGTTAATTACTTGGCAACTGTCATTCTTCATATATATCACATGTTTGTACAAAAACAGTCTCCTCTCTTACACATTACATCTGATAACTAGGATACCCAGCTTTTCATTTAGCTCACTTGTGCTCTGTTTTTCATGCACACTAACATTTAAAAATTATGCATACCATGCTCGCTTCCTTTCTTTTCAGCTTTTACACATCTGCAGTCAATGTCAAGCAACATTACACTTTATAGAGAAGTGTCATACAATCTACTCTGCACTTGAAAAGAGACATTCTTTGTTGCTAGCACATATAATAAGTCCCTTAACATTTTCTTTCCTGTTTAAACTCTGGTTACTATGCTCTTGAAGCACCTAACCTAAACTGGTGGACTAAACTATAAAATAGAAAGATTCATAACACAATTGTTCTTTTTTTTAAATAACATAGATGAGATACAATTAGAAAGAAATATATATAATGAGATTGCTTTCTAGATGGATATATGCCTGATGATAAACCAACAAAATATGTAAAAGGGAGATGTGCAAAAGAAGAGGTGAAGCAAAATCATTAAATTGTTATAGATATATATATAAAATAAAGTTAACAACTTCAGAGAAATAGAAATCATTGAAGTATCAGAAGAAGTGATAAGAATTGCAAAAGTTCAGGGCATGTGCTTATAAAATGTTTATGAGTGCAAGTCAGCTGGCTACATTGCTTTTCCATAGATATAATCTAGAATTTGCAAGTGGAGTGGGTTGAACTGTACTATATATGTGCAAAGTACTCTAAGGAAGTACATAGTTGTATAGGTAAAATGAATACGAGCTGAAGATCAGTGTAGCCCTGCAACTATGGCATGTCAAAAAGAAATATAGATATCTGTGAAGTTTACAAATATTGGAAACATATATTTTCTCTTTATTGAGATCGAGATGATATTATTTATTTTTTTACAAAACATTACCCATTCAAAACACCAAGCTAACTACCAGGCACTGGAAGAACAAATAATGCTATAAACATTAAGTCATATTCTTTGCTTAACACAGGTTAACTGTTACCTTCTTTAGAGTTCAATTTATGCCATTATAGAATTTCTATATAAAATCCATATCAGGTATAAGAGAACATGTTTAATATAATGAAACCTCAAAATATTTCAAAGTCAGGATTATTCTGTTACTAGATGTGTTACTTGTTAAATTTCGATTACAATGGAAATTTCACAAAGAGAAAAAGAAAACATTGTGTGCACATCACAAGCATATTTCCAACACAAAGATTACTGATGGAGTAAATATCAAACACTGCACCATTCTTATATATATATATATATATACACACACACACACACACACACACACAAACACATAATCATCATCATTGTAAGGTCCGCTTCCCCTGCTAGCAAGGGTTGAACTGGTCTACATAGCCCAAGTCAGTACTGAAGCAGAGCTGCTGATCTGCCAGGCAGGCCATTGATCTGTGTTTTGTTTGTGTATAGTCAATGTTCAACTGCGTGCACAGGAGAGGTTTTCATGTCTTTGACACAACTGTGGGTCTTCTCAACCCTTTTGTTTGGCAAGCTTTCTATTCCTGAATAGTACTGGGTATGTTTATTATGTAGGTCACCAAACACAAGAGAAGCTGTCACGGCTTTGACATGACTGAAGGATCCTCTCATATATCTACATATATATGTACATTCATATATTCACACACACACACATATATATATTATCATCAAACTATTTAACGTCCATTTTCTACGCTGGCATGGGTTGGATGCATTGTCCTATTTGAGGCAAGTTGAAGTCAGATAACTATGTCTGTCTCATACAGAACCGATTTTGGCTTGGTTTCTATAGCTGGATGCCCTTCCTAATACCAATCACATTTACAGTGAGTACTAGGTGCTTTTTGTCGTGACACCTACAAGACCACTTTACAGTGTGGGCTGGGTGCTTTTTGTCATGACACCTACAAGAGCTCTTTACAGTGTGGGCTGGGTGCTTTTTGTTATGACACCTGCATGGCTACCTTATAGTGCAGGCTGGGCACATTTTGTGTGTCACCATCTTGACCACTTTACCATGTGGGCTTGGATGTTTGGTGGGAAGGATGTGTGGGTATTAGGGAGGTGTATATATGGGCGTGTGTGAGGAGTGAAGTGTTAGGACGTGAGAGGTATGTGGATGGGAGAATGAAGGTGAAAGTGGTGCATACCAGATGTATGCTTCAGCTTGTGCCCATGGGAGATTTATGGGGGGGGGGGGGGGGTGAAAGTGAATATTATATGTATGCTTTAGCCTATACTCATGGGAAGGCAGGTCTTCTGTATTACTGCATAATGTCAGAGATCCCAGTCCAGTATCATTGCCTTTGAGAGGTGCAATTGTGCAAGGTCAGCTTTTATCACCTCATCCCAAGTCTTTGAGTGTTCTGCACTTTTTTATACAGCTGTCATCCTTCGTACACATCACATGTCCACACCAACACAATCTCCTCTCCTTCCCACTGCATATGATTCCTCTTATGCCTAGTTTCTCTCTCAGTTCGTTTATGCTTTGCAATTCACGTATATTACTACTACTCATCCATCGAAGCATGCAAGCTTCATTTCTTTCCAATCTTCGAAAATCCTCTTCACACAGTGCCCAGTCCTCACTACCATGCAACTTTGCTGCTTGTATACATTAATTGTACAGTTTGCCTTTCATTTTGAGGGAAAAGCCGTTTATAGCTAGTAATGGTAGTAGCTTCCTGTATTTCTTTTATTATTCAACAACTTCACTATTCCTACAATAATTTTATACCATTTTACAATAGCAAAATTTAAACATTACTTTAATATAGATGAACCATATAGTATAATATTCTTGTTAAATTTGTCTAAGGTACAACTTTCTACTCTGAAATTCAATATATTTAATGGCCACAGGTATTTAACATTGTTAAAATTTTGATAAGTAGTGGTTGGTTGATTTTTTTCTGAAAAAAAGTATACTTTAGACTTGAATAATTATTGATTCTGGAAATATAGTTTTTTGATCACTCATATTTCATATCAAATTTTAATCTCCACTGTTGAATATCAAACCCTTCTTCATAGATCATCATATACTAACAGAGTATTCACTTGTTTTCTTATTGCTCTCCCTAATAATAGTATTTCACTTTATACATGAGTATGTTCAACTAGAATTAACATGGAGGAATATCTTTCTGGGATATTTCTCAAAGCAACTTTGTTGTTACATGTAGCTGGCATGTTTATTTGGATCAAGTATATTCTAAGACATTTAAAGTAAATTATTTGCTCCTTTATAAAGATCATTAATTAACTTTTTTTTAGATTTGTCAAATGTATCACTAGTGCTTATTTTTTCTACACCTTGGACTATTTCAAACAAGCCACTTACTCAAATATTCCATTGTTATTTTCAATCCTTATTTTCTGGGTACCACCATTTACTTCTGCTAAGCCAATAATAACATACAGTACTATCAATGTAGAAATCTGTTGTTAATCACCATTGTTCTACTTATCTTTTAAACATAATCTGAGTCCAGTCAAGGATAAAGTTCTTTCATTAAATATACAATAAATTCTTTTAAAATATTATTTATTTTCCCTTTACAGATGATACAAAATTTATTTGTCTTCCATTTAGATCTAGATTTTTCAATAAGGTTATGAACACATAGCATTATTTAAAAGATTCTATAATTTATCTCTTCTCGGAAATGCTAGAACATTTATGCCCTTCAATAGTAAAGTTCAACAGAAGCCAACTTTTTATCTGTTATAATTCTATCAAATGGCCTCCTCTTAGGAAATCCATTATTGATTTTGACAGGGATGAATATATATATATATATATATATAGCCATGATATTAATACATAGCAAGATGCTATTTTAATCCAAAATGTAATGAGTTTTAAACAAGGTTATCAAAGGACTAATATTTACAGAACTGTCTGATGATGTCATACATGGATTCAATGACCTTTCTTTCATAGAAGAGTTTCAGTTGCAACATTTATATAACTGCTGGTTCATTTGTCCAGATTCGTTTCATATGTTTATTCTTATTTTTGTAATTATTGACTATCTTTATGATATATTTACCAGGTTTCAAATATGAAACCTACACAACTTGTTTCCAAAACTTACAAAATGATTGTGTCTGTTTCCAAAGTTGTGTATTTAGAGATTGTTTTAATATTTCAAAATCTTTTTGTCTGAGAAATCTTTGTTACACCTTACTAACCTAACTCAGAGTTCTCAGTTTCTATATTACAACATATGTGCAACATCCCACCCTTGCAAGCAGGGAAAGGCGGACGTAAAATGATGATGATATATATATATATATATATATAGTTAAGTCTTAGACAGGAACAAAAACAGAGAGGCAGTACAGAGTTTATTAGGTTCACACTTGTAAGAGTGTGTGTGTGGGGGGGGGGGGGGTGATATATATATATATATGAAAGGAGGAGGTTATATATATATGATATATATATATATATATATATATATATATAACGAAGGAAATGTGGTAAGGAACCAGGTGGACCATAACGCACCAAAGTACTCAATACTTGAGGTAGTAGAGTGGGTAATAGGAACCAGTAAGACCCCGACAGCTGAGCTCAAGCCGTTTCGACGGCTAATTCTGGACGCAGAATTAGCCGTCGAAACGGCTTGAGCTCAGCTGTCAGGGTCTTACTGGTTCCTATATATATATATATATATATATATATATATATGATATATATATATATATATATTTATATATATATATATGTATGTAAAAGGTAAACAGAAATAACAACACAATCGGTACAGTATATGGAAGTTATATATTAGGTTAACACTTGATATAGCAGGAAAAGGGTCTTAACGTTTCGGACGCTAGTCCTTCATCAGAAGAAAGAATGAGAAATAAAATAGATTGAGGGGACGCGCGGGATGGAATTGGAAAAAATGTCTTTAGATAAAAATAACACGTCAATTCATGTTCACATCTCATATATATATATATATATATATATATATATATATATATATAAAAGATCATCAGGCAGTAACGGTCCATAGAATCAAAGGCCTTCCTAAAGTCAATGAAAACCATGACCGCAGGAAGGCACTTTGCTCTAGCTCCCTCTAATATCCTCCTCAGCATCAGGATGTGACTGGTGGTTGATCTACCCTCTCTGAAGCCGTTCTGGTTGTCCCTGAGCTTCTTCTCCATCTCAGGCTGGATCCTGTTAAGAATCATCCTGTTGAGGGTCTTTGCCAGAAGTGACGTCAGTGAGATCCCCCGGTAGTTGTTGGTGTTAGAGAGATCTCCCTTCTTTGGCACTGGGACGATGTTACTGATCCTCCACTGATTCGGGGCAACTCCTTTCTCCAGTGCCCCGTTACAGAACCCCAGGATGATATCATCAAAATCACACCTCTTCATCACCTCTGATGCCACTCCATCTTCTCCATGAGCCTTCTCCCCAAGAAGATAGTGGACCTGATATCACTGCTCTACACCAACACCAAAGCCCAAGTCATTACACCTGATGGGATGACAGAGTTCTTTGAGATACTGGCTGGAGTGCTCCAGGGAGATACATTGGCTCCCTACCTTTTTATCATCATAGTGGACTATTGTATGCGCCTTGCACTGGAGAAATACCAGGACTCTGGCTTTACTGTAGCACCGGTTCAGAGCAGGAGAGTTAGGGCAAAAAAGGTATCGGATGCTGAATTTGCCGACGACATAGTTTTGGTGACAAATACAGTGAAGGAGGCAGAGGATTTGATGCGGGAGGTTGAGACTGTGTCGATGAGTGTGGGGCTGAGAATGAATGAGACTAAAACAAAATATCTGGTAGAGAATGTTGAGAAGCCAGAGGGGATCACTAATGTAGGCGGGAAGCCGCTGGAATTGGTTGAGGACTTCCTGTATTTGGGAGCAAAGATTGGGAATTCAGAAGATGATGTGGTTGAGAGGAAGAGCAAGGCCTAGGCGGCGTGCCACAGCTTGAGATCGGTGTGGAAGTCGGACTTTCGTAGAGACCTGAAAATCTGCCTCTTCATTGCTGTAGTGGAGTCTGTGCTGCTGTATGGGTCTGAGACTTGGACACTGACCAAGAAACTCACTCAGATGGTGGATGGGTGCTACACGAGAATGCTGAGGATGGCTCTGAACATTAATCAGTATACACTGAGGATGAAAAACTCAGAGCTGTATGGGAGCCTCCCAAAAGTCAGCTCAAAAGTGACACAGAGGAGACTGGGGTTGGCTGGACATGCTCACCGACATCCGGAGTTGACATTGCACTCAGTGCTCCTTTGGGAGCCCCTACATGGACACACTAGAAGAGGAAGACCAAGGTTAACGTATGTTGATGCCCTAAGGACAGACACTGGTCTGTTGGAGACGCAGGACAGGGCAGCGATAATGAGGGACAGAGACCGCTGGAGAGAACTCGTCCATGGATCTTGGGAATTTTACCCGCCTTAGATAGATAGATATATAAAAGAAATAATGTATACATATATATGTATATATATATATGTAGATATGTATATATACATATATGTGTGTGTGTATATATATATATATATGTGTGTGTGTGTGTGTGTGTACGAGATTATCATTATCATTATGAATTTGATATCTCTGTCATTGATGTTATTTAACTGGAAAATTTTCCCAAATGAACATTAATCTGCTACCTGCAGCCTAAGATATTCAGGACATACCAGGATGAGTGTCCTTGCTGTTTCCAGTAGGCATGCTTTTTGAAGTTTTATAAAAAAGAGGATTGGACTAATATTCTTTAGCCAACTTTGGAAACTCTTCAAGATAGTACCTATTCATCCTATGATTATAGGGATGACCTTATTATTATTATTATTATTATAAGAGGTTGATGAATGTGGAGAATGGGTAGAAAATAGAGGGGCTACTCTTTGAAGACTCAACAGAGGGGCTAGCAATCAAAGTTGATAGTTATGGGGTTAAGGAAGCAGGAATATTAAATATGGTAAAACTGGTGGATGTTCAAAACTAATCACTTGCACAATCAATCAGGTAATATATGACTGGTGTAGCAGTATACTCATCAATTGTTACAAGGGAAAAGGCGATGCTCTAGAAAGGAATAACTACAAAGGTATTAAAATGATGGATCAAGTTATGAAAGTGTCCAGGAGGATGCTAGCTCAAATAATTAGAAAAAAGGATCTAGATGAGATGCAGTTTGCTTTTGTATGAGATAGAAGCACTACAGATACAGTCCTCTTAGTGAGATACTACAGGAGGAGTTTGTATGTAAATATAAACTGCTATACCTTGCTTTTGTATATCTGGAAAAGGCCTTTAGCAGATTACTACAATCTGTCATCTCATGGTTTTTAATGAAACAGGGTGTAGATGAGTGGCTTGTGAGAGCAGAACAAGATATAAATAAAGATGATGTCAGCAAAGTGAAAGTAAGTAATGAGTTTAGTGAGGAATTCAATGTGCAGGTAAGTCTTCTTCAAGGCTCTGTTCATCCCACTCCTTTTTATTCTCCAGGCCATAAAATGAGTTTAAGACTAGCTCATTATGGGAATTTCTGCATGTTTATCATATGTTCTTATACTAAAAGGTTCTGAGCAAGAAACATAACTTAAGATCAAAAGGTATCAGGGTAAATCTAGAAAAGTCCAAAGTTTTAGCAAGTAAGACAGAAGACAAGACTGATTTCACCAGGGAAGTGGTTGTGCTTGATATACTGAAGAAGGGTAGGTAGAAATTCTATGTGATATACATAATGTAACATATGGGTACACAAGAGGTGCAGTGAGATAGCAATCAAACTAACAGAACAGGTTGACTTTGTATGTGGCAAATGAACTGGGCAGCTGCTTAGGAGAGCACCACTGAAATACATTTTCCACATTCTAGGAAGGTACCATAAAAGTAGTTGATACTTTCCATTAACTAGGCGACCTATTTAAAAGTTGAGGAGTTTGATCTGAAAGAAAGGTAGCCACAATAAGAATGGGATGCATGAAATTCAAAGAACTACTACCACCTTTGACAACAAAAGGGTTTTCCATAGCTTTGTGTGATCTTAGTTTCATTTTATAAGCAATGCTTTTTCTTAAAACTAAAACCTTTCCTATCTAGCCACCTCCAGAAAGGTTTGCCCAAAACTTGATATAAAATACTATCTATACTATCTGTAAAATGTTCTAGTGTGGTTTTATTATAACCAGTATTTACATTGTAATATCAAATGAAATAGTAGTCTGAAAATTATAAAGAAAAAAATGGTAAATATTTCTAAATCTGTAAAGTAATGTATAAAAAAGATAAAATAGAGTATTTGTTATGCAGTACAGTATATATGAGTAATGCATATAAAATCCACCCCTCAGGTAATACATATAGGTCTTCAAGTTACATTAATATCAATTTACCACTGTTGGTTGGAATAGAACATAGTGTGTGTGCGTGTGTGTGTGTGTCTGCATGTGTAGTTGCATTATTAATTTTGACAACTATCTCAGATATATATAGATATAATTTCTCCTTAGTTTAACTGATCAGCTGTTTCCTCATTTTTATTGAAAGTAGTTAACTTGTTACTTTGTTATCTCTATGGACATACTCAGACTTAGCTTTTTGCAGCATTCCAAAAAAAGACCTATTATCTTACCAAATATTTCCACATATTTAATGTAAACCTCATGTTATAGAAGCTCTATCAAACGAAGACTTGATTTTCTCGATAGCAGCAAGAAATAATTAGGTCTTCAACAGCTGTTGCATAATTCCAATGTAATAGTATGCCCCACTGTCATCTCCTATCAGGAACTGTCTTTTGATTTTTATAAATATGTCTTCTTTCAGTAGTAGCATATCCAATCTGTGATATGGCTTTCTATTATGTCAGAGTATTTCTGAGGATAGTAACACTGAAGTGATTTTTCACTGCCTTTTCATTGATTTCACAAAATCTTAGTGATTTCCCATTGCATTTCCCAAGTATGAAGTCTATAGCTTCTAGAGAAAATGAAATGGAAGACACATTATTAATGTAAATGGAATGAATAGCTACAACCATCAATCAAAAGTAGGTGAATGTCTTGACTTGTCAGGAGTACACATTACTTATAGTAGTCACATGTTTATTCTTCAGTAGTTCATGCTGTGAACTAATGAAATACTGGTCAATTATACTAAGTGCTTTCTGCCTACAGTGGTTCTACTTCCCACTGGCACCTATTTACTGTTTGGTGAACTGCAACAGAAAGGCAGTAAAAGTAAACATTTGGATAGTTAGTTTGGCAACCACAGAGGACATATCTAAAATTTCAGGCAGAAATCTTTCTCTCCAAAGCAAAATATTTTTTCTCCCCTGGCAAATTAACACATCTCATTTTTTTTGCTTTAACTCTATTAACTGTTGCCAACACTGACTCCAGCTAAATCTACTAAAATGTTAATGATTATATTTAATTATGAACTAACAATACATAAGTGTCTTTAACATGAAGCAATGGCAGTGATGAAATACAAACTGTGGGATCTTAACTATTACATATCTATTACAAGCACAAAGATAGATCTTTCGCATATAACATAACTTTTCACTATCAGAGATCAGGTTCAAAATACTTAATATCCCTTATAAAAGGATTTGTTAAATGCATTGAACTATTCTCCCCAATGAGAGAAATAGGTTACCATCATTATTACAATTATTACATTTATGCTGTTGCTGATGGTGATGATGATGATTATTATTATTATTGGATTGGCAGTATAGTTAGAGGGTTGGATGCCATGCTTTGCAGCATATAGTTATGGCCCTTAATGTTCTGAGTTCAAATCTCACCGAGTTTAACCTTGCCTTTCATCCTTACAGGGTCGATAAAATAAAGCACCAGTAACGTACTGGTGTTGATTTAATCGACCCACCCCCACCCCCACAAATTACTGGCCTTGTGCCTATAGTAGAAACCATTATTATTATTATTATTATGCAAAGAAGGAGGAGGAGAAGGAAGATGACACTGGATTCCTCAATAGAGATAATGTGATACTGGCTGACCATCACAGTTGTTCCTTTTCTTTTTATTTTTGACAAAGTAAAATGTAACCAATCACCTGCTTTTACCAACTAAACTTTCTACTCCTAATTCTTTTTTCTCAAGTGGTAAAAGTTCAGTTTGTAAAATAACAGCAACTATTTCACTAATAATGAGATTATATCTTCATACTATATTTTTTAAGGTACACTTTCTGGAATTTTACTTGTCCTGCTTTTTCTTTGTTAAAGGCATTGAAAATATAAATTAATGAACATCAAATACCATTTTTGTTCCACATATTTCTTCATATATTTACTCACAAAACCTGATGAACTAAGGGAGGGGGGGGGGGCTATTTAAATAACCTCTGAGTTATAGATTCTCTTAAGGAACTGTTTTTCTTTTTAATTTATAAGTGCAACTTTTCACTAGTTAAAATAAGCTTATTTGCATCAGGAAAAAATTAGTAAAGAAATGATTAGCAAAACAGGAAAATTGAAGTGAGTATAGACATATCAAAATAATGATTTGGAGATTGATAGGCTCCACCACTCTTAACTTATTCATGGTGGAAAATCATATATATAGCAAATGTATATACATATATATAGCAAAATGGAATCATGTATTCAAGTTGACGAAAAACAATATGGGTAGAAAGTAATAGTAATAAGCTGTAAGATGTTAAATATAGTCTAATTCTATCTGAAAAAAAAAAATTTTTTAATAATTTTCTATAATAATTGTGAAGAAAATAAGTCTCAAATTTCTACAAAGGAAGAAAAATAGGTATAAGATTAATATATCGGTTTAACTAAATTTCTGCGCTTCTTATTGGAAGAAAAAAGTTTTTTTTAATATTATTGTAAACAGAGAATACTATTGATATAACGTGATGATTAATGATTAAAACTACATATGATATACTTAACTGAAGAAACTACCTATCAAGAAAAAACACTGTAATTATGTCAATTTCTTTACATTGGGAATTTTTAATATCATATACTGAAATGTGAATAGAGTTCACTTTACTCTTATAAAAATATCATGAGAAAATAATATTATGAATATAATATTGAATATATTTATGAAATGATACCTCTATTTTACTATTTGTAAATATATACATATAAAGGAAATAAACATGAAGAATTAGCAAATATTGATACACCTACATATTTTTTACAGTGTCACAGGTATATTTACCTAACTGATCACCAGTTTCTTTCATATAAAAGAAAATCTACAATCGCTATATATATATATATATATATATATATATATATATATACTTTATCTGTTATATTAGATTATTTTCTTTTTATTATTTCCTCATGCTTTGTTTTAAAAAATATTGAAATTATTCTACTACAGTATTATTTACTGATTTTATCACATGAATTTCTTCCATGACAGTGTGGTGCATATTCAATAAGAAAAAATAAAACATTAACTGAAGGGAGAGTATATAGTCTTGCTGTGATAGAGCAGCACATATGAAAGTATCTAGTAAATATCGACAGCAACAGCCAGACAATAAATTTTCACTAAGAAGAAATGCTAAAGCTGCTTCTATGTAAATTTGTTTTGGAAACCTCATTTTTATCTACATTAAAGGCAAGATATAAAAGTAAATATGTTCTTAATCTATATTTTCATTTATTATTTCATCAGTTTGGTGGAATCTATCAGTCCATATGGTTGTAATTTGTGTATCTATTTTTTAACGTAAATCTATAGTTGATGTACAATCATAGTTACACACATTTACATGAATGAATACATGTTTATATGCATACGTATAAACCTATATACAATTATACACACAAAAACATCTGCTTACACATATAACGGTATAAGTTTATGCATATATATTCGTCCGTGTGTGTGTATATATATATATAGATATAATGTGTGTGTGCACCCGCATGTGTGCATGTGTGTATGTATGTGGGTACCTAGATATATGCCAATACAAAGAAGCAAACACATGTCTACATAATTACATAAGAAAATACATTCTCTCTCTCTGTATATATATATGTGTGTGTGTGTATATATATGTCTGTGTGTGTGTGTGTGTGTATATATATGTATGTGTGTATATATATATGCGTGTGTGTGTTTGTGTGTGTATATATATATGTGTGTGTATATATATGTCTGTGTATATATATATATATATATGTGTGTGTGTGTATATATATATGTGTGTGTATATATATATATGTATGCGTGTGTGTGTTTGTGTGTATACATATATATATATATATATATGCATTTGTGTTTTTCACTTTGTATTGCCATATATCTAGGTACTCATATAGACAGACACACACACATATATATATATATACGTACATACACACACACACATATATATATATGCATAAACTTATACCAATATGTGTGTAAGCTTATATATATGTGTGTATGTGATTCTTTTTTCTCCCTCTATCTTTTTCTCTCCATTTCTCTCACTTTCAAACACATGCAAAGTAGTTATTTTAATAGTTCTAAAAATTTTCATTTGTATTATAATCATACTGTACATTAAGAGATAATGAATTAAATTTATATTTATGATTATATCAAGTAGAAATTCCATATATAGAAAGATAAGTTAAAATATTTGTTACTTATAATATTAAAAGATTTTGTGTTATATATTTGTTTAATTTTATGCTCATTTACACATATATCCAACACGTTTATTTATAATAAAAAGAAACACATAAAAATTAGTAAGATTCATGTACAAATATTTTTTTTTAATGTTAAGTTTTATTCTACAATAAAGAAAATGATGTACCACTCATTAACAGTTAAAACAATACAACATACCTACTAATGTGTTAATGGAGACTGCGTCTTGATGTACATCAACAATTATAGCAGCATTCTTCAAACAATACTTTGTCAATCATATTTAGATAATATTCCTTTCAAGATAATTGAAATAAGCATGCTTGCAGCTTAAGATAACATAGTAGTCCACAGTTCTTTTCAGCAACATTTACAATGATTTCCACACTTATGTTGTCACAACTAGTACCTTAAATGTATTTTCATCATCATTTAACTTTGATAGAAATATATTAAGGTTTGAAGGAAAAGTATTGGTTAATTGATTTAGGAATTACCTAGAATCTATTTTACTATGCAAAACTCTGAAAGATGTTTTATATCACCGATTACAAAGACTTCTTTTAGAATGTATTTCCATTTTAATCTTTGCTGCTGTCATTTTTTCTTATATATATGTCTCTTACATTAAGATAACATGTTTTATACATATAGTTAAAAGTTCAATGTTATGAAGTAAGGATAATTTCTTCAAAATTTAGTTTGATACCTTCTTACAGATTTAATACAATTTTAACATTTATTATACTTTTCTGTATCTTTTAAGTAGAAAACAGTGGTTCATTATAATGATAGCTTACTAATAAAAGATACAGAGCATTTCATTTAATATTTGTTATGAATGCTTCATATTTTTCGATGCAACCAGAGAGCTACTATTGCAGACATTAACTGTAACTCATCAATTATAGTCAAACAGAGGTGAATAAAAAACACTTAGTCAGTTGTTAAAATGAATGTGGTTAGGAATTAGAAAACATATATTTTAAACTCATATACTTCTTTAAAAAATTACAAAAGGCACTATTCTAATGCATGAGTAATTCTAAAAATATATAATTTAAATAGAAATACTTTTTCCTTAAATAACAATCTAAAAAGTTTCTTTCTGGTACATATTTGTATGTGAATAAATATAGGACTTTGATTTTTAGATTGGTTATATTTGCATAAAGCTATGCAGTTTGATATTAACATATTGGAAACTACATTGTTATATGAGTTAACCTAATTTGTGAACTTCAAAATTCAGAAAACAATTTTTGATTTTCAATTTACACAGAAAAAATGGGTAGATGCTCACTATAATGAAAATTGTTTTTCCACCAAAGCTTTTTTTCTTCTAATTTTATTTTCAGAAATATCAATAAAAGCAGTAAAAAATGATTAGTTTCTAAGAAAAAATAACTTTTTTAACAACACCCAAATTGGTTTTAATGCAAGATAAATCTCAATCTTTCAGCATTATAATATACCGTTGCCAGAGGAAAAGTAGAATGCATCAATTTGCACTTTACTAATGCTTTTGACAAAGTCAGTGTTCATCTCTATCAAATTGATCAATTTCAGTAAAAGAAAGTTGATGAAGGATTGCAGGTGCTTTATAATGCAAGTTTTATTTGCTGCTTATAAAAGGTTGCATGATCTTTTTCTTAGAAAGATAATGACTCATGAATATTAATGCCAATGTTGAAGAAAATGATATCTCTCTCTCACTCTATATATACATGTATGTATGTGTGTGTGTGTGTGTGTATATACACACATGTGTGTGTGTGTGTGTGTGTGTGTGTGTGTATATATATATGCACGCACACAAACATCATTGTTTTTACATCCATTTTTCAAAGCTTGCATTGGTTGGACTGGCCCTTCTCAGCACACCATTTCTCCACTCAACACATTTCTTTGTCATATCCTCTATGAGACTTAGAGATTTGAGGTCAGCTCTCACCATCTCTGCCCAGGTCTTTCTTGGTCTACATCTACTGTGGCTACCTTCCACTGGCATTTCCTGGCACTTCTTCACCCGTGAATCATCATCCATCTACTTAACATGGCCGTACTAATGCAGTCTTCTCTGCTGCACACCACTTTGGATTCCTCTTAAAACCAGCTTCTCCCTCAGTTCATCCAAGCTCTGCCTTTCTCTCAAATTTACATTCCACATCGAAAAAAGCATGACTGCTTCATTTCTCTCCAGTCTACATATGTCTTCTGCAGTTACTGCTCATGTTTCACTACCAAGTGGCATTGCACTTTCCACATAGGTTTCATACAGTTGTCCTTTTGTATGTAGGGAGAAACCTTTTGTAGTCAACAGTGGAAGTCACTCACTAAATATTTTCTATCCTATCTTTATCTTAGATATTATGCTCTCATAACACCCTCCTCCACCGCTAATTAAGTCACCTAGATAGCAGAATCTACCAACCACTTCTATAGACTGTCCAGTGATTTGAAGAGGTTTATATCTCTGATCCTCTTCCCCGCAATTACCTCTGTGCATCTACTACATACAAAGTTTTCCTTTCCTGTTAATGTACCCGTTATCCAACTATATCTCTTGTGTACCCTTAATAAGGGTTGACATCCACATAAAAAAAAAGAATTTGAACATGATGATGAAATGTGTGTGTGTGTGTGTGTATGTGTGTGTGTGTGTGTGTGTACTTCTGTTTCATCATCATCATCATCATCATCGTTTAACGTCCATATTCCACGCTTGCATGGGTTTGGACGGCAGTTTTTCCACTTGAGGCAAGAGTGGTTGTCTTGCTCGCATAGGACTGTCTGGCGGGTTTTCTACAGATGGATGCCCTTCCTAACACCAACCACATTTACAGTGTGGAACTGGGAGGTTTTTACCGTGTTACCTACATGGCCACATTACAGCGTGGACTGTGTGTTTTTTTTGTCGTGACACCTACACAACCTCATTTGTTTCGGACTGGATGTTGTGGTACCAACATAACTTTACATTGAAAGGGGTGGTGTGGATGTGGTGGGGGTAGTGGGACGGGGGTGTATTTTGTTAGAGGTGCCTACTGACTGTAGTAGGTTTTACTTTGTATTTAGGTAAGGCGGGTCTTCTCTATTACTGTGTAGCGCCAAAGATCTCGGTCCAGTGACATTGTCTTGGAGAGGTGTAAGTGTGTGAGGTCGGAATTTATCAAGTCATCCCAGGTTTTTCTGGGTCTGCCTACTCCGTGGCTACCGTCTATTTTTATTGCCCTGCACTTTTTTAATAAGCGAATCATTACAACATCAGATAAAACGCTTTGCAGCATTTATTCAGGCTCTCTATATTCTAAGTTCAAATCCTTGTGGGGTCAAATTTACTGTTTATATTTTAGCATCAATAAATTAAATATGAGTCTAGTACTATGGTCAATTATTATACTATGGTCAATTATTGTTCTCTCTCACAGCCCCCCTCCTTCTCTCTCTCTGCCTTGTACATGCAATTCAAATGTCTAGCCTTGTCTCATAGTGCCATGATAATTTGTCCAGAAAATTATGCTAGTACAGGTATCTATGGAATACTCAGCCACTTACATGTGAAGATAATGAGTAAACATTCTGTTGAATGAAAAACTGGAAACTCTTCATTGAAATTGACAAAGAATCTATCACACACACACACAGATGATTATAGGTTAACATTTGTGTGAACATACACACACAAGTATATGTATATATATGTAAGTGTGTATATATGTATGTACGTTTCAGAAGATCCCGTTAAGGGTGAAAGCAGCAATTCTTTGCTTAAACTTTAATCTGTTCTTATAATAAATATTTGCTCTCTGAGTTTTCATACATATGTATATTTTATATATATATAATCCTTATTAAGCCCTCTGAATTTTAGTTTTCACATTTATTATTACTATATATATATATATATATATATATATATATATATATATATATATATATATATATATAGATTGGTGCAGTAGCATCATTGTCAACTGCTACAAAGGTAAAGGCGATGCACTAGATAGAGGAAACTATAGAGGTATAAAGTTGATGGACCAGGTCATGAAAGTAACAGAAAGAGTTATAGCACAGCTGATTAGGGACCGGGTGAATATAGACGAGATGCAATTTGGGTTTGTTCCAGGGAAAGGCACCACTGATGCGCTCTTCCTTGTGAGGCAATTACAGGAAAAGTACCTAGCTAAAAGTAAGCCACTCTACTTGGCATTTGTCGACCTTGAGAAAGCCTTTGACAGAGTTCCACGTGCAGTAATCTGGTGGGCTCTTAGAAAACTAGGAGTAGATGAATGGCTTGTGAAAGCGGTACAAGCCATGTATAGGGGAGCAGTCAGCAAAGTTAGGATTGGCAATGAGTATAGCGAGGAATTTAGCGTACAGGTTGGGGTCCACCAGGGCTCTGTTCTTAGCCCTCTCCTGTTCATCATAGTCCTGCAGGCAATAACGGAGGAGTTTAAGACCGGATGCCCATGGGAACTCCTGTATGCTGATGACCTCGCACTCATAGCTGAATCTATGGTAGAACTAGAGAATAAATTCCAAACCTGGAAGCAGGGACTAGAGAGAAAGGGCCTCAAAGTCAACATGACAAAGACTAAGGTCCTTATAAGTAGACGAGAAAACAGAACCCAGATCCCCTCAGGGAAATGGCCTTGCTCAGTATGTAGGAAAGGTGTAGGTAGGAACTCCATTCTTTGCCCCAAATGCAAACAATGGGTACACAAGAGATGTAGCGGGATCTCAGGAAGCTTAATTAAGAATGTAGGATTCACATGCAGCAGCTGTGCTGAAACAGCAAGCAAACAGCCACAGGAAACAAGTACCACCAATCTCTGGGAGGGCTCTGTAGAAACAGTAGACAGCTTCTGCTACCTAGGTGACCGAATTAGCAACGGAGGTGGGTGCTCAGAAAGTACAATAACTAGGGTAAGAACGGGATGGAAGAAGTTTAGGGAACTACTACCACTGCTAGCTGCAAAAGGCTTCTCCCTCAGAATGAAAGGCAGACTGTATGATGCGTGTATCCGAACAGCGATGTTGCATGGTAGTGAGACCTGGGCGCTGAAGGTGGAAGACTTACGTAGATTAGAGAGAAACGAAGCCTGCATGCTCCGATGGATGTGTAACAGTAATATACGTGAACGACAAAGCATAAATGAATTGAGAGAGAGACTGAGCATAAGAGGAATCAAATGCTGCGTGCAGGAGAGGCGGTTACGCTGGTATGGACATGTGATGCGTATGAAGGATGACAGCTGCATAAAAAGGTGCAGAGCACTAGAAGTTGATGGAAACCGCGGAGTGGGGAGACCCAAGATGACTTGGGATGAGGTGATAAAAGCCGACCTTACCCAACTACACCTCTCAAAGTCAATGACACACGACCGTGACTTCTGGCGTCACGCAGTAATACAGGGTACCCGACCTCCCATGGGTACATGCTGAAGCATATAAACAATATGCCCCCCCCCCCCCCCACCGCAAGGTGGTCGTGGAGGTGCCACGGCAAAAAAGCACCCAGCCCACACTGTAAAGTGGACGTGTAGGCGCCACGAAAAAGCACCCAGCACTCACTGTAAATGAGGTTGGTGTTAGGAAGGGCATCCAGCTGTAGAAATCAAGCCAGATCAGTTCCTGTATGAGCAAGGCATGGTCAGCCGACCAGACACTGCCCACAACAGGACAACCCGTCTAACCCATGCTAGCGTGGAAGAACGGACGTAAAACGGTGATGATGATGATGATGATAGATAAGATACAAATTTAAATTTCGAAGACCAAAACAATGCGTTATGAAGATTGTTAAAATGACAAAATAACAAAAGAATTTTCCTTAGCTAATTTAGTACAGATTAAAGAGTAAGGAAAGAATTTCTACTATCCCCCTATATGGGATCTTCAGAAGATCCTGTATAGGGTGAAGGCAGAAATTCTTTGCTTAATTAAACTTTAATCTGTACTAATAATAAATATTTGTTCTGCGGGTTTATACATAATTTTATATATATATATATATATATATATATATATATATATATAATCCGTATCCAGTCCTCTTTGGATTTTGGTCTTTGTATTTATTATTACTATACACACACACACATATATATATATATATATATATATATATATATATATATATATATATATATATATATTGAGAAAATTAAAGGCTCTGATGACTTCAGAAATAAAAAAGTTTTCATTTTATGCTAGTAAGATACAATTCGTTCTCAATTCTTTTATCATTCGTATTTGGGTAGATGAATAGCTGCTAAAGGTTGGATATATAAAGCTGAGAGCCAACACAAAATATTCCTCTTGCGCTTGGCTTATGACACAAGCTGACCCGTAGTATCTTGAATTAGAGGGTATTTAACATGTCCGTTTTGTATGAATAATCTTGGTTTTTAAAATCGATTCCATTTTTATAATTAGACGATAGTCATAGCACTAAAATATTTTAATTCTCGTTAAATGTTTTGTATTGAATTCTTTTGTGTAGATTTATTTCACCTTTTGACAAATTAAACCGTTTTGTAGTGCACATGACTTTACTTATCCTCACCATGTGTGTCATCATCTTCATCATCATCATCGTTTAACGTCCATCTCCCACGCTAGCATGGGTTTGGACGGTAATTTTCCCACTTAAGGCAAGATTGGTTGTCTTGCTCGTATAGGACTGTCTGGCGGGTTTTCTACGGCTGGATGCCCTTCCTAACACCAACCACGTTTACAGTGTGGACTGGGAGGTTTTTACCGTGTTACCTACATGGCCACATTACAGCGTGGACTGTGTTTTTTTGTTGTGACACCTACACGACCTCATTTATTTTGGACTGGATGTTGTGGTACCAACATAACATAACATCGGAAGGGGGTGGTGTGGATGGGGTGGGGGTGTATTTTGGTAACCTACTGACTGTAGGTTTCGCTTTGCACTTAGGCAAAACGGGTCTTCTGTATTACTGCATAGCGCCAAAGATCTCGGTCCAGTGACATTGTTTTGGCGGGGTGTAAGTGTGGGAGGTCAGAATTTATCAAGTCGTCCCAGTTTTTCTGGGTGTGCCTACTCCGTGGCTACCATCTATTTTGATCGCCCTGCACTTTTTTATACAGCTGTCGTCTTTCATGCGCATCACGTGACCATACCAACGTAGTCTTCTCTCGAGTAAACAACATCTGATCCCTCTTATTCCTAATTTCTCACTTAGTTCATTTATGCTTTGCCGTTCACGTATATTACTATTACACATCCAGTGGAGCATGCAAGCTTCGTTCCTCTCCAGTCTGTGCAGATCCTCTGCACACAATGCCCATGTCTCACTGCCATGTAACATTGTTGTTCGTATGCAGGCATCATACAGTCTGCCTTTCATTTTTAGAGAGAAACCTTTAGCGGCCAATAGTGATATAAGCTCTCTGAACTTTTTTCCATCCCGTTCTGACTCTAGCTACTGTACTTTCAGAGCACCCTCCACCACTGCTGATTTTGTCACCCAGGTAACAGAAGGTGTACACTATTGCTATAGAACCATCTGTGCAATGGAATGGGCTAGTATTCTGTGGGCACTTGCTGCTAGTTATTACACCTGAGCACTGGCCACATATAAAATCTATATTCTTAGTTAGCTTACCTGTGATCCCATTACATCATTTATGCACCCATACTTTGCATTTGGGACATAAAATGGAGTTTCTGCCTACTTTGGGACATAAAATGGAGTTTCTGCCTACTACTCCTTTCCTACACACAGAGCATGGCCATTTCCCAGTTGGGACCAGTGCTCTATTTTCCTTCCTACATACTAGAACTTTAGTCTTAGACAGGTTAATCTTAAGGCCTTTTGATTCTAGGCCATGCTTCAATGTTTGGAATTTCTTCTCTAGTTCAGCCATTGATTCAGCTATAAGTGTTAGATCATCAGCATATAGGAGTTCCCATGGGCAGCCGGTCTTGAACTCCTCTGTTATAGCCTGAAGGGCAATAATAAATAGGAGGGGGCTAAGGACGGAGCCCTGATGAACACCAACTTTTACGCTAAACTTTTCACTATAGTCGTTGTTAATTCTAACCTTGCTGACTGTTTCTTTATACATGGCTTGTATAGCTCTCACAAGCCATTCATCAACACCTAGTTTTCGGAGAGCCAACCAGATAATGGGGCGTGGGACTCTGTCAAAGGAATTCTCCAAGTCAACAAAAGCTAAGTATAGGGGTTTACTTTTAGCTAGGTACTTCTCCTGTAGGTGTCGTATAATGAAAAGAGCATCTGTGGTACTTTTACCTGACACAAATCCGAACTGCATTTCATCCAGATCAATTCGCTCTCTGATTAGTTGCGCTATTACTTTTTCTGTGACCTTCATGACCTGGTCAATTAATTTAATGCCTCTATAGTTTCCCCTATCTAGGGCATCTCCTTTACCCTTGTAGCAGTTAATGATGATGCTGCTATGCCAGTCCTTCGGTACGACCCCATTCTGTATGACTTGGTTTACTATCCGGGTGACCATAGTGTGTCCCACCGTTCCAGATGCTTTCAGCATTTCAGCAACTATTTCTGAAGGCCCAACCACCTTGCCCATCTTCATATCTTTGATTGCCTTACTTATTATACTACCTTCAACTTGCACTCTATTGGATCGATGTGGGGGAGACTGTCTTTCTCCCCTTTATTCTCCTCATTTAGTAGCCTTTCGTGTTGACACTTCCAAGCTACCTTCTTATCAGCGTCAGTGATGGCAAGTACACCATCATCATTAAGGACACATTTCTCCCTGACAATGTCACGGTTTTATTTGACACATTGCCTAGCATTCCTGAACACCTCACGCTTTTGGTCCTCGCGTTGTAGAACATGCTTGAACTTTCTTTCCTCTGCTTCCCTTCTTGTGAAGTACACTTGTCTCCTAGCTTCCCTTCTCTACTTCTCTCATCCTGCCATACTTTCCAAGCCTGCTTTTTGGCCTTAATTGACTCCTCGACCTTACTGTTCCACCACCACGTTACTCTCCTCCTGCCTATAGGTCTGCTCCAGGCACAGACTTCATCTATCGCCTCAGCAGGTTAGCTTTCAGGAATTCCCACTGTTCCTCTATATTGTATGACTCTAATTGCTCTTCCTTACTGTCAAAAGCATCAAGTAATATGCTTTTAAATTTATTACTGGCTGTGGGGTCCTTTAGCTTCCATATTTTTCTCCTGAGGATAGTCCTCCTCTGTTGTCGAGTACGTCTTGTCCTGACTATAAGGTCGCTAACTATGAGTCTATGTTGGGAGGTGCATTCTTCATGGGGGAGGGATTTAGTGTTTACAACAGACACTCTGTCACACTATGGTCACCTGGATAGTAAACCAAGTCATACAGAATGGGGTCGTTCCGAAGGACTGGCGCAGCAGCATTATCATTAACTGCTACAAGGGTAAAGGTGATGCCCTAGATAGGGGAAACTATAGAGGCATTAAATTAATTGACCAGGTCATGAAGTTCACAGAAAAAGTAATAGCGCAACTAATCAGAGAGCGAATTGATCTAGACGAAATGCAGTTCGGGTTTGTGTCAGGTAAAAGTATGTGTCAGTTAAAAGTACAACAGACGCTCTTTTCATTGTACAACAACTACAGGAGAAGTACCTAGCTAAAAGTAAACCCCTATACTTAGCTTTTGTTGACTTGGAGAAAGCCTTTGACAGAGTACCCCGCTAGATTATCTGGTGGGCCCTTAGAAAACTAGGTGTTGATGAATGTCTTGTGAGAGCTATACAAGCCATGTATAAAGAAACAGTCAGCAAGGTTAGAATTAACAACAAATATAGTGAAGAGTCTAGCGTAAAAGTTGGTGTTCATCAAGGCTCCGTTCTTATCCCCCTACTATTTATTATTGCCCTTCAGGCTATAACAGAGGAGTTCAAGACCGGCTGCCCATGGGAACTCCTATATGCAGATGATCTAACGCTCATAGCTGAATCAATGGCTGAACTCGAGAAGAAATTCCAAACATGGAAGCATGGCCTAGAATCAAAAGGCCTTAAAGTTAACTTGTCTAAGACTAAAGTTCTAGTTTGTAGGAAGGAAAATAGGGCACCGGTCCCATCTGGGAAATGGCCATGCTCAGTGTGTAGGAAAGGAGTAGGTAGAAACTCCATTTTATGTCCCAAATGCAAAGTATGGGTACATAAAAGATGTAGTGGGATCACAGGTAAGTTAACTAAGAATATAGATTTTATGTGGCCGGTGCTCTGGTGCAATAAGTAGCAGCAACTGCCCACAGAATACTAACTCATTCCATTGCACAGATGGTTCTATAGCAATAGTGGACACCTTCTGTTACCTGGATGACAAAATCAGCAGTGGTGGAGGGTGCTCTGAAAGTACAGTAGCTAGAGTCAGAACGGGATGGAAAAAGTTCAGAGAGCTTATACCACTATTGGCCACTAAAGGGTTCTCTCTAAAAATGAAAGGCAGGCTGTATGATGCCTGCATACGAACAGCGATGTTACATGGCAGTGAGACATGGGAATTGTGTGCAGAGGATATACGCAGACTGGAGAGAAACGAAGCTTGCATGCTCCGCTGGATGTGTAATAGTAATATACGTGAATGGCAAAGCATAAACGAACTAAGTGAGAAATTAGGAATAAGAGGGATCAGATGTTGTTTACTCGAGAGAAGACTACGTTGGTATGGTCACGTGATGCGCATGAAAGACGACAGCTGTATAAAACAGTGCAGGGCGATTAAAATAGACGGTAGCCACGGAGTAGGCAGACCCAGAAAAACCTGGGACGACTTGATAAATTCCGACCTCACAAAGTTACACCTCTCCAAGACAATGTCACTGGACCGAGATCTTTGGTGCTACACAGTAATAGAGAAGACCCGCCTTACCTAAGTGCAAAGTGAAACCTACTACAGTCAGTAGGCACCTCTAACAAAATACACCCCCGTCCCACTACCCCCACCACATCCACACCACTCCTTTCAATGTAAAGTTATGTTGGTACCACAACATCCAGCCCGAAACAAATGAGGTCGTGTAGGTGTCACGACAAAAAAACACACAGTCCACGCTGTAATGTGGTCGTGTAGGTAACACAGTAAAAACCTCCCAGTTCCACACTGTAAATGTGGTTGGTGTTAGGAAGGGCATCCAGCTGTAGAAAACCCGCCAGACAGTCCTATGCGAGCAAGACAACCACTCTTGCCTCAAGTGGGAAAACTCCCGTCGAAACCCATGTGAGCGTGGAATATGGACGTTAAACGATGATTATGATGATGACTATCACGTCTTCTGGTAAGGATATAATCTATCTGACTGGCGTGTTCCCCTGATCTATAGGTAATCAAGTGATTGTCTCGTTTTTTGAAGTTAGTGTTACAGATAGTTAGGTTATTTGCATCACAGAATTCCAGGATTCTGGTGCCTTCCTCATTTCTAGTACCAAACCCATAGCCTCCATGGATTCCGTCATAGCTGTCACAATGTTGTCCAATGTGACCATTTAGGTCGCCAGCAATAATTATGTAGTCACTGTCGGTTATTTAGGAGGTAGTGAGCATTAATGACTCATAGAATCTATCTTTTATAACGCCAGGCAGTCCGGATTGGGGTGCGTACGCAGATATTATTGTCACAGTAGTTCTATTTAGGACAAGTCTTATTTTAATTATTCTGTGGTTCACTCTATTTACGTCTATTATCTTATCTGCCCATTTTTCAGCTAGCATGATGCCTACTCCACCCAGCCCATTGTCATTTCCCACCCAGAAAAGCTTATAGCATCTACCTAATGAATCTAGCAGACCCACCCCTCCATCTGGTCTCTTGGATACAGCAAACATCAACCTCCTTACATTCAAGCATTTCTACAACCGAGAACAGTTAGCGAGAAGGTTTAAATAAAATCCTCGAATTTTGGGCATAATCGAACAAGCATATAACAGTAATAAGAGAGGAATTATGGGATTTTAAAATACAAGAAGATTATTTGTGTGTGTGTGTATATCATCATTTCATCATCATTTCATTTTATATCCACTTTTCCCTGCTTGTAAGTGTGGGACGGGAACTGATTCTGGCTTGATTTATACAGCTGGATGCCCTTCCTAACACTAACCTCATTTACAGTGAGTGCTGGGTGCTTTTTTGCCGTGGCACCTCCACGACCACTTTGCAGTGGAACAGTGGAATGATAGGGACCCCAGTCCCTATCATCTCATTTCTACAGCTGAGTAAACTGGAGCAATGTGAAATAAAGTGTCTTGCTCAAGGAAACAGCACATCACCCGGTCTGAGAATTGAACTCACAACCTTTCGATTGCAAGGCCAATGCTCTAACCACTAAGCCATGTGCCTCCACATATATATATGATGTACACATTACTATGAAAGCTGCTACATTTTATAAAAGAATGGGCTTAACAATTATTATTTGGAAATCTGAGGTCACCTGTCAATGGCATGGCAAACTGCACTACCACTCTTCCTCCATTCTTTCTCGGTACAACAGCAAACAATAAACACAGCCTGCTATTTCAGAAACCCAGACAGCAGCTTTTCCAAAGACTGCATACAGTGAGAAGAGATTCTAAATTGTCTCAAGCAACACTTTGGAAGTCTCAAAAAGAGAATCTTTTGATACAACCATCTCAGACTCGATAATGAAGTTGTCATCTGCTGGACAGTAATTGTTTCCATTCTCAAAGATTATATTCTGCTGACACATTCAGATCCAAGAAGTCTTTAACATACAATGTGTCTAGAAGACTATCAGACACCTCCAAATTGAAACCAGCAGCATTTAATACATTATACACAGGCAACCATTGAGATGGCTTTGACATATAGTATGCATGTTTGAATTACATCTTCCCCATAGGATTCTCTATGACTAGCTACACTTTGTTTAACATCTAGTTGGATGACCAGTGAAGCCGTTCTAAGCTTCTGGGCTGAAGACTACTTTGAAAGTGAATAACATCAACCTTTCAATAGTATAAGACATCACTACATCCTGTTCACTTTGACCGTCTAATTGTTGGAAAAATGCACTCAACAATGCTGAAAGAAACAAGCCAAAAGGTATGCACATGTAGTAATAGGTGGTCTCTCCAATCAAAGCCTTACATATCCTATCTGCAAATATAGTAATAGATTAAGGACTGAGATACAGTCATGAAAGGAACAACATGAAGGAGAAAGAATATGGTCATTATCGCAGGAAAACTTTGTATCAATACATTAATACATACATAATTATATATATTTATATATGAAACTTTAGGATTTCTTCATATATAAGAGTATAGAACACTATGAACAGTCCTGACAGCTACATTTTATATGATTAATGATAGAAATTGATCTAGCAAAAATTATGTTTATTGTAAGCAAAGATTTTCTTCATCCTACAAAAGGAGACAATTCAAGGTATACGGAAGATATATAAGAATTAGGGGAGTTGAGTATGATTAGGTGCAACATTAGTTTATGAGAAAAGGTGAGTTCACATGAGTTGAGATAATGAAGGGGCAATGTATACAGAAAAAGCTATTATAGTAGTATGGACATATGTGAAATAAAATTAATATAACTGAGTGAAAAAATTGTGGTTAATGATTAGAGATACTAGTATCTGTTGTAGGTCAAGGTACAATTTTGTCAGAAATAATTTGAATAGTTTTATGGATATTATGAACCTCAATTACCAACACACCCACACAGTTGTGGCTTCGTAGTTAGAAGCAAGAGGCTTACAATCATGAAGTTTTGAGGTCAATTCCCAGAATGGGCAATGCATTTTGTCTTTGAGCAATCACTGTATTTCACATTGCTCCACATGGGCCAGACTAATCGGTCTTTGCCTTTCCCTTGGACAACATTGCTGATGTGGAATGGGGAGACTGGTATGAAGGGGTGATTGCTGATCTTCAACAAAAACATCCGCATTTGTATCTTGGAGGGGAACTTTCTAGGCACAAAACCATGGATATTCATGATCAAAGGAGGTCTTTACTCTTATATATATATCTACTCCACCCTACCACTCCCACCAACACCACCCTTTCTCTGTAAAGTTATGTTGGTACCACAACATCCAGTCCAAACTAATGAGGTCGTGTAGGTGTCACGACAAAAAAAACACACAGTCCACGCTGTAATGTGGCCATGTAGGTAACACGGTAAAAACCTCCCAGTCCACACTGTAAATGTAGTTGGTGTTAGGAAGGGCATCCAGCCGTAAAAAATCTGCCAGACAGTCCTATACGAGCGGAACACGGTCACCCGACCAATCTTGCCTCAAATAGGACAATTCCCGGCTAACCCATGCTAGCGTGGAAGATAGATGTTAAACGATGATGATGATATATATATATATCATCATCATCACCGTTTTACGTCCGTTTATATATATATATATATGAGGTACACTCAGGAGGTTTTGAGGCTTTTATCAGAGAGACATCTATTTAACTCAGATCAACACAAAATTCTAAACTCTTGTCTCCCTCAAAGTAGGATCCTCCAACTTCAATGCACTTGTAGTGCTCCAGCCACTTCTGGAAGGCCCCCTTGTAGTCTTCCAAAGTGAAGGTTTCCAGGGTGCTTATCACAGCCTCCTCCACACCCTCAAAGCAGATACCCCTGAGCTTCTCCTTCAGATTCAGGAACATTCAGAAATCGCATGGTGCTACATCTGGATTGTAGGGAGGATAAGAGACAGTCATGATCCCCATACTGGCCAAGTAGTTGGTCACCAGGATGGATTTGTGGCATGGAGCATTGTCCTGGATCAAATGCCACTAACCAGGCACAAAGACTTCTGGTCTCTTGCAACAAAATCTCTTTCTGAACTGCCTCAAAACCTCTACATATTTCTTTTTGATGATTATCTGACCGTTTGGGACCCAGTGAATGTAGATGATACCCTTGCTGTCAAAAAATGGAATCATCATGAGTTATTTCCCAGTGGATCTGCTTTGCCTAGCCTTCTTGGGGAGTCAGAATGTTTCCATTGGGTACTCTAGTTCTTCTAACAAATTAGAAGACGTGTTACACATTTATCTATTTAATTGTCATATTCAGAACACTAAATAGTTTGTGTTCATATAGTATTTTTTAGAAAAACAATTATAAGGCTGTCTTTTTCAATAAGGCTAAAAATTGCTGTAATGAAAACTAAGTCGAAATTTAAACAGTGAATTGCAGACATCAGTCTACTGGAAACTTTCCTACACTTTATGTTGCTTCCCTACCAGCATGGATTAGATTAAGTAATATTTAGGAATAATGTAACTACACTGACTAATAAAGATCTTGAAAGAAAAAAGACCACAGAAACATAGATGATTTAAAATGTTGATATTTACAAAACCAAAATAGTATAGAATTATTGACATGACAACTTGGTTTAGATTGATAGCTGAACATACAAGAAATTTAAATTTAAAAAAATAAACATATGACAGAAGAAACTGAAACAATAGGCTAACACAAAAATAACTTCAAAAATGAGCTTAATTTTCAATTGCTCTTAACTTTACAATGTTGTTACTTCATCTCAACAGTAAAAGATTTAACACTTGTGTAGTGACTGGTTAAAACAGCTTAACTTGAACTGCTAATTCATACCACAGTTGTACAATCTTAAAATCTTTTGAATTCCATACTTATCTATTTTATCAGTCTCTTTAATCCCAAGATTTTATTACACACACCATCAATTCTTCTTCATCTAAATGTCTAGAATAGAGACCATTTCTCTTCAACAAACACATTAAATCATTCAGGGAGCAGCTTGTCATTGGCTTGCTAACAAATCTCAGTCAGTCAACTTGTCCATCATGTTGACAGGTTAATGGTTAAAATCATTTTTACATTGTTATGTTGCATAATTGTCATGGCTCTGCTGTTATTTGGATGAGCATTAATTCCACAAGAGAAAACATTCTATCTACTATAGACTAGACTGGTTTTCAGTCTGGCCACTTCACTTCCTTAAACATTATCGAAATAATGCAAACTAGCATCAATAATATATCAAATGGCTGAAAATATCTTTGAAGCAGACAACTTCATCTTGAAAATTATTATTCATAGTCATGTACACTCTGTAGAGTGGTTAGTGATAAGAAGGGCATCCAGCAGTAAAAAAAAACCTTGCCAAACAGATAATCAGCTGTGATGTAGACATGACAACCTCTCTAGTGCTGGTGTCATGATGAAATGCACTTGTTGCATTCTATAGAATGCATGAATTATATAAGTGAGAAGTAGACCCCAGTTCATCTGTGAGGTCAATAGCTCTGAATACATACTGACTTGTCTGTAACGATCTAACCAATCCTTGCTTGCAAAGAAAATGGATGTTCGATGATAATGATGATGAATACAGTATTCAGTTAGAAGTAACAACACTATAGTCACTATTATTCTTCTATAGTTAAAATTCAAACATTGTCAGATTCAACTTTGCTTTTGATCATTGAAAACTTCATAAAATATGTATCAGTAAAATATTGAGTATTCTCAATCAACTATACCTCTTCTGTATAAATTTATTTCCTACTTACTCTAAATCAATAATTATTTGTAGTTATGTATGGCTGTAATTAGTTCATATTTTAAACATTTATGCAAATGAAAGCAGTTCAACTCTGTAGGATATTTTTCTTAAGATTTATCAATGAAAATTAATCAGTAATTATTTACATAACAGTTTAAAGAAACTAAACATAGTATGAAACAAAAGTAACTATTTTCAATGTAAAACCATGTAGAATATACATGATGTTCACTTGTGGCATGTATAAAGAATAGTATGACCATTATAGTACAATTGTTATTTGATATATAATATCATTGTTTTATATAAAATAAATTTCAATATTTTATGAAATTATATTATATGGAATTTGATTGCTGAATGAAGTATTGCCAGGAGCTTCCAGTGGAAGGAAGCCACAGTAGAGGAATGCAAATAAAAGCCTGAACAGAGTTGGTAATAGCAGATCTAAAAATGTTGAACCTCATAGATGAGATGACAAATGATTGCAACATGTAGAGAGAGGTTGTGATAGAAATGATCTGTCCAACCCATGCAATCATAGAAAAACGGATGTAAAAATGACAATGATGTTGATGTTTAAATTTTTTTCTTTTTGTACATGGAAACTACATTTTTGAAATAATTATTTTATTTTAAGGTCCACTTTACATCCACTTTTCCATGCTAACATGATTTTAAAAATTCAATAATTTGCTTCCTTTGAAAGCAGTCATATTTTACTATCAATCATTCAACTATGAATTGAAGGTGTCACAAATTATTTTTCAGCAATGTTGATCAAGTTATGTCATACTTAAGAACATTGATTTAACCTACAAATGTTGGGAACATTAACCTTTCAGTTATGTTGCCTGATACATTAAGTAATTCATTAGGTAACTGTCAATCTATTATGCGGCATAACATATATAACCTTTTAATGAAATATCAAATTTTAATAAATTATTAAAAATTAAAAAAATTAAAATGCCATGAAAATTAAAATAAAAAAGAAATGTTATGCTATACCAATGGAAGAAAAATTTTTTTTTTCAGTTCCATAGAATTCTAAGATATAAGCAATGAGCTGCATAATGTCAACTGCCTATCGGTAGTCTTCCAGTAACTTCTTTGGATGAGTTCAATCGATAGTTTCACTATCAGCCAGCAGTCTGAGCTAACTGTGCCAATAACAGTAAGTTATGTCAGCTGCCTTGAGTGACAGCCCAATATACCATCATTGCAATCATTTGCTGCACAGGAAAACATGAGTTATTTCTCTTAGACCAGACAAAGCGATCTACTCGAGACACTAAAATACTCTTACAAAATCGGAAATTGCTTTTCCTTGCTTCATGTGATGCTACATACAACAAATTTGAAATCCTCCTTCATAATACACTATTTTTTTTTTCATTAAGTAATCATTCATCTTATATTTTCAAGTTACATGCACAATCATGGCTATATAGATATTGATATATAAATGTTAAGTGGTCTACATATTTTATTGAGGATATATCTGCAAAGAAAAATGTAAGCTAGAATTTAATAGTAATCCTTCCAGCTGCAGAGGCCTGAATAATTTTAAAAAAAAAAGAAAAAGAAAAACTGTTCATATCAAAATTGTAAATTTTATCAGATGGAATACAAATTTTAACTTCTAAACTTCTACATTTGTATTTGTATAATAGAAAATATACATTGAATTAAAGCTTCACTTTTTTGTTTATTATTTATTTTATTATTTATTTATTTATAACCCATGCTACTGTGCAAAATAGATGTTAACCAATGATAGTGATGATGATGATTGAGAGGTTGGGTTTTTCATTTTTTAGTTTAGTAATTTTAAACATCATAAGGTAAAGTTTGATATTTTAATACTTAGTATTTGCTGGAATTTTGTGATGTTTTCTGGATGGAAACATTTCACCTGTTTTGTTATTGTCCATAGAAGAGTCATAATTTTATTATTTCTTTTTCACATTTATCCTTAAAAATCCCATTCATACCTGCATACCTAGTTCTGGATTTTGAAGGAAGAAATAATAGACATGTCTCACTTGTTTTAATATTTCAAAGTGGTAGAAAGAATTAAGGACTGTTTACCTAAATTGTACATGAATATAACATGAACATAATAGCCCTAAATTATAATTATAATAAAAAGTGAGATGTGCATGCATGAGAAAATGCAAGTCTTTCATTAAAAAATCCTTGCTCATGCTGGTGCCCAGGAGATGAACTTTTCAGGTGGAGATATATGATCAAACCAAACCAATGAAAGCCTTAATATAGTCAAAAGAAGCCATTAAATATTCAGGAATAGTCCTGAATTAAATGTTAAAGCAGTTAAGGCAGTTTCTCTACTGTCGAACAATTCTGCTAATCCTCTGCTGGGTTAGTATCTTATTTTATTGACCTGGTTAGGATGAAAGGCAAAGTTGACATTTGCCGGATTTGAACTCAGAATGTAAAGGGCCATAACTAAATTCTACAGAGCATTATATCCATTGTTATAATGATTCTGCCAATACACAGGCTTTAGCCAGGACAAATAAAGCAAAGCAATTTAGCCAATATCTAACAATTCTACTAATTCACTGCTTTGAGTAGGTACTTTATTTTATCAACCCTAGAAGGGCCAAAAGCAAAGTCTTTTGTCCAACACAAGTGATTCTACCAATCAACTTATATATGAAACATTAGGATTAAGAATGTGTTATATGATCCTCAATGTATTAACACAATATAATAGAACATTAATTAGCTTGTCTTCAGATCAATGAAAGACTGTGTTCGATACGAGATGTGAATTCAGAACAATCAAGTACCAAACTAGTTTAACTCTTAACATTCTGTAACACATACAATTGCATTAATAAAACAGTTTTGGAAACTACAAAACAACACCATGATTGCATTACATTAAAAGGTCAAGTTTTTCCTCTAATATTGCACATGTTCACAATGATCTGTTTAGTGCTAAAGATACTATAAACATTTGGATTAAGAAACCTATTTCTGATGTCTTCTGTTAAATCATTACAGAATGTTAAGAGTTAAGTAAAGTATTCAATCCTATGTTCAATAGTTATGGCTATCTCCACCATGCTTCATAGCACAAACACTCACTTATGTCCATTGATCTTTACTCAAAAATGAAAAAATGATTTTGTATTAACCATGAAATATTAAATTACTTAAATCTCTATTCAGAAGAACTAAACTAATACGGAGAATGACTGAAAATGGTGTTTGCTCAATTTAATGAAAATTTCTGACAGGTATCATGATGAGAACGTTTGTACTGTGGTTTTAAAAGATCCTGACTATTGGTTGTCAACAATGACTTGACATACTGAAGGTAATAATGTGGTATCAGGATCATCATCATTTCATTCACGAATATTTTTATCTATAGCTTATCTTTGAAACATTGGTGCTAAATTATAATTCTTTCTTGCATTTCATATATTCTAAATAAGATGAAGAACATTGTATGCGTTTGTTAGTGAGAGTGTGTTTACATGTTAGTGTGTGTTTGTACATAAGTATGCATGTAGGCGTATGCATGTGTGTTCATATTTGCTTTGCAATAATGTGATCTAGCATTCCATTTCCCAATGCAGTACTTTAAACATTAGGTGATCCACAAAAACAATTTTGTCGATCGACTTTTGTCAAATCGGACCGAGGAAACAATGTTTCCGTTGATCTTTCCAATTGCTGATACTATTAATCGATCGCAACTCAAGGTAGAAGGAGCAATGTGAAATAAAGTGTCTTGCTCAAGTCCATGACTCATAACCTCACGATTGCGAATCCACAAAAAAAAACAAAAAAAACGTGAATCATGTCAGACTGGCTGTACCTGCAATTCATAGGGTCAATTTAGCCACACATTGTATCACATTGATTCTGCTAGAGAATTATGACAATAGTAGCAGTATCTATGAAATATTTATCTACTTAAGTCAGTAAGTAGGTAGTCCTGTTGACCAAATATCTAGAGTAATCATCGTTGACAGTGACGGATGTTTCATGAACTTAATTCACATATATTTATATATACAAAACAATTATATTTAATGGTAAAGGAGAGAGGATGGTAGGAAGAGAGAGAGTCAGTAAACCAATGATCAATTGAAGAGATAAATTCATAACAATGTATTTTTAGCCATTCAGTCAACATACATTCTGGAAGATTGTAATCTTCTTAAGATCAAGAAAAAAAATCTTGTGGATGCACATACACACTTGTGAGAGAGAGAGAGAGAGAGATAGAGAGAGAGAGAGAGAGAGAGAGTGTGTGTGTGTAGAGGAAGAAGGGTGAGAGAGAGAATAGATGAGAGGGAGAGCAACAAAGAGAGAAAGAGAGAGATAAAATGAAAATTAAAATACATAACAAAAATCTTGATGAAAAAATACAAAAATGTAGAATACCTATAAAATTAATTAACCAAGTAGAATGAACCCTTTTCCTCTCCAACATGTTTTTGTTTAAAATGGATAGAAAATTAGTAAACCTGGACATATTTTTAAAAAATTACATTATAAATACTTCTTAGCAAATTTTACACATGTAAAATTAACCTGCTAAATATGTTGATATACATTATTTTAAATGGAAATGTTTATTTCTATCTTGACAATTTTTTGCCAAAACTGTGTGGTTATGGTTAAAAGCCAGCTTTGTAACTACATTGTTCCACGTTTGCTTCCATCATGGACGAATGTCATTACTCATGCTGATCAAAGACTTGTGAGGGAAATTTGATAGATAGAGACTGTGTGAAAGTCTTCTTTAAGGCCATTGCTGTTCTTGGGGTATATATAGAGTTAATGTTGTTGCCTTGTTTGACACCACCACCTCTTTTGTAAAATCCCTCTGTTGTAAACATGTGAGCCATGTCTCTGAACAGAGGACACCAGACCCCCTCCCCATCCAATACCCACCAGCCTTGGAGGTTCAGTATAAGCTCATGAGTGCTGCCCTGCAGCCTCTGACTAAGCCATAAAAATAGACTATGTTAATTTTCTACCAGAAATATATAGTGCAATCGCCCATATGTAAAGTACTTCTGCTAGACATTAAGCTTAACACCAAGTAGATTGGCAGAAACTAAAAAAATAGAAAGAAGAAAAATAATAATATAACATTCTTTCTCGATATTTAATCATGACAAAATTGAAAGATATTTGGCTACTTGATAACTATTATTTGAACTGGAAACATGAAATAATCATAAAAATATTTGCTCTCTAAAATAGATATTTCTTCATGCAATGTTACAAATATTAAAAGGACATGGAAACCTGATATTAAATCCAACACTGGACATCTTTTTTTCATAGACATATTGAAGCAAATTATCATTGCAATTAGTATCCATGAATAAGAAGTTGAAACATTTTAAATACCTTTATTTTCTATCATACAAAGCATACATCAATATAAAATATTATAAATGATTCTATAAAACTTTTTTTTTAAACAGAAAATATTTCATATTACCCAATACATTATAGTTTTTTCTGACATACCTAAACTTTAGAAAAGTATGTCATTGAAGAATATTTCTATTATAGTAATCAGAAAAAATACCCCTGAAATTAAATCACATGACAAGCTGCATAAGACATGGGAGTAAATTACAAATGTATAATTATGACATATCTTTCTACGTAAAACAGATTCTTTTCATATTGCCTTAATTTTAATGAAGCAATCATCATTTCATTTTACGTCCGCTTTTTCCCTGCTTGCAAGGGTGGGACAGGAACTGATTCTGGCTTGATTTCTACAGCTGGATGCCCTTCCTAACACCAACCTCATTTACAGTGAGTGCTGGGTGCTTTTTTTGCCGTGGCACCTCCACGACCACTTTGCAGTGGAATGATAGGGACCCCTGTCCCTATCATCTCATTTCTACAGCTGAGTAAACTGGAGCAATGTGAAATAAAGTGTCTTGCTCAAGGAAACAACACATCACCCTGTCTGAGAATTGAACTCACAACCTTTCGATTGCAAGCCCAATGCTCTAACCACTAAGCCATGTGCCTCCTTCTGACTTAATTCCAAATAACTATTCCTTTACCATCTTTGCTTTCATAATCATTAATTTCTTTTACATTCTAAAATTAATTTTTGGTATTGATGTAAGATAATATATGAAATAGTATTTAACTTACCACATGATCCTTGAGTTTTCTCCTCTCTTTATGTTCCGAAGGAAGTCTGCATAATTTTCCCTGTTTACCTGAAATTAAATATAATAATATTTAGTAATGAACAAATATATATTCCACAATCCAAATACCAATAAAGATATAAATAAAGATATAAATCATCATTTAATGTCTATTTTCTATGCTAGCATTAGTTAGATGAGTTTGTCCCATTAGAAGCACGAGGCAAGTTGGGTCGGGTGACCGTGTCTTGCTCTTATAGAACTATTTCTGCATATAAATAAGTTAATTTCTTTTTTCCTAAAAATGCTCTTACTCTTAAGATCTTTGATGAAAGATACATTATTACCTTTATATAGAAAATGCCATTCATTTGCTGGCTAACATGAGAATATCTTATCAAAGTTCATGGCATATAGACCTTTATTAGTAAACGGTTGGATCCAAAGCTTTCTGACATGATACTGTACTTCCAAAAATTTTTTAATGAACACTTACATGCCAATTAATGTAACTCAGAGTTCAATTATCTCTCCTTCACTCTTAATAATTAAGACCTATTTGCTGTCTTTTGATTGCAATAACTCTTATGATAATGATTCCTCTACATCCTTCTCTTAGCTTTGATACAGAATTCATCTACATAGAAAATCAGTGCTTATTGATTAGTCATCATTGATCATTTGATTTGTTGCCTCCAAACCATCCTGCAAGAGAGACTTGACAAAATCATCTCTTACAATAATACTAAGATTATCATAAAATCTAATAATTTTCATTAGATGTAGGAATAAAATGTTAATTTTTTCAGATTTATAATTGTTTTCAAAGACCCCTTAGAAATCCAAACGTTAAAGTTAGACTAGGAATCTTAATTTTGAATATTTTATCCTGCAGTATATAGTTTTACAGAATTCAAACTTCCTCAGAAACTTGACTGCTAAGAATAATTTGATATATTATGTCTAAAATCCCATCAATAATGGCTGAAATATGGTTAGGTTGTCCAACCCATTGAAGTCAAGAAGAGAGGATGCCAAAACAATAATAATGACAAAACCATACACATACAAGTAGGCAATAAATTGTGACTAATGGAAGTGTGAACAATATATTCTAAATAAGGATTGTTTGGGAGAAAATTGATGGAACTGGCTATACAATATATCAGAATATTAATGCTAATGTCTAAATTATAGGTACACTAGATGATGGACACAAAAGATTTTCTCAGAATAATATTCATTTACTGTATATTATAAGTAGAGAACCTTTCAGATATTAGAACCATTTTCTTTCCTCTTCAGTATTCTATCTGTTATGATACTTCATTTATAATTCACTATAGATTTTATATTATAATCATATAATTCAGAGAAAATATAACTGCAATTTACTTTACAGCATTCTTATATATTGAATGGGAATAGGAGCTGTCTTCATGTGACTCAATCATTCATTGCATGTGTTAGCCATGCATCAGGCCTCATTCATTGCTCTGAGCTTTTTCATCTACATTAACCATTTACTTTCTCACATGTAATAGCTTGGTTGAAACATAAATTTCACTAATCCATTTATCCTTATCCATACCCCTAAAGAAACCATTTTAAAAAAGCAAGGGACACTGAAATAGTGCTATAATGTTACACATCTTATTTACTGACAATATGAGAGAGTATGCAACAGCTATTTATATCATAAAAAACACTCACTAATCAACATTTAAAATATTTATTGAACTATATTGATTCTAGCATATTAACTATACCACTTTCCAGTAAACTAATAAAAACAATAACATTTAAATAAATATTTTAAAAAAATAGAGTATTTTTAATTTAATTTTTATATATAAATTAGATCTAATTTACTATCATAACCATGTGTAAATGTACATTTGTATCTGTGTGTTCAAGTATTCTCATAACTGTAAAACAGATTCTATAGCTTTCTTTCTCATGTAGCTATTAGGCATAAATTCTCTTGCTTACTGCTACTCAATCATAATCATAAGCACAATGAGCTTAAGTGAACAGATATTTGGTAAAATTGTATTGATAATCACATATATTACTTAATTTAATATGAGGTTGTATAAAACGAGTATAGCAAGCATCAAGTTAGTTGCTAACATTTATGTTCTTGAAATATTACACACACACACAACACAAGCAGTAAGATATTAGTATTTGCAATCCTTTCATTCGACTCATCTCAGGGGAATTAACTCAGCTTTCCAAAACATTAATCATTCATCATTTTCCTCATAACGTCAGTACATTAATTTAAAAAGTAGAAATGACTATAATAAAAACGTATTAATCTCAAGAAATAGAAAGTACATTTTTAATATTACTAGTATATAAAAAATGAAAATGCTGCACAAAAATAAGCCAACAAGTCTGTAATACTTGTAGGCAAATAACCAGTATGCTTTGGAGATTCACCTCATTTTTAATCATAATTAAAGAATAAAAATACTCAAAATACAATGAAACTTATAAAACATTCCTATACATTAAAGGCTGTCATTTGTCTAAATAACATACAGAGTAACATACTACATCATGTTTATATTCATGTTACCTTCAGATGTTAAACCTTTAGCATCTAAACAGGATGTATCTGGCCAGAATTCTCTCACCTTTTTCTGTTCAAACTGGCTGTAACTAGCCACTCATACTGATGTTAAGGTATTGTTCCCAAAATAAATACTATCAAAATCTCATAGATTCGATATGTGAGATATTTATGTGAGGTAAAGTTTTTACCATGAAAATATAATAATAAATATAGTGTAATGTAAATGTTAAAGGGTTAATTTCCTATTGTTGGAAGATAAATTCTTTGGCAAATTCATACAGAATCTTTAAGATTTTAGGATCTATTTATGAGTTATTGAACTGGGGCTCTGCTATGGCATGTATTGAAGGACATATACAGTGATATTTTTAATTGAAAGAGCTAGCTATGTCACACACTACCTGAGTATTTTGTTAGATTTACTAGTTTCTATGGAATATTCAGCCACTTACACTAATTATTTAGTATGCACCTCTTTCCCTTCAGCATTTGTCAAAACTGGTCAAAATATCATCATTATTTATGTTCATTCTTATTCCATGCTGGAAATGATTCAGCATTTTTTCTTTATACACACACACACACACACACACAAGGTTTTACATTATTAGTTTACCGTGAGCTTGAGATCTAAATATATTATACATTGTCAGTTCTATAAACATGGTATCATGTGATCTCCAGGCCACATGCCATAAAAAAGAAATAGAAAGTTATATAGCATAACTAGAATAAAAACTGGACATTCAGTGAATAAACATGATGATTTATTGTCAAAGATAGGCAAAAGAAAACTTAGAAAAATACAAGATAAGAAAAAGCTGTTGGTTAAATTAACTTTATAGAAGAGAAAATATAAAAAACACTGACCAAACAAAAGAAATATAAAAACCATTTTATGAAGTATATTTTCTTTTTTTATATATTATAAAAAGAATGGAAAGTGTATACATGAGATTATATACTGTAGTGTATTTGGTAAACAGTATCTAAAGATAGGAGAACACTCAATCCATGTGACAAGTTGTGGTATGCAGATATTCATTACATCTCAAAGGGAAAAAAACATGGCTATTACAAAATTGTATCAATACAGGCTGAGGATTTGGGCCTGACTCAAAAATATCTGAAATAGGCAGCCAAAGAAACATTTGTACCTATATGAGAACATAGTGTAATAAATATATATATATGAGCAAGACATCATCACCTGACCTAGCATTGCCCACAACAGGACAACTTGTCTATGCTACCATGGAAGAATAGACGTAAAACGGTGATGATTATATATATATATAAATAATCAACATTGTTTTACATCTGCTTTCCATGCATGCATAGGTTGAATGAGTTTCTTATAGTACAGCATCCCTCCACTTGTTGTGTCCCTTGTCATTTCTTTTGTGAACTTCAGTGGTTTAAGATCAGCATTCACAATCTCTGCTCAGGTTCCTTGGACTCCTACTACAGCTTCCTTCCACTGGGATTTCGTTGCATGTCTTCACCAAATGATCATCTATATGCAACACTTGTCCATACCAACACACCCTTCTCTCCTGCACACTATAATAGATTCCTCTTACACCTAGCTTTCTCTCAGTCCATTCAAGCAACATCACACACAAGCATCATACAGTCAGCCTTTCATTCATAGAGAGAAACTTTTGCTGTCAACAGAGGTAATAGCTCCCTGAATTTTTTCCACTGTGTTCTTATTTTAGTTACTATGCTCTCTAAGCAACCTCTTCCACTACTAAATAGATCACCTAGGCAGCAGAAGCTCTCAATCACTGCTATGAATTCTTCCTGGAATTGGCAACATTTTATTTCACTGATGCTCTTACTATCAACTATTCCTGCGCATCTGCCACCTATAAATTCTACCTTATCTGTTAGTCTACCTACTATCACACTACACCTCTTGTGCAACCAAGATTTACATTGTGAACATTGTATAAAGTTCCTGCTCCCTTTCTAAATATTAAACAAGACACTTCTCTGGTGAGATAAAGCTCCTGTCTTTCTTTTTACTTATTAAAACTTTGGTTACCTTTAGTTTAATCCAGATTTTTTTAATTCTATGTTCTGTTTCCAAAGCCAGAATTTATTCTTTATTTTCCCACAGGTTTTCTTATAAGAACCAGATCATCAGCCATATATAGGTGTGTGTGTGTGTGTGTATCTATATATATATTTAAAGGTTAAACAAGGTTCAATGAATAAATCAAAGAATGAGTTTTACAATAGAAATGGTTTTCCGGAGTTATTAATATTAATTCAAAATATTGACATTTGTGTGATCAAGTATATTTTATTATACATATTTCAGAGGTACTGAGCTAACTTCAACAGTACGTCCTCATCAGATAAAATAAGATGATGCATGACATACCCTGACATAGTAGATGGTTAAGATTCAGTCATGGTATATATATATATCCCCGTCCAAACCCATGGAAGCGTGGAAGATGGACGTTAAACGATGATGATGATGATATTCCTGTCTTAATTGTTAAAGACTTCATTGACCAAGGATCACTAGCTGTCTGCAGTCATTATCCATTTTTTAGGTAGAATTGCTTCAGGTCAGTTGTATGTTTATATGCTTCAACGACTACAGGCTAAATTTCCTCATGTGCAGATGAAGAGATAGTGGCATTTCAGGCAAGAATGTTCAGCTTTTTCATCATGCACAAATTGTATTTGATGCCTGACTTATATGCTCTTGCATAAGCAGCTATACTCCAGCTTTTAATCAGATGTTAAATTCCAGTCTTTTAATTGCCAGATGTTTTTAGACAACCAGGTGGAGTTTATCTTGTCTTTATTCCTGAAGATGTACAGATGTTGAATGAAGCATGCCCCATAGATCAATGTTAATCCATTACACACTTCAGTTGTTCCACTATTCTATTGCAATTCTCCCACCTATACAAGCTCTCTGAAGAGGAAATTGTTAAGAAAGTGGTATCTAGGCACTTCAATTGCATCCATGCAGGTGTAGAGGTGTGGTGTATGCAGCTATCTTGCTTTAGTTTAATATCTGAGTTCCTGTATTGCTAACAAAACTGTAGCTAACAATAACCATTGTCTGAATAACATGTAACAAGCATGGAAGATGCCAGAGTAACAGACAACTGCAACAGCCTTCATATGTTATTAATCTTAATCATATGGCATTGAGCATTCATTATCAGGTCAGCCAATATTAACTGATAAATATATCATCATCATCTAATGTACATTATTCCTGATAACAGCAAGGGTTAGATGGATTATCACAGATAGAGTCAGTGCTCTGATGGGCTGGGGGCATACCTCTCTCTCTGTCTTATATATATACATATATATATATATATATATACATATATATATATATATATATATATATATATATATATATATATATACCATGCTTGCAGGTGACCATGTTTTGCTCATACAATCTATTTTTCACTTTTGTAACACCAGGCCTATTTTAGTATGTACATAGTGCTGGTGCCACGAAAAATAATCCTATCAGCTTACAGGGTTTACTGGGTGCATTTTTCATGGCACCAGCAATAGAGAGGTTGTCATATGACTAAAGGATCATCTAAATGCATCTTGGCATGTTTAACACTAACAACATTACAGAATATATTGAATGTATTTTAATAAGGCATCAGTACTAGGGAAATTGATGATCATAGATGCACATAGATTATGGCAGGAAGAAGAGGATGAGAGGAGACAAGTAGGATAAGTATGATGTTATGGAAATAGTCGGGAGAGGATGACAAGTCTGATGTCATGTGTGTATGACAGATGTGGTGGGATTTAAAGGGTTGATGTGAGGGAGGAGATGGTTTAAGAATGTCTTGAATAGAGAAGGGAGTCATGTGATGAAAATATGTATGTGTATTTATATACCTATATATTTATATATATATATCATCATTGTTTAATTCTGTTTTTGCTATTCATTATACATCTGGTCCTCCATAGTACCATGTGCAGTACAGGACTTTTGTATATAAATACACACACATATATATATATATATATATATATTGAAAGGATAACAAGGACGATTGGTTACTCCTCCATTATTGGTAAGTGACGTGCATAGGAGTAACCAATTGTCCTTGTTATCCTTTCAATATATTACACTCTGTATAGCTCTACACCTCAACACAGAAGTGAACCTAAACATCGAGTGCTCACCCGGGTGAAGCAGCAGTAACTCCAAGTTACACTCCCTATCTATCTATCTGCATCTACATCTACATCATCATCATCATTTTATGTTCGCTTTTCCCTGCTTGCAAGGGTGGGACGGGAACTGAATATGGCTTGGTTTCTACAGCTAGATGCCCTTCCTAACACCAACCGCATTTACAGTGAGTGCTGGGTGCTTTTTTGCTGTGGCACCTCCACGACCACTTTGCAGTGGAATGATATGGACCCCAGTCCCTATCTTATTTCTACAGCTGAGTAAACTGGAGCAATGTGAAATAAAGTGTCTTGCTCAAGGAAACAACACATCACCCGGTCTGAGAATTGAACTCACAACCTTTCGATTGCAAGGCCAATGCTCTAACCACTAAGTCATGTGCCTCCATATATATATATCAGCAGCAGCATTAGTACCGTTTAATGTCCATTTTTCCACACTAGAATGGGTTAGATGAGTTGTCCTGTTGTGAGACAAGCCAGGTCAGATGACCATGCCTTGCTCATACAGAACTGATTTGGGTTTAGTTTCTATGGCTGAATGCCCTTCCTAACACCAAACATTTACATTGTGTGCTTGCTATTTTCTGTTGTGACACCTACATGACCACATTACAGTGTGGGTTGGGCATATTTGTCATGACATCTACACAACCACTTTACATTGTGGGCCGGGTGCTTTTTGTCATTCCACCTACATGTCCACTTTTCAGTGTGGGCTGGCCGCTTTTTGTCATGATACCTACATGACCACTATAGTGTGGGCTGGGGACTTGGGTAGGGGAGGTGTGTGGGGATTGGGATATAGATATAGGGATGTGTGTGAGGGGTATATATATATGTACACACCAACTATTTTACAGGATGTATTGGGAGTATTTCATTATGACTTTAGCACTACCACCTTACAGGGGGGACTGGGAGCTTTTGTTGTGACACCAGCACTACCACATCACAGAGTGGGCTGCGGTTTCTATCATGACACCATAATACCTAATTTTGTGTCATCTGTGTGCTTGCTGTGTCCTTTGCCCAGTTGGGTTGGTGGTAGCAGTGAAGAGAGTGGAAGATTTATATACATCTACATGTTTATTACTACACAGACACACACACACACAAACTTATATACATATACAAGGAAGCCGCAGTAGAGGTAGGCCAATAAAGACCTAGCAAGAGATGGAGAGAGCTAACCTCAAATTGCTGAGACTCACAGAGGAGATGACAAAGGAATGCGGCAAGTGATGAGATGCTGTGCTGAGAAGCACCCATCCAACCCGTCTAAGCATGGAAAAATGGAAGTAAAAACGATGAGTATGATCATAATGATGATACACCGAATTGTGTGTTGTTCTATGTACAACCTATATATACATTACTTTCTTCAAACAATAGATATAGGAATGTAATTTAAAATTTATATTCTTTAATTTATGTTTCAGCAATTTAAATTCTGTTTAAGATCATTGTAATTGAACTATTTATATAATTATTATATTTATACGTTTTCAAATTTCTGCTTGTGTGTGATAGCAGGAAGATAAAATAAGAGACTTTTATGCGACAATATTCAAGCAAAGGGAAGTAACAATATGAAATGCTTGCTAGGAAATGATGTAAGCTTAAAAATAAATATTTAATCTAGGTAGTTTTGATTAATAGAAACATAATATTTGAATGGATTTTTAGCATTTTCTTCAATTTCTACTGTCCAATATTTATATAGAACTTCATTTTAACACTTTCATTACCTTATTTCTCTTGCAAGACACTACCTATGATTTCCAAATGAATTTTTTAATTATCAAAAATTTAGCTTCATTTAGTAATATAACTTTCTCGTTATTAAAATTATGATGGAAGCTTTTAGATAAATATAAACACTTTAAAAGAAATATCTTACAATCATAAAACCGGGAGCAATTTTGGATTGTTTAGTATCAAAATTGATAGATTGTTTTTAATTTAAAATGTTTTAACAACATAAATGACATCTGATATTCAAATTTTTTATTTTTTTAACTTACCTATAAACACCTTATCATCTTGTTTTATTCATATATAACCAACCTTAATTATTTGTAACAAAATTTCCAATTATTAAATTTTTGACTCAATAATTATTCACTGTGAAAGTAACTAGGAGGATGCATTAGTCTTACTTTGATGTCAGGAATTATCAATAAACTGTTTCTTCCAGCCTGTGGCATTTGAAATGTTTGGGGGAGCTGGGCCACTGACAGCAAAGTTCTTTTCATTGTTAGCGGCTCACTTTACCGAGATGTCAGGTGATTTCCGTGAGAGGACTTATATGTTCAGACCCTTAGCCTTGCCATTACCCACAGCATTGTTGCAAGTATGTTGGCTTGCCTCAAAATGTATTAGAGGGAGGTTCTGATGTTCCTTGTGGTGTGTGACCAATTAACAGTGTTCAATTGATTTTCTTTTTCACTTTGAATGTATATTTTTGTGTTATATTTATAAGGTTCCATGAATTCTATTTTTATGGGAAACCTCATGATTATAATATAAGTTTATTTCTGTGTCTTTTTCATGTACATAAATATTTATGTGAATAATAAAAATTTATGAATATTTATTTTTAAAGTGTACAAACCACCCCCCAAATACCTTTTTAAATAATTATGAATACTATTTTTAAATAACTTAAATTTGTTTTTACCCTCTTATCCAACCTGTTTTTAACTGAGTAATATTGATAAAAGTTACATGTTATAAATATTTCATCATCATTACTACACTGATATTTCCATATACTCAAGTAAAAAACTATACAATTTTATAAAAATACAGATTAACGTCCGTCTTTAAAATATAAAATAATATCAGCTTGAAAATAATGATTCTAAAACCTTAAAGTACTATGCTATGATTTTATACTGTATATATATGTGTTCATCATCATCATTTTACGTCCGTTTTTCCCTGCTTGCAAGGTGTTATATATATTCTGCTCTGAGGAAACAGTGGTCACAGCATTGGATATTTGAGTTCTGCAAGTACTTGTGAATTTGCACATAGCATAACTAGGCTGCAGTACCACCGTGGAAACACTTGTAAGCACACGGAATAAATTACCTTTTTATGATGTCTACCTGTTATTATTCATTCTTTATATATATATATATAAATATATACACAAAAATATACGCTAATACAACAACCTATCACTTAGGGCTTTCTCTTTCTCTTTCTCTTGTTTTCTTATTTTCCTCTTAGGGTTTGCTCTTTTTATCTTTTTATCTTTTTTTATCTTTTTCTTTTCTTTCCCTTTTTTCCATACTTCAACGGCTTATTTTAAATCTACTGGAATTTGCATAATAGACTAAATAAATTTAATAACCCCACTATCCGGGAGCTTCCAACAGAAATGGTCGTATTCTTTAAGGGTATGTCAATATTTATAAAACTGATCTATATTATATTTTATCTGATGAAAGCACACCATAATTTAACTTGGTGTCCTTGAAATATGTATAATGAAATAAATATGGTTTTATAAATATAGTTTCCATTTGTTAATATATCATATTTTTACTCCAATAATTTGTTGAGTGCTTTATATCAGTTATAAAAATATTTGCTTGTTGTATCCCAATAATTTAAATAGAACTCCTACATATATATATATATATATATATATATATATATATATATATATATAATCTTTTCATATTACCCACTCTACTACCCCAAGTATCAAGTACTCTGGTGGGTTATGGTCCACCTGGTATTTTTCCACACCCTATCTGGTTATATATATATATATATATATATATATATATATATACACACACACACATATTATATATATATATATATATATATATATATATATAATATATGCATATAAAATACACATGTATGTGTGTATATATATGTGTGTGTGTGTATAAAATACACATGTCAAAAGGAAAATATGTTATAATTGAAGAGAGTAAGAATGATGGTTAGCATTCGACTATTATCACCAATAACATTTTAACATCGTCTTTCTTATGCGTGTATCATTTAAATAGTTCAGCCATACAATATATCATCATTTGATCTTTTGTCATTTTGTCTTTGAGGGCCGGCATATTGACATCTAATATCACACATTTTTTTTCGTTCTTTTCGATATTCATCTACCATGAGTAACCTCCCTTGTCAGTATATAACATTTTCTCATTCAGTTCTCATTAAATATTCACATCACATGCACACACTAGCAGTTCTCTCCTGCATACTTGGTCAAATGCCCAAGTCACACTCTCAACTCACATGCTCTGCCTAACATGGAAGGTGTCGAAACTTTGAATTTCTTTCCTCCCGAAGTGACCACTAATAAACGGTCAAGGATTACAATAAAATTCAACGAAAAGGAATTGCTTTTTTTAAATATATAAAAATGACTCAATTTAATATTGGAAACTAATGAAAATAATAAAGAAATATATTTATGAAAATATTTTTAATTAATTTTGATAATCTAGTTTCATATGCTTGGTTTATATAAAAACATAATTTGTCCTAAGTTATATTTATTTTGTTAATGAATTAATTTTGTGTTGGAAGTAAAACAATTATATTATAGTGAAATATTAGCTATTCTTTTCTTGTATATTACTTAGTATATTATTATTTAAATTATATTATAATAATATTATAATATTATTTAAAAGTATACTTTTAAATAATATTATATATTATTAAGTATCAAAATCGTTCAATATACATCAATAATCTGATAACCAACAGTCTACTTGACTGTATACATTGGTAGTTGTTTGTAAATATTTTTAAGCAATGCAAGTCTTTGGGGTTTTCAAAGTTTATTTTATTAAATATGTTCACCATTTCTTCTTCTCACATTTTAACGGTGTACTTCACATCATCAAACCTTTATGTTCATGTTCTCTGTTGGTGTTAATAGCTTATCAATAATCTATTCTTTCTTGTATATAAACAGCATCATCATAACCATTTTACTATTATATTCCATAGGTTAGACAGGTTGCCACCTTCTGTGTCTAGACAGGTCAGATGGTTGTACATGGCTCTAACATTCCACTCTGGCATGGTCTCTACAGCTGGATACATTTCCTAATGCCAAACACTTCATGGCGTGTACTGGGGTGTTTTATTGTAGCACCAACACTACCACTTTACAGTGCGGGTTGCATCCATTTTCTCATGGCATCAGCACTACCACTTTACGTAGTGGGATAAGTGCATTTGGTTGTGGTACTAGCACGAATTTACAAAGTGGGCTGGGTGCATTTTATTGTGCTACTACCACTTTTCAATGCTAGCCTGCTTGTGTCCTCATCCAGGTTGAGAGGGCAGTGACCGGAGTGGGGGAATGAAAGCAGGGTATAGGTTACATGCTGTTTGCAGATGGAGGGGCTGAGAAGGAGAAGTGGCATTAATGATTGGTACATTTTTTAGTGCACCCATTTTTCGATGCTAGGCTAGTTTGACAGGGAACGGGGAACCAGGGATGTGATTAGGGGGAGACTAAAATGTGTGTGTGGGGGGGGGGGGGACTTGAGATCCAGCTACATTTAGTGCACAGTATGATTTCCTACCAACTCATTTTTTGCATACAGTGTATAGCCATTTTCCTGTTGGAATTACTGCTTTGTCTTCTTTCATATTTACTAGGAATTCAGTCCTTGCTATGTTCACTGAGAAACCAGATCTTTCAATTTCAGGTTGCTTTGTTGTCTGGAATTTCTTCTCTAATATATATGAGTATATCACCATCATTGTAGTTTTAACGTCTGATTTGATAATTCACCATCGAAACAGTAAGAGCTCAGCCATCAGGCAGTAACTTATTGCAATGTACATATATGTATGTGTGTGTGTGTGTGTGTGTGTGTAGTATACGCACACACACACACATATATATATATATAATTCTGTATCATCATCACCGTTTAATATTTATTTCCCACGCTTGGTTGGGTTAGACCGATTGTTGTGTTCTTGGACTAGACAGGTCATATGAGTGTATAACACTCATATGTTTGATTTTGGAATGGCCTCCACAGCTGGATGCCTATTCTAATACAAACCACTTCACAGCATGTACTATGTCAAGTGCATTTCATCATAGCACTAGCACCCCCACTGTGTGTGTGTGTGCGTGTAGTGCATCATTTCCCATTTTTTTCTCTTTTGCTGGTATCATTTATATAGTTAATGTTGCTGTTGTTGTTGTGATGGTGGATCTTCGAAGGTCAAGGTGTACGATATATTTGACTTCATTCTTATATCATACTTTAATTTTTTCAACTCTACTTTTCTCTCACACTTTTATGTCATTTTACACTCTTAATACTAAAACTAGAGTTAACTGTCATATGGTTGATAAATTTACAAACATATATTTGCCTCTGTGGGTAACAGTAAGTAAATACATAAAAATGTGTAAATAAATTACATAATAAATAAATGCAGCCACTACAAGTGCTGATTATTAAAACATTTCATAATTTTGCTAACACTCAAATGTAGGCTTTAAAAAAGCAGAGATTCCAGAAAAGAAATTGAGAAAAGGTTTATATTTGTTCATATATGTATATTCCATTTGTCCAAAAAGACGTGTGTGTGTGTGAGGTGTGTGTGTGGGGGGGGGGGGGGGGGGGGGGGGGGGCGACGACAAAACATAACTTCATACAAACCCTCAGCAGATGATAATTACTTATGTACATGTATGGATGTTTGTGTGTGTGCCTAACTCACTGTAGCGTTCTTTCTCTTCTCTTGTACACTCCTCCTTCAATCTATATGTTAAATGGTTTTCTTACTCTCTATCCCTCTTTATATATGTTGGCAAATTAGAGATCAGACCAAGAAACTGACACATCATGTATTATATATTAGAGGGGCCTTGATATTGGAATATGTTTGGAAAGTAGCTTTATACAAGTTATCTTGGAAATAAAATGCCACTGTATAAGGAATAGAGACATGATGTTAAAACTTAATTTCTTCTTTCACAAATACATTGAGAAAACTAAGAATGCAAGACAAGCAGATACAGAAGGAAAATAATTCATTTCAAACTCTAATGTAAAATAACAGCATAAAAATTTAGGTACTAAAATGATGAGTGACAATTAGGAAACCCTCATAAAAAATATATATTATTTTAAGAAAACTTAATTTAGGAAGAATCACTATTGAATACTTTCAATGGACTGAATACTGTCTTTCAAAGAACTGAAAGAAATCTGGTTACTTTACCAAAGATATAGATACAGATAGGTATTATAAATATTTAAGCTGCAGCAAATAATATATGAGATTATTATTATTATACATGGAAAACAATATTTCAGTCAGTTCTAACATATTTAATGGAGGGAACATTAAAATTCTAATTAGAAATAATTATATTGCAAGGAAAAAATATAATACAAGTCAATATCTAACTTTGCCTTACATCCTTATGGAGTCGATAAAATAAAGCACCAGTACTGCACTGGAATAATTGCTGACCTTGTGCCAAAAGAAGAAACAATTATTTTGGCAAACATGAGGGATAACTCTGGACAAGTTTCTGTGTTATTATGATCCCATCAAGGAAGCATATTGATTTAACTATTGTTTCATACTTTGTTATTTATTCTTTAAACAATTCTATTTTCCTTTAATAACCAGTGTACAATCTTGATCTTTTAAAAGTAATTCATCTATTATTACTGTGGCAAGTATCTAGCTATCTTTTAAATTCTCCTTATTAATGATGTAATATGGTTAATAAATAAGAAAAGAAACATAAAAATGTAAAAATATGCTAGAATTATAGCAAAGAATACTTTATGGATTAACAGTAAATAATTAAGTTGAGATAGATATCACATAGTTGTCCACCAAAACATACGGTAAAGAAACCAACATAGTATGTCATAAATATTAGCAGATTGAAAGAGGAAAAAATCCTGCAGTAATGTAACAATGAACACTTGATAAAAATGTAAACCTTGAAATACTTTTCATAATCACTATAATAATAGCAATATGCATGCATGGTCCCATAACTCCTGAAGGAGCCATAGTGGTGCTGTATTGACATACAGCCTTTCTAGGGCATTTTTTAAACCTGGCAGAGCCCATCTCCACTTCAGGTCTGAATACAGTAGATTTCTTACAGGGAAGGATAGAGAGTGAGAATAAGAGATATAGAGGAAGAATTGACTCCAGTACTTGACTGGTACATTTTATCATCATCAAATGGATGAAAGGCAAAGTTGACCTTGCTGCGATTTCAATTTATAGAGCAGAAACGAATACCACAAAGTGTTCTATCTGACGTTATAATAACTTTGCAAATTAGTCGCTTATATTTGCAATATAATTTTTTTTTTTTAAATTAAATAAAATAAAAAGTAAAACAGAAATAAGACAATTATATAATGAAACAAAAAGGCCAATTTATATATTTAAAAAAATTGGCAAACATTGAACATTATCTTAGATAACATTAAATATAACAAAATATTGTAATATTAAAATTTATAAGTAAGATTAACATAACAAAAATCTATTTGAGATAACAATAGATTAACAAGATGTTTTTTTAAGCTAAGAAGCTATTTTTTAATGATTTAAAAACTGTTACTGAATGGATCAGAAATTATTCAAGATTACACAACTCAAATCATTATAGGGTACACCTCCATTAATACATAACAAACCTGTTTTGTATAGGAAAACGTTCCGTTACCAAAGAGATAGGTAGTGTAGTGAAGGTTAAGGTTGATCAAATTCAGTAAGCTAGAGTGAGATGCGCATGAAAAAGTTAAAAAAACTGAGTGGTGTACTAATAAGAGAAAAAAATGTCACTAAAACTGAAGGAAAACCATATGTTGCATGTATGAAAAGGGCTATGATATATGGAATGCAATGTGGGTGAAGAATGTGGAGCAACAGAGATGGTTTAGTGGATAAATAGAGTATCACTCAGAGAGAGGAGGACAAACAATGAATTGCAGAAGATGATGAGAACAGAACCCCTGATAAATTTTGTGAAGAGAACTTGATTGAGGAATGATGTCTTCCTTGATCTCCATCTTCCACAGATTCTATCCACCTTAAGTTCTCAGCATATTTTATACAGCTTTTGCTCTCCTATTCATCACATGACCACACAAGCACAATCATCTCTCTTATACACTATATTTAATTCCACTTACACTCAGCTATTTCCTCAGTTTACCTGTGCTCTCTTGTTCATGTACACTAACATATATCCAGTAAAGCACGCATACCTCACTTTTTTTAACCACTACAAATCTTTTGCACCCAATATCCATGTCTAACTGCATGCAGCATAGCATTTCAAACAAAAGCATCATAAAATCAACCCTTCATTCTAAGATGGAAGTCTTTTGTTCCCAATAAAGGTAACAGCTCCCTGAATTTCTTTCACCCTGCTCGCCCTCTGGCTGCAACACTTTTGTTACAACAACCTCCACTGTAAGAGGCTATCAAAATAGCCAATACTTTCTAGTACATCTAGTACTTTCTGAACATTTGAGGGAGGTTATTCTATTAGTACCCCTGTGTACATGCCACATATGAAGTCTACCTTTCCTGACAGCCAACTCATGACTCCACTACATTTGTGGTGCATCCACTGTCCACACTGGATTCACTACATGGAGTTTCTAGTTACTCATTTTTCAAAATATTGAACATGGCCATTTACCTGATGGCCTCAGAGTCTTATTCCCTTTCCTACTTATTGAAACTTCATTCTTTGTTAAGTACACTTTGGGGCCCTTTCAGTCAAGATTATGCTTCCATGTTACAGTACACACTGTAAAGTGGTCATTTGGTGCCATGACAAAAGTGTCTTATCCACACTGTAAAGTGGTCGTTTTGGAGCCACGACAAACATCTCTCAGTCTACACTGTAATGTGGTTAGCTTTTAAAATCCATAGCTAAACACTTTCAAATGTTTATTCATAAACATATCATATATTATTCTATATCAAAACTTACATAATTATATGCATACAGCTATGATGGAGCGAAAATCTTAATTCTATTTCTTGTTCAGAGCAAGCCCGTCTACAGCTCCATATGCAAATGAGGTTAATCACCCCTTACACATAAGCATTAAAACTATATGTTTATTTCTATATTGAGTTCCAGCAGAAAGTAAGGTAGAGGGATGCATTACCTTGATAAAGACTGTATAAGTCACAAAAAGCTGTTGGTAATTCCCCCCTGCTTGTGCTGGAACTCACTAGGTGGAGCTCAGCCACCAGCTTTTAAAATCCATATTTAAAGGCTTTCAAATGTTTATTCAGTATCGGTAGAGGGTCAGACGCCATGCTTTGCAGCAAAGAGTTACGGCCCTTTATGGTTTGAGTTCAAATCCCATCGAGGTTAACTTTACCTTTTATCCTTACGGGGTCGATAAAATAAAGTGCCAGTAATACACTGGTATAATTGCTGGCCTTGTGCCAAAAGTAGAAACAATTATTCTATATACAACACTTACATATTTATATGTATCAGCTATGTTGGAATGAACACCTTAATTCTCTCTCTTTCATATATATATATATATATATATAACACATACATACCCACATATGTATATATATATACATAAACCATTTCAATATTTAATTCAGTGCAAATATTTTTGACATTCCCAGAGTAATGAACAGAGATTACACACTGAAAATTGTATTAATTGATGCCACAAGAGAATACAGTATATTTATTAATTGTGAAAGAAATAGAAAATACACAGCACCAACACAAGTGTATTGGTAGAATACAGAATATATATATAGCCCCAACTTATCAGTCGAATAGTAGCGATATGTAGGTTCATTGATATATATATATATATATATCTACATACATGGTAAAATGGACAAAAACACAACGATGGTGAAGATGATATATATATCTATATATATAGCCCCAACTTATCAGTCGAAGAGTAGCGATATGTAGGTTCAGTGACATATATATATATATATACATGGTAAAATGGGTATAAACACAACGATGGTGAAGATGATATATATCTATATATATATAACAATTCACTCAATCTGAATTGGCATAGGTGATCAAAGAAATTGATAGGAATGAGAGAACGTATGGTAGTGGTGGTGTTCATTTGCCTTTCATCATTCCCGAATATGAATAAAATATGTATTAATTAAGCCTTTTAATACGAAACTGCCTGTAACCAGCCCTGGTTCTATGGTACAAAACTGTTCATTTTAAGGTGTTTATATTTATGTATTAATCTTTATGAAGTTATATTCCAAACACTAGCTTAATAATGAGAATGTTCGCTATATTACGAAATTTCTTCAAGATGCTCAATTTTTTTCAAAATTATTTAAAAAGCATAGGCATAATAACAAGAGAAGTAGAAAGAATTATATACATGAATATATACCACTTTTGCCAAATTTTCTGGCATACTACCAATGCTTAGAAATTATTGCTACATCTTTCAGTTTAATACCCACAAAAGACGTACATAAAATTATTTAATAAGGTTAGAATATTTTTCTCTCAAAATTAAAAACAGAGCCTATTTGATAGTGTGTCCATCTTTTTCTTGTTTTATTGCTATTTTTTCTTCAGAATATATTAAGTATTTATTTACCACACTTAAATGACTAAAAACATTGATTTATTGTTAACTGTCAAGTGAAAGTGTATTCATTTTTTTATATATATAATTAATACATAAGATTATTTAAACCAATATTAATGTTGCGTTATATTTTTCCATTTTAGACATTTTTTAATAATAAAAGTGTAAGAGAACCTTATTTAGACAACTGTATATATAAATTATTTGGATAACGTATGTTGATTAAATATAAAATAATTTTATTTTGATTAATCATACAGATCTTTCCTTTTTGCTTTTGTATTTCTGCTTACAGATAAATTTTCTAAATGGATCTTCGTCTTCCCATTAGTTAAATAAACATGTATTTGCATAAAAATTATTTAGATATTTTAAAACAAAATTTTGTTTTTACTCATAATAGTTGCAGAGATAGCAAAGTTCCCTCCCTTTATAAACAAGTGTTGACAATATTTTCCACAACATTTTGTTGTAACTTTTTTATTTGTCTTGTTTTTTTTTTCTCTGAGGTGGTAGGGTTAATATCTTTTTAAAGCTAAATCAATTTATTTTTCTTTTAAATTTAATATTTTTCATGG
>OZ024746.1:43471889-43474389 GCA_964016885.1 Eledone cirrhosa
ACTTCTCCTGTAGTTGTCGTACAATGAAAAGAGCGTCTGTGGTACTTTTTCCTGACACAAACCCGAACTGCATTTCATCTAGATCAATTCGCTCTCTGATTAGTTGCGCTATAACTTTTTCCGTGACCTTCATGACCTGGTCGATTAATTTAATGCCTCTATAGTTACTCCTATCTAGGGCATCTCCTTTACCCTTATAACAGTTAACGATAATGCTGCTGCGCCAGTCCTTCGGAACAACCCCATTCTGTATGACTTGGTTGACTATCCGGGTGACCATGGTGTGTCCCACCGTACCAGATGCCTTCAGCATCTCGGCAACTATTTCCGAAGGCCCAGCCGCCTTGCCTGTCTTCATATCTTTGATTGCCTTACTTATTATACTACCCTCGACTAACACTGCTGGTCCCTCTATTGGGTCGATGTGGGGGAGACTGTCTTTCTCCCATTTATTCTCCTCATTTAGTAGCCTTTCATAGTGACACTTCCAAGCTACCTTCTTATCGGCGTCGGTGATGGCAAGTATGCCGTCATCGTTAAGTACACACTTCTCCCCGACAATATCACTGTTTTCCTTGACACATTGCCTAGCAATCCTGAACACCTCACGTTTTTGGTCATCGCGTTGTAGAACATGCTTGAACTTTCTTTCCTCTGCTTCCCTTCTTGCGAAGTACACTTGTCTCCTAGCTTCCCTCCTGGCCACTTGATAGTCTTCTCTGCTTCCCCCATCCCGCCATACTTTCCAAGCCTGCTTTTTGGCCTTAATTGACCCCTCCACCTTACTGTTCCACCACCATGTTACTCTCCTCCTGCCTACTCTCCGGAACTCCGTAGTCCTTCCATCCTACATATCGAAGGCGACCAGGTAAACGATAGTATAGGCCTCTGGCTTATGATTGGTCCACGTAATAATAATGGTGGTGTGTGGGGGCGGAAGGGAGGGGTGTTGAGTTGTGAGCGAGAAGATAGGTTTTAAGTGAGAACCCCGTATTAACGAACAAAAATACAAGATTTGTTTAGTAATTATACGACAAAAACTCCGTATTTTTACAATCATGACAGAAATACAAGAGATTTGTTTTGGAAAATACATGGGGAATGGAAAGAGGATAGAAAAAATGCTGTTGGAAGGGCTGACTACGGAGTTAGGCGTATGTTAGAAGAGGTGGAAAAATGAGTACATTACATTTTAACCATGAATGGATATATATATATATGTATATATATATATATGTATATATATATATGTATATATATATATATGTATATATGTATATATATGTATATATATATATGTATATATGTATATATATATATTCATATATATATATTCATATATATATATATATATATATATATATATATATATATTCATATATACATATATATATATACATATATATATATATATATATATATATATATATATATATATATTCATATATATATATATATATATATATATATATATATATATATATATATATGAATATATATATATATATATATATATATATATATATATATATATATATATATATATATATGAATATATATATATATATATATATATATATATATATATATATATATATATATATATGAATATAGAACTATAGGCCAGTCTCCCTGACGTCGCATATCAGTAAGGTCATGGAGCGAGTCGTCAGAAAGAAACTAATCACTTTCCTCGAAGAAAATGACCGCCTGACTAGCACGCAACATGGCTTCTGCCCAGGAAGAAGCTGCCTTACACAGCTGCTACATCACTACGACTGGGTACTGAGACAACTGCTAGACAGCTCACATGTAGACGTGATATATCTTGACTTTGCGAAGACCTTTGACAAGGTCGACCACGGAATGATATGTCACAAACTACACGGACTCGGCATAACTGGAAAAGTGGGTGAGTGGCTGCATGGCTTCCTAAGGGACAGAAGCCAGGCAGTCGCAGCAAATGGGGCCCTCTCGAGGGAAACACCGATAACAAGTGGGGTGCCTCAGGGGACAGTCCTGGGACCACTACTGTTTTTGGTGGCTCTCTCGGACATGCCCTCTGTGGTGCATGCAACAACATCCCTCACTAGCTATGCTGATGACACTAAGGTAGCACAGGCAATCAAAAACCCGGCTGACGCTGCCCTCTTACAGCAGGATCTAGATGCCATATACAGATGGGCGGAAGAAAACAACATGCAGTTTAATGCTGGCAAATTCCAAGCCCTACAATACAAACCTGCAAACACAAACACAAATATAGCGGAACACAGCTACACAGGACCAGGAGGGACCGATATCCCCGTGTCAAAATCGATACGAGACCTGGGCATAGACATGAGCGATGATGCATCTTTTTCTTCACACATCATGAAGGTGGCGACAGCATGTAGACGATTCGCTGGCTGGATCTTGAGGACTTTCCTTACAAGAGATCGAGACACCATGTTGACACTGTGGAGGACTTTTGTCCTAAGCCGCCTGGACTACTGCTCCC
>OZ024746.1:43484389-43496889 GCA_964016885.1 Eledone cirrhosa
TTTTTACATATATATATATATATTTATATATATATACATATATACATATATATATATATACATACATATATATATACATATATACATACATATATATATACATATATACATACATATATATATACATACATATATACATATATATATATATATATACATATATACATATATACATACATATATACATACATATATATATACATATATACATATATACATACATATATACATACATATATATATACAATGGAATAGAATGAAATGAAATTTCATTTCTCACTCATAGTACGGCACTTACTTAAATGTAAGTATGTATGTATACGTACATACATATATGCATACAGACGTACAGTAGCATGCATATATATATATATATATATATACATATACATACAGGCACACATATATATATGTACGTATCAGTTTAGCGGACATTTATTATAATGTCCGCTTTGTCCGTTTGTAAACAAACGGACAGCCTGATTTATGCCGTACGGTATTAAGGCAACCACGTCACCTTTTTGTTCAACACTGACACAGGAACGATGTACTAGTTTCAAGCTTGTTAGCTATCGTCAGTACCGTATACCCTTCTGCCAGATGATTGAACGTTCGAAAGTATATACTTTCCTTTTATAATAAATGTCCGCTAAACTGATACGTACATATATATATATATGTGTGCATGTATGTATATGTATATATATATATATATATATATATATACATACATACATACATATATATATACATATATACATATATATATATATATATATATACATATATAAATATATAATATATAAGAACAAAAGATGGTTAAAAGAGTTCCATGTATTTTATTATGCGCATTTCAAAAACAAATATCATTATGCAATAATATTTGTGTTTTCATCAGATAAAACAGGGAGACATGATATGAAGGTTAAAAAACACTTGTAGATAGTGCAGTTTTAAATCAACATATGAAAAGTAGTTTTAGATTGATGTGTGATATTGGGAAATAAGTGACACAGAGGAGACTGAGGTTGGCTGGACATGCTCACCGACATCCAGAGTTGACATTGCACTCAGTGCTCCTTTGGGAGCCCCTACATGGACACACTAGAAGAGGAAGACCAAGGTTAACATAGGTTGATGCCCTAAGGACAGACACTGGTCTGTTGGAGATGCAGGATATGGCAGCGATAATGAGGGACAGAGACCGCTGGAGAGAACTCGTCCATGGATCTCGGGAATTTTACCCGAATTAGATAGATAGATATTGGGAAAAAAAAAATTTTATTTTGAAGGGGGGGGGCGGGAAGAGGAGGAGATGAGAGTAAAAAGTGGAGAGGGAGGAGTATAATGATGAAGGATGAGATAGTAGGAGAGATGGGTGATAGAGAGAGAGAGATAGCTTTTATAACTGAGAAAGATATATTGTTTTACATAGAGAGGTTGAAAACCGTTGGAAGATAATGTATAAATTAAAAGAATTTGAAAATTAACATGATGATATTTGATTTTGAAATGCGCATAATAAAATACATCGAACTCTTTTAACCATCTTTTGTTCTTATATATTATGTATACTCCAGTCCTACAAACTGTAGAGTGCTTCTTAACCGATATCTGCATTGCTTTATTGTACTACAATAAAACTCACCTCCTACATATATAAATATATATATATATGTATATATACATATATACATATATACATACATATATACATATATATATATATATATACATATATACATACATATATACATACATATATATATATACATACATATATACATACATATATATATACATATATACATACATATATTCATACATATATATATAGATATATTCATACATATATATATACATATATACATATATATATAAATACATATATATACATATATACATATATATACATATATACATACATATATACATACATGTATACATATATACATATCATCATCATCATCATCATCATTTTACGTCCGCTTTTCCCTGCTTGCAAGGGTGGGACGGGTCTTATTCAGCACAGCATCTCTCCACTCGTCACGGTCCCTCGTCATCTCCACCGTGAGCTTCAATGATCTGAGGTCTGTTCTCACCACCTCCGCCCATGTTTTTCGTGGTCTACCTCTACCACGTCTTCCTTCAACTGGCATTTCCTGGCACTTCTTCACCCATCGGTCATCCTCCATGCGCATCACATGTCCATACCACCTCAGTCTCCTCTCCCGTACACTACATTCTATCCCTCTCAGACACAGTTTCTCTCTCAACACATTTATGCTGGGTCGTTCACGCACATTTACACTGCACATCCAACGGAGCATGCTTGCCTCATTTCTCTCCAGCCGTCGCATATCCTCTGCGGTTGCTGCCCATGTCTCACTAACATGCAGCATCGCGCTCCTCACACAGGCATCATACAACCGGCCTTTCGTACGCAGGGAGAAACCCTTCTTCGTCAACAGAGGAAGCAGCTCCCTAAACTTCTTCCAACCCGTCCTTATTCTAGATACTATGGCCTCGGAACACCCTCCTCCCATGCTAATCTGATCTCCTAGGTACCGGAAGCTATCCACCACTTCTATAGCGCCCTCTCGCATTTGAAAAATGTGTCTATCAGTGCGACTTCTACTGTCTAATTTCCCTGTACATCTACTGCATACATATTTCTCCCCACCTGTTAGTTTGCCTGCTATCCCGCTACATCTCTTGTGTACTCAGGACCTGCATTGTGTGCATTTTATAGAATTTATGCCAGTTCCTTTTCTGCATATCGAACATGGCCATTTCCCTGGCGGAATCAGGGTTTTGTCCTCTTTTCTACTCATCAACACTTTTGTCTTAGCTAGATTTACTGTCAGTCCTCTTGCTTCCAACTGCTGTTTCCATAGCCGGAATTTATTCTCTAGCTCCTCTACTGATTCTGCTATAAGAGCCAGATCGTCAGCATAGAGAAGTTCCCATGGACAGCCAGTCTTAAACTCCTCTGTTATGGCTTGGAGGACTATAATGAACAAGAGCGGGCTGAGGACCGAACCCTGATGTACTCCTACTTGTATCTGGAATTCCTCACTAAACTCCATTCCTACCCTGACTTTACTGAGAGTACCTCTGTACAAAGTTTGCACTGTCCTCACAAGCCATTCCTCAACACCTAGCTTCCTTAGGGACCACCAGATGACAGATCGGGGTACCCTATCAAAGGCTTTCTCTAGGTCAACAGAGGCTAAGTATAGTGGCTTATTCTTCTCTAAGAACCTCTCTTGCATTTGTCTCACCAAGAAGAGGGCATCTGTTGTACTCTTCCCAGGCACAAAACCAAACTGCATCTCATCTAGTTTGACCCTTTCTCTAATTAGTTGTGCTAAAATCCTTTCTGCCACTTTCATAACCCGATCTATCAGTTTTATACCCCTATAATTGCTCCTCTCCAAAGCATCCCCTTTATCTTTGTAGCAATTTATGAGAATACTGCTGCACCAGTCTTTGGGTATGACACCACCATATATAGCCTGATTGATGATGCGTGCAACAAGTTTAGTGCCTACGTCCCCTGATGCCTTCAGTATCTCAACAACTATTCCCGATGGTCCGGCCGCCTTACCATTTTTCATTTCCCTAATCGCCTCTTGGACCCTATATTCGTAAATCTCAATAGCTGGTCCCTCTGTCGGATCTACCAAGGGTAATTTCTCTCTCTCCCATTCATTCTCCACATTCATCAGTCTCTCATGTATATATATATATATATATATGTATATATATATACATATATACATATATATATATACATATATACATATATATATATATATACATATATACATATATATATATACATATATACATATATATATATATATACATATATACATATATATATATACATATATACATATATAATGTAGGAGGTGAGTTTTATTGTAGTACAATAAAGCAATGCAGATATCGGATAAGAAGCACTCTACAGTTTGTGGGACTGGAGTATGCATAATATAAGATCAAAAGATGGTTAAAGGAGTTCCATATATTTTATTATGCGCATTTCAAAAACAAACATCATCAAACAATAATATTTGTGTTTTCATCAGATAACACAATATATATATATATATATACATATATATATATATATATATATATATATATATACATATATATATATATATATATATACATATATATATATATATATACATATATATATATATATATATATATACATATATATATATATATATATATACATATATATATATATACATATATATATATATACATATATATATATATATACATATATATATATATACATATATATATATATATATATATATATATACTTATATATATATATATATACATATTAACAATATATATAATGAAATAAATATGGTTTTATAAATATAGTTTCCATTTATTTAATATTGTAAATATACTCCAAATATTTGTCGAGTGCTTTTATATCAGTTATAAATATTTACTAGTTGTAACCCAACAATTTTAAATATAACTTTCCATATATATACATATATATATATATATATATATATACATATATATATATATATATATATATATATATATATATACATATATATCATCATCATCATCATCATCACCGTTTTACGTCCGTTCTTCCACGCTAGCATGGGTTAGACGGGTTGTCCTGTTGTGGGCAGTGTCTGGTCGGCTGACCATGCCTTGCTCATACAGGAACTGATCTGGCTTGATTTCTACAGCTGGATGCCCTTCCTAACACCAACCTCATTTACAGTGAGTGCTGGGTGCTTTTTCGTGGCGCCTACACGTCCACTTTACAGTGTGGGCTGGGTGCTTTTTTGCCGTGGCACCTCCACGACCACCTTGCGGTGGGGGGGGGCATATTGTTTATATGCTTCAGCATGTACCCATGGGAGGTCGGGTACCCTGTATTACTGCGTGACGCCAGAAGTCACGGTCGTGTGTCATTGACTTATATATATATATATATATATATACATATATATATATATATATATATATATATATACATATATATATATATATATACCTTCTGGTAGCTATCAACCATTACTCTTTTACTTTTCTAAGCAAAATTTTAAAGTTCCAACGTTCTGTCGGACCGTTGGGTGGGTTTTAATGGCCCCGCGACCAACTCCCTGGCGAACGAGCTCACCTGGAGTGCTTGGAAAAATAAATTTCCCCTTCTTTCAGTAAATCAAAATACTCGGCGTGGCTTAATTCGCCATGGGGCCCGGGGCGCGGCCGTTGTTTTAACCGCCAAATAGTAACTTTAAATTACAGAACAAATCGGAACTATTATATAATTAAATGTTAAACTGTTGAACTTTAAATTTTCTAACCTCTTTAATATTGAATATTTATTATTAATTTTTTTAACTTCATCCTAGAAGTCTAAACACTGTAAAACACTGACTCCCAATATATTCACCTCCGCTAAGATGCGGGTCCCTGTGAAAATTTTCTCGCGCCACTCCTGGCTTGACTGTGGTCTGATATTAATATCGACCCTTCTTCCTCTTTCTTTCTATCTTCCTTCTTGCAGCCATCAACCCTTACTTTTCTACTTCTCTCTTCCCTTCCTCCTCTCCTCCCCTCCTCCCGCAGACTTATCTTCCTTCCCCCTCTTGCTTGCCTATATCTGACCAGTAGTAGTTGCCTTCCTCTTTTAGCTGACATTAACCCTGACTTCTCTTCTTCTTTCTTCCCCCTTCTTCTCCTTCCTTTCTTTCTTTCTTTTACCTTGTGTCATGGGATCGATGTTAACCTATGCTCCCATCCCTTTCTGTTTTCGTTCATCTGACCGGTAGTAGCATAGTATAAAATTTAGCCACGTCACTCCAGGGCGACCGGCTGAGGTTGAAGGAACAGAATAGCGGTCGCCCTCGGGTCTCGATTCTCAGCCCCATGGATTTTACCTATTACATTCACGTATTATATTTCGAATACCTGATGATATCACCGGATTCATATGGAACCCGGTCATTGAAATGATCATAGTATAATAAACCTTTCAAGGATTTACACAAATCCAGCCTCCTGTCATTTCATTATAATATTTAACTCCGTAATAGGACCACCAACTACAAAAACAAAGACGGTTGAACTGCTTTACGTTGAGTACTCTCTATATTATTGCATTACGATTGACCATACGGAATAGACCAGCTCTATACAGTGGTGAACCTCAAACCTGAATAAATAACGCTCCTGAAATGTTGAGCACTTCAAAATGTAATAATCAACAGCGGCATGGGACTGAATATATCTAACCACAATTCGAACTTTGGCTACCCGGTGCTTTCGCCTGGCCCTTTGCTACTCCCCTCACAGAATATCCGAACTTCGACGAAACTCCACGGACTGGACCATAACATGTATTGTACTGCACTGAATTAACTAAATGGCTACCCTATACTTCTGGGCATGTATAACTCACACTGAACTCCCAGACTCGAACACGCACTGTTTCCACATCTATATGCATTATCTGACTGCAAATTGAACTATATTATATTTCTCCTGTGGATTGGCAGTATCGGTAGAGGGTCGGACGCCATGCTTTGACGCATAGAGTTACGGTCCTTGCCATTCTGAGTTCAAATCCCGCCGAGGTTAACTTTGCCTTTCATCCTTACGGGGTCGATAAAATAAAGTACCAGTAATGCACTGGGTAATTGCTGGCCTTGTGCCAAAAGTAGAAACAATTATATTTCTCCATTTAATAGACAACGACTCTTGTTTGTTTATTTATATCTTTACATCTTTATTTGCTGTATTAATGCTCCTCCACGTATTCTACCTCTATACATCCATGTACTTTCTACTTCCCTTATTCGGACTTTTACTCGCGTGTACCCTCAGCACACGTCACTGGAATATTTCCCCCTGGGAACATAAATACCGCAACCTGAACTATATTGTATTTCTCCTGTCTCTTGAACTCTACATTTACTAGACAACGACTATTGTTTGTTTATCTATATCTTCACATCTTTGTTTGCTGTATTAATGTCCTGATTTCTCCATCTTACTCCAACACCACTCTTGTTGGTTTATTTACATGTTTATACCTATATATTGATATGTTCATATATTTATACCTCTGCTGTACCAATGTGCTCTTCCACGTATTCCACTTCTATGTATCCATGTATTTCTACTCCTCACATTGGGACCTGTACCCATTAGCTCTTCCACGTATTCCACTTCTATGTATCCATGTATTTCTACTCCTCACATTGGGACCTGTACCCATTAGCACACGACACTAGAATGTCTCCTCCTGAGAACAAAAATTAAACATTACACGACTATATCCCGTACTCTACATCCCACTAGGATAAATTACAGATCTACATAATACAATTAACGTTTCTTCATAAAAGACTATTTAATTAAACCCCGCAACCCAAAACCTCATAGAAGTTATTTGAATGTCTAATCTTCAATTTTCTGTTTGTTCAATTCTCAATCCTCTTACTCCTTAGTTTTATAATGTTATTCTGAATTCTTTCAACTTCATCCGATAGAGTTAAGCAAAATTCTAAAGTTCTAACTTTCTGTCGGACCGTTGGGTGGGTTTTAGCGGCGGCGCGACCAGCTCCCTGGTGAACGGGCTCACCTGGAGTGCTTGGAAAAATAAATTTCCCCTTCTTTCGGTAAATGAAAATACTCGGCGTGGCTTAATTAGCCATGGGGCCCGGGGCGCGGCCGGTGTTTTAACCGCCAAATAGTACCTTTAAATTACAGAACAATTCGGAAATATTAGATATATCAACCTGAAACTGTTGAGCTTTAAATTTTCTAACCTCTTTAATATGGAATATTGATTATTAATTTATTAATTTATTAATTTTTTAACTTCATCCTATAAGTCTAAACATTGTAACACACTGACCCCCAATATATTCACCTCTGCTAAGATGCGAGTCCCTGTGAAAATTTTGTCGCGCCACTCCTGGCCTGACTGTGGTGTGACATTAATATCGACCTTCCTTCCTCTCTCTTTCTATCTTCCTTCTGGTAGCTATCAACCATTACTCTTTTACTTCTCTAAGCAAAATTTTAAAGTTCCAACTTTCTGTCGGACCGTTGGGTGGGTTTTAATGGCGCCGCGACCAGCTCCCTGGCGAACGAGCTCACCTGGAGTGCTTGGAAAAATAAATTTCCCCTTCTTTCAGTAAATGAAAATACTCGGCGTGGCTTAATTCGCCATGGGGCCCGGGGCGCGGCCGTTGTTTTAACCGCCAAATAGTAACTTTAAATTACAGAACAAATCGGAACTATTATATAATTAAATGTTAAACTGTTGAACTTTAAATTTTCTAACCTCTTTAATATTGAATATTGGTTATTAATTTTTTTAACTTCATCCTAGAAGTCTAAACACTGTAAAACACTGACTCCCAATATATTCACCTCCGCTAAGATGCGGGTCCCTGTGAAAATTTTCTCGCGCCACTCCTGGCTTGACTGTGGTCTGACATTAATATCGACCTTTCTTCCTCTTTCTTTCTATCTTCCTTCTTGCAGCCATCAACCCTTACTTTTCTACTTCTCTCTTCCCTTCCTTCTCTCCTCCCCTCCTCCCGCAGACTTATCTTCCTTCCTCCTCTTGCTTGCCTATATCTGACCAGTAGTAGTTGCCTTCCTCTTTTAGCTGACATTAACCCTGACTTCTCTTCTTCTTTCTTCCCCCTTCTTCTCCTTCCTTTCTTTCTTTCTTTTACCTTGTGTCATGGGATCGACGTTAACCTATGCTCCCATCCCTTTCTGTTTTCGTTCATCTGACCGGTAGTAGCATAGTATAAAATTTAGCCACGTCACTCCAGGGCGACCGGCTGAGGTTGAAGGAACAGAATAGCGGTCGCCCTCGGGTCTCGATTTTCAGCCCCATGGATTTTACCTATTACATTCACGTATTATCATTTCATTATTATATATATATATATATATACATATATATATATGTATGTATATATATTCATTTCTGGACATCTTAATCACAAAAAAAGACACAAATATCGAAACTGACATACACTACAAACCAACAGATTCCAAACAATATCTGCTATTCACCTCCAACCATCCAAAGCACACGAAGACGAACATTCCTTTTAACCTAGCAAGAAGAATTTGCACAATTGTCTCCAATTATGAAACGCGAAATAAAAGACTTCAAGAATTAAAGGAAATTCTACTTGAGAGAGAGTACCCACTATTACTAATAAATAATGGAATAGAAAGGGCTAAAGCAATAGGCATTGATGAATTACGGAAACAGAAACAAATTCAAGGTACGTCCAATATTCTATCATATATCTCAACACACAACCCAAGAAATGCGGAAGCTTACAACACTATTCACAATAACATCCCACTACTAAAACAAAACCCAAGAATGAAAAAAGCCCTTGAAACACACAAAATAATCAAAAGCAAAAGACAACCAAAATCACTGAAAACATTACTCACCAATGCCAAATTACCTACCACAAACCCACAACCAAGTATCAAAAAATGTGGTCGCTCTAATTGTGGAACCTGCACTCACCTCATTGAAGGCAACACGTATACATTTAAATCAGGACAAAATTTTACTGTAAAAAATCACTTCACTTGCTCATCAAAAAATCTAGTTTATGCCATTAAATGTAAAGGATGCAATGAAGATTATATAGGACAAACTAAACTCACACTCAGAAACAGAATGACAGTTCATCGCCAACAATTACGAGATCCAACCACGAGACAAATACCACTAAGTGCGCATCTAGACATTTGCGCAAGTAATAAGACACCCAAATTCCAAGTCTTCCCATTTTACCTTTGCGCTAACAATACAACAGAACAAATGCGAATAAATAAGGAAAATATGTTTATTCAAAAATATAGACCAACATTAAATAAGGTTTAATATACATTATGTCAACACCACAATATGACATACACACACACACATAACACCTACTTTAGAAAATAAAAACCCGAACTAAATAAACCTTAAACATACGTTTGCACTGGCAATACAACAGCAAACACGAAAAAGTCAGGAAAATATGTTCATTCAAAAATATTCCTACTAAAGGAATCATTTTCCTACACACACACATACACACACACAATATATATATATATATATATATATATATTCTCTTCATCTTAACATGCTAACCATACTCCCACACACATAACACCCATACACACACATAAAAACCCCCACACCTACAACACCCTCCCCATTTCTACTAATAGAACCACTTTCCTACACACATATATATATACACACACACAAAAAATATATATTCTCTCTATCTAACATACTCGCACACACACACATAACACCCATATACACACACACACAACTCCCTCCCCCATCTCTACTAATAGAATCATCTTCCAATACACACATACACACACACACACACACGTATACACACACACAAGCACACAAATAAACACATATCTTCAGTCTCAATAGAAAATCTGAACTCTGACACCTGAACTCTGACAGCTGCCCATATTCACTGAACCAGAACATTTCTCCCAATCCCTTTTCCCTTGACCACTATCTCTCCATCGTCATAACATTCACTATAGACTACAGAATAGTTTTCCAAATAAGGGCGCAAAAATGTAATGAAAACTTGTTCACGTGACAGCCAAATTTCATTTATAACCAACCAAAAAAAAGCCTTCGTGAGCCTCATTTTTTCAAGTAAAAAGAAATTCAAACACTCATATATGAAAAAACAACCTGTGACAACCCCCCCCCCCCCTCTCTTATTTGAAGAACTATTGTAACGCGAACTGGCGCGAAATTTATTATAATTATTGACAAACCAATCAAATTACTTCTCGAAAAACCTGGTTTTCGAGCCAGTTTTTCCATATAAAACAAGTAACATTTAGAGACCAACCAGATGTGAGAAAAACCACAGACCCTCCATCTCAACTCACCTTTTGAAAAGCAGAAGAACTGCGAAACCGGTAAAGGAACCAAATAAATATATATATTTTAAAAAAAATAAGACTTCAGTTGCATTTTCGATTTCATCCCTTTTTCTTTATACTTCCACTCGTGTAGGACACCTCGGTTATTTTTCATTTTGTAAAAAAAACCTCACTTTCTAATATATATATATATATATATATATATATATATATATATATATATATATATATATATATATACATATATATATATATATATATACATATATATATATATATACATATATAGTTTTAATATAGATGAGATTCTACAGGACTAGAACTATTTCATTCATTAGAAATCATCAGGCATCTGGGTATCAAAAAATAAAAATGGTATTTATAGGTCTCTACAAGTGGTAGGAGAGGGTGGGGAGTGGGATGGGTGTAGGCCATTGGTTGATAGAAAAGGGAATTCATTAAAAGCTAATTCTACAAAGCTATAGTTTATTTTTATTTATTTATGTTTTTAGAGTAACAAGGGCAGACAGAATTCTATAAACAGGTTCCGGATGGCATACCATTCCTTGTCATTAAGTTTCTCTTAAGCTAACAGATGTCTATAAAATCAGTGGGGGGTCAGTCATGGTCAATAGAATTAAAGAAAAGGGAGATTCTTTAAAAGCTAAAATCATTAAGGTTCTACTAAGTGACAAAGGTCTAGAGAATTCTGTAGACAGATTCAAAATACTGAGTGCATATCTTACAATTATCTTGGAACATCTCTTAAACTAATCAACTATATGCCAAAAATCAACAGACACATTCACAAAAAAACATACTCACTCACACACTTACGCGCAACCATAAACACACACACAAACACATATACACACATATATAAAATATATTCATATACATACATATACATACACACATACATACATACATACATACATATATATATATATATATATATATATACACATATATATACACACACATATATATATACATACACACACACATACACATATATACACACACACACACATATATACACATAAATACACTCACACACATACATACAAACACAAATATACATGTGTACACATATACACACAAATACATATAGATACATATGCATATATATACACAGATATATATATACACACACATATATATAAAAATATATATAAAAATATATATATATATATATATATACACATACATATACATACATACAGATACATATACACACACATATGTATACATATATATATATACATACACATATATACATACACACAGATACATATATATATATATATAAAAAACACATACACACACAAATATACATATTCACACACATACACACAAACACACACACACATATATATACATATACATATATATATATATATTCATATATATAACCATATACATATATACATATATACATACACATACATACATATATATATATATATATATATACACATAAACAAATATATACACCTACAAACACACACACA
>OZ024746.1:43506889-43529389 GCA_964016885.1 Eledone cirrhosa
TCCTTATGAGACGTAGAACTAAACTCTCAAACCAGTTGAATAGTCAACAAAACAAAAACAAGAAGGAATCCTATTTGAAACGTGCACTACTTGACACCGAGATTGCACTCAAACTTTCACATGAGAATGAGAGGGCAAAGAAAGAGAACAGGGCCATAGAAAACATTAAAACAAACCCTAAGGCCTTCTTTAAATTTGCAAAAGAAACTGCCTCAGTACACTGCAAGATTGGGCCACTCTTCCACACGGACGGTTCATTAACCGAAAACCCCCAAGAGATATGTGAAATACTGAACGAACAGTACAAAAGTGTGTTCACATGTCCACTGAGGCACATGCAAATAACGAAGCCAGAGGAGTTCTTTGATGCCACAACACTACATCAAGAAATGGCAACCATCAACCACATAGACATAACGGAGGAGGATGTGGTGTACGCCATTGGTGAAATTAGAACAGACTCGGCTGCTGGACCTGATGGATTCCCAGCAGTTCTCTTAAAAATATGTAAGCGGGCCTTAGCAACTCCACTGAAGATGCTCTTCAGAAGCTCCTTGGCTAGCAGTGTACTACCCAGGGAGCTGAAAGAAGGCACAATATGCCCTATCCATAAAGGAGGTAGTAGAGCGGAGGCCAAGAACTATAGGCCAGTCTCATATCAGTAAGGTCATGGAGCGAGTCGTCAGAAAGAAACTAATCACTTTCCTCGAAGAAAATGACCGCCTGACTAGCACGCAACATGGCTTCCGCCTAGGAAGAAGCTGCCTTACACAGCTGCTACATCACTACGACTGGGTACTGAGACAACTACTAGACAGCTCACATGTGGACGTGATATATCTTGACTTTGCGAAGGCCTTTGACAAGGTCGACCACGTAATGATATGTCACAAACTACACGGACTCGGCATAACTGGAAAAGTAGGTGAGTGGCTGCATGGCTTCCTAAGAGACAGAAGCCAGGCAGTCGCAGCAAATGGGGCCCTCTCGAGGGAAACACCGATAACAAGTGGGGTGCCCCAGGGGACAGTCCTGGGACCACTACTGTTTTTGGTGGCATTCTCGGACATGCCCTCTGTGGTGCATGCAACAACATCCCTCACTAGCTATGCTGATGACACTAAGGTAGCACAGGCAATCAAAAACCCGGCTGACGCTGCCCTTTTACAGCAGGATCTGGATGCCATATACAGATGGGCGGAAGAAAACAACATGCAGTTTAATGCTGGCAAATTCCAAGCCCTACAATACAAACCTGCAAACACAAATATAGTGGAACACAGCTACACATGACCACGAGGGACCGATATCCCCGTGTCAAAATTGATATGAGACCTCGGCATAGAGATGAGCGATGATGCATCTTTCTCTTCACACATCATGAAAGTGGCGACAATGTGCAGACGACTCGCTGGCTGGATCTTGAGGACTTTTCGGACAAGAGATAGAGACACCATGCTGACACTGTGGAGGACTTTTGTCCTAAGCCGCCTGGACTACTGCTCCCAGTTGTGGTCACCCCATAGTGTCAAACTAACCACGGAGCTTGAGGCAATCCAGCGAAGCTACACCAAGAGGATTGCCAAGATGAGGGAGACAAGCTACTGGGAGAAGCTAAAGGAACTGAACCTCTACTCCTTGGAGCGAAGACGGGAGAGATATGCAATGATCTACATGTGGAAAATCCTGGAGGGACTAGCACCAAACTTTGGCATTGGGAGCTGGACCAACCGTCGAATAGGACATCACTGTGTGGTGCCAAAGGTCCAGTCTTCCACATCTAGAATAAGGAGCAGGTATTGCAATAGCCTGGGATTCAAGGGCCCTCAACTCTTCAACAGGCTGCCGAGGCATCTGAGAGACTTGCATGACGTGGAGGTGGATGTCTTTAAGAAACATCTCGACACCTTGTTATCCAGGATCCCGGATGAGCCCACAGCAAGACACGAGGGAAACCTAAGGGCAGCAGCAACAAACTCCCTCTTACACCAGTGGCCAACCTATACAGGCTGGAGATAAAATGTGTAGCAACAAGGGCGGTGCCCCAGCATGGGCTCAGCCGGATGGCTGAAACAGGTAAAAGAGTAAAAGAGTAAAAGATATATATATATATATATATATATATATATATGCATATATATATATATATATATATGCATATATATATATATATATATGCATATATATATATATATATGCATATATATATATATATATATATATATATATATATGCATATATATATATATATATGCATATATATATATATATATATGCATATATATATATATATATATATATATATATATATATATATATATATATATATATATATATGCAAAAGTTCTATTTAAAATTGTTGGGATACAACAAGTAAATATTTTTATAACTGATATAAAGCACTCGACAAGTTTTTGGAGTAGATATACGATATTAATAAATGGAAACTATATTTATAAAACCATATTTATTTCATTATACATATTTCAGGGATACCACATTAAATTATGGTATGCCTTCATCAGACAAAATACAATATATAACAGTTTTACAAATAGCTTTGACGTACCCTTTTAAAATACAACCATTACTTTTGGAGGCTGTCTGGATAGTGATTTGTTTATATTATTTTAATAAGTTATAGTGTTAAGCACATTTAGAAAAAGACGGAGAGAAAGAAAAAAGAAAAAAAAAGAAAAAGACGGAGAGAGAGAAAGAAAACCTGGAGAAATATCGGAGAGAGAAACGTATGGAGAAAAGAAAGAGATAAATAAAGATAGGAGGAAATAAAAAGAAAGAAAAAAGGAAGAAATAATAAAAACAAAGGAAAGCAACAGAGAGATAACAAGTCATCATACAGATAGAAAAACTCAAGAGAGAGAAATACTATACAGAGAGAGGGGGAGACAATGAAAACTTTACGTCATGTCATATTAAGTTGAGTTAACAATTTATATGAAATGAATAATAAAAATATAAATATCAATATTCATGAATGGGACATAGATATATAACATGAGAAATTAAACATTGTTCAATAATGACTATATGTTTAGTTTAAAAACTTGAGATCAACATACCGAAATCTGAGTTAAATCGTTCAAAATGTACCCTTGCTATAGAGATCAGTATCTTATTCAAAGACATACAAATATATATGTATATATATATATATATAGACATACGCACGTCCTGAAAATAGAAATTATGTTTACTCAAGCCAACCAATAATATAGCCATACAAAACGTAAATGATTTCTCTTAATCACTGCTATACATTCCTTGTGTTATAAAATGTTCACAGTATATATACATAAATATATACGATTAATATTCATGTCCTCATATATACGATTATCATTCATGTATTTAATATTATGCATATCTGCAATATACCTCTCACCCACATAGATATATATACATATATACACATACATATGTATAAATAAATATTTGTGTGCGTCCTCCCGCATCGCTCATGTATATATACAGACATATTTACAAACACAAAAAGCCTATAACACTGTATATGCATGTTAATACACACATATGTATTTGTATAGAGATAATTAAATGTGGATTGGCAGTATCGGTAGAGGGTCGGACGCCATGCTTTCCAGCATAGTTACGTCCCTTTACGATCTGAGTTCAAATCCCGCCGAGGTTGACTTTGCCTTTCATCCTTACGGGGTCGATAAAATAAAGTACCAGTAATGAACTGGGTAATTGCTGGCCTTGTGCCTAAAGTAGACACAAATATATTACTAAAGGATTATAACTTGTAAATATAACTATAACAATATAAATTTAAAATACCAAAGGAATATATTTTGGAAATACAACTATATCAGTATAGTCAGAAGAAATTTAGAAATATCAAAGCATTAAATATCTTTAAAACACTATAGAGTATCTTAAGTTAAAATAATATGTTTTATATATTTAGTATAGAAATTTATCCTACGTATATCTCAATGAAGATATTGAAAGGGTAGACTTATGAAAGTTATGAGAAGCTATCAGGATCAAAACAAATAAATAAAAATAATTTAAAAGATTTAAAAAACCCAATGATTCTACAGATAACCTTATATTTAATATAGAAATTTATCTTACGTATATTTTATTTAATACATTGGAAGTATAGACATATTGGAGTAGTTTATTATATCCATGTTTATATTTAGGAAGAAAGTTTAAAAAGAAAAAGGTGAAGGAATCTAATGATTTATCGACAGGTTTCAAATATTAACTAAATTACTTAATTAATTATACTACATTTTAAATTTATATTTATATTTAAACGTTGAGTTCAATCTATGTCTGCAGCAACTGAATAAATTGTTCCTTAAATTAAGGGAATTTTTGGACTTTAATATAAAGAATATTTCTTCAATACAAAGATCATAATTTTCTGAAGAGGAATTAAAAGGAGTAGCTTATGAAATAATATTCCAATTCATCGAATATTTAATATTATCTCGTTTTAGGTCCCATAGTAGGCTAGATAGCGAAGTTGAAGATTTTTTGTTTGGATCTGTGAAAGAATTCTGTGAAAGAATTTAAATTCTGTAGAGGTGGAACCAACATAGTTAAATGAATTTAAATTAGTTTTAACATTACAATTGTACACTACATTTTTAGCTAAGCAGTTGTTATTTAACGGACAGTTAGATTTATTTCTACAGTTACAGTTATTTAATTGAATATTGTTTGGGTTATTATTGGTATTTTGGTTAGGTTTTAAATTCCTATTATTAATTCTATTAATATTTTGTGCTAAATTTTTGGTGGACGAGTAAGTTAATTTTATAGTGTGTCAATTAAAAATTGAGTAATATTTATGTGTTCTAGGGAAGCGTTTGTCAAGAGCTTTAAAGAATAGTTTAGCAATAGGGGTTTTAATATTTAGTGAGAAAGGGGGAGCAAACCATAATATATTTCTAGTTCTATTTCTTTTCCGGCTTTTGGAATTATTGTAATACTTTCTATTATAGTTGTTAAAGTTGTTACCGTAATTGAAATTGTTATTATTTTGGTTAGTTTGCTTATTATTATTATTATCGATGTATTTAATTTTATTTCTATATCCAGCTCTACCTAACGCTTCATTGTAATACTGCGCTTTTTCATCAAATATATTTTTATTAGATGAAATTCTTGAAATTCGTTCTTGAACAGAGTTCACTATAGTATTTTTAACAGATCTGGGGTGATTAGAGTTAAGGTTGACATAATTCAAGTTCTCATTTAGTTTGTGAAATGGATAATGAAGACATGTGTTGAGATTTAGTGTTACATCAAGAAAATTGACTATTCTATGGTTATTCTCTATTTCTATTTTTAGATTAAGGTAATTAAAAAATTGTATAATTTGTTTTCTTTTTCTATTTAGTTCACAGTTGTTATTTTCTATAAGTAAAAGCATGTCATCACGATATAATCCTCCGGTTACACCTGATATTTTTCTATGTAGCGAATTAATTATAAATAGGCCCACAAGGTCCGTTACCTGAGCTGAGTCTGATGATCCCAGAGTTATATCGAAATTATTATTTCTATCTGCCCTAGTCCAGAGTTGGTTATTAAATTCTATCAATGTTTTCCTTGCCGATAATATAATGTGCATTTCATTGCTAGTTAGGTCAGTATGTTTAAATACGTAATTTAGTGCCTTATTCAGTAGATTAGGAGTGATAGATGAATAGTAGTTAGCAATGTCCAGCTGAATAAACTTATTATTATAGTTATATTTAATTTCTTTAAACCAATCAATAACCTCACTAGTCCCTTTCCATAATTTTAAGTAAGATAAATTAGGTAAGTTTATAATTTGTTGTATTACCCTGTCTAGAATATTTTTGCTAAGTTTTCCCAGGTCAGATTTAGATGGTGCAATTAATCTGACTGGTAAATCATTTTCAAAGTTTCTTTTGTGATCCTTCATATTGATCTTGGGTTTCCTAGGCATGAAGGGTTGTGTTTTATTCTCAATGTCTAATTCATGCATTATACAAGATGCATCTGTATTCAGTTTTTCAAGTTCGTCCTTACTTGCTACCTTGTACTTTTTCCTTAGTTCTTTCAATATAAGGTCGTTATACATGTCCTTTTGTACTCCATAAAGTTTTATTAGTTTTGTCCGACTTCACTAAAATTTTCTGTTTTCTGCAAGTTTTCAATATTATCCTTAATACATCTTAAGTAGTCCTGGCCTTTGAAGTTTCTCTTGAATTTGATGCCTTGGATGATAGATATTATATCGTTTTCAAAATCCATTAGTAGTTTGTTGGGGGGTGGATTTTTTTTAGATTTGAAAATTTTATCCAGATTTGAAACATTTTCATTTAGATTAGATTTATCAAAGTGGAAAGCACGCCACCTGATTCTTCTTATAAAAGAGTCTGATTTTTCTATTAATTGTTTAATAAAATCTTTGTTCCTAGGTATAGGTATGTCTTTTAGAGAAGAAGAGATCTTAAAGAATTCCATTTTTTCAGTTATAATGTAAAGCGCTCAACAATACAGGAGCAGAATATATGCAAAAGTTCTATTTAAAATTGTTGGGATACAACAAGTAAATATTTTTATAACTGATATAAAGCACTCGACAAGTTTTTGGAGTAGATATACGATATTAATAAATGGAAACTATATTTATAAAACCATATTTATTTCATTATACATATTTCAGGGATACCACATTAAATTATGGTATGCCTTCATCAGACAAAATACAATATATAACAGTTTTACAAATAGCTTTGACGTACCCTTTTAAAATGCAACCATTACTTTTGGAAGCTGTCTGGATAGTGATTTGTTTATATTATTTTAATAAGTCATAGTGTTAAGCACATTTAGAAAAAGACGGAGAGAAAGAAAAAAAGAAAAAAAAAAGAAAAAAGACGGAGAGAGAGAAAGAAAACCTGGAGAAATATCGGAGAGAGAGAGAAATGTATGGAGAAAAGAAAGAGATAAATAAAGATAGTAGGAAATAAAAAGAAAGAAAAAAGGAAGAAATAATAAAAACAAAGGAAAGCAACAGAGAGATAACAAGTCATCATACAGATAGAAAAACTCAAGAGAGAGAAATACTATACAGAGAGAGGGGGAGACAATGAAAACTTTACGTCATGTCATATTAAGTTGAGTTAACAATTTATATGAAATGAATAATAAAAATATAAATATCAATATTCATGAATGGGACATAGATATATAATATGAGAAATTAAACATTGTTCAATAATGACTATATGTTTAGTTTAAAAACTTGAGATCAACATACCGAAATCTGAGTTAAATCGTTCAAAATGTACCCTTGCTATAGAGATCAGTATCTTATTCAAAGACATTTTTTTCTTTCTCTCCGTCTTTTTCTAAATGTGCTTAACACTATGACTTATTAAAATAATATAAACAAATCACTATCCAGACAGCCTCCAAAAGTAATGGTTGCATTTTAAAAGGGTACGTCAAAGTTATTTGTAAAACTGTTATATATTGTATTTTGTCTGATGAAGGCATACCATAATTTAATGTGGTATCCCTGAAATATGCATAATGAAATAAATATGGTTTTATAAATATAGTTTCCATTTATTAATATCGTATATATATATATATATATATATGCATATATATATATATGCATATATATATATATGCATATATATATATATATATATATGCATATATATATATATATGCATATATATATATATATATATGCATATATATGCATATATATATATATATATATGCATATATATATATATATATATGCATATATATATATATATATATATATATATATGCATATATATATATATATATATATGCATATATATATATATATATGCATATATGCATATATATATATATGCATATATATATGCATATATATATATATATATATATATGCATATATACATATATATATATATATGCATATATATATATATATGCATATATATATATATATATATGCATATATATATATATATATATATATATATATGCATATATATATATATATATATATGCATATATATATATATATATATATGCATATATATATATATATATGCATATATATATATATATATATGCATATATATATATATATGCATATATATATATATATATGCATATATATATATATATGCATATGCATATATATATATATATATGTGCATATATATATATATGTGCATATATATATATATGCATATATATATATATATATATATGCATATATATATATATATATATATATATATATATATATATATATATATGCATATATATATATATATATATATATATATATATATATGCATATATATATATATATATATGTGCATATATATATATATGTGCATATATATATATATATGCATATATATATATATATATGCATATATATATATATGCACATATATATATGCATATATATATATGTATATATATGCATATATATATATATATATATATATATATATATATATATATATATATATATATATATATATATGCATATATATATATATATGCATATATATATATATATATATATATATATATATATATATATATGCATATATATATATATATATATATATATATATATATATATATATATATGCATATATATATATATATATATGCATATATATATATATATATGCATATATATATATATATATATATATATATATATATATATATATATATATATATATATGCATATATATATATATATATATGCATATATATATATATATATATATATGCATATATATATATATATATATATATATATATGCATATATATATATATATATATGCATATATATATATATATATATATATATATATGCATATATATATATATATATATGCATATATATATATATATATATATATATATATGCATATATATATATATATGCATATATATATATATATATATATATATATATGCATATATATATATATATGCATATATATATATATATATATATATATATATATATATATATATATATATATATATGCATATATATATATATATATATGCATATATATATATATATATATATATATATGCATATATATATATATATATATATATATATATGCATATATATATATATATATATATATATATATGCATATATATATATATATATATATATATATATATATATATATATATATGCATATATATATATATATATATATATATATATATATATATATATATATACATATATATATATATATATATATATATATATATATATGCACATATATATATATATATATATATATATATATATATATACATATATATATATATATATATATATATATATATATGCACATATATATATATATATATATATATATGCACATATATACATATATATATATATATATATATATATATATATGTGCATATATATATATATATATATATATATGTGCATATATATATATATATATATATATATATATATATATGTATATATATATATATATATATATATATATATATATATATATATATATATATATATATATATGCATATATATATATATATATATATATATATATGCATATATATATATATATATATATATATATATGTTGTTATATTTGGGGAGGGTCATATTTGCGTAATATTGCCAGAATTAATAACAGAACACACTCACTGTTTGGTTGGTTTTCGCTTCTCGCTGTCTTTTATATATATATATCTGCGATCTAACTTACTCGGTCCTCAATGTTGCCATTGACTGACCGGCGGTCAAAAATAATACAGATACAATATAGACAAACACATATATATATAGTTTACATAAATCTTTCGTTGCACATCTGCAACATCGTCAGTGGTGTTATATTCATTGTTCCTCCTGTTGTGTTGTATGTCTACGCCATTTTTTTTGTTCAGTCTGTCTATATATTTATTTATTTATTTGCTTGTTTGTTTATCTTATTTTATTTTGTCTTCTTTGCGCATGCGTTTGCGTGTGTGTATAGTGTTATGTGTGATGTGTGACTAGTGTGTATAGTGTTGTGTCTGCTGGGTGACTAGTGTGTGTTTATGTGCTTGTGTATGTATTTATTTATCTTATTTTATTTAATTTAATTTACTTATTTATTTATACTTCTCTTAGGTCAGTGTTGTTTGTTTGGGTGTTGTTGTTGTTCCACTCATTCTTTCTGTTTAGCTTTGGTCTTCTAATTTCTATTTCACTGGCCTCTCTGATTTGCCTATCTGCTCGGTCATTCCTATGTTTAGATATTATTCTAATTTCTATGTTGTCTATGTTACCGTCATGATGTTGTCTAGCATGTTCGTATAGTACTGACCCGTTTTTTCGTCCTTTTAGTTCCCCCCAGTGTTGGTCTATCCTTTCACCTATGCTACGAGCTGTCTCACCTATGTATGTTGTTGTCGTGTTTCTGCAAGTACCCTCTGTACATCTTATGCTATAGACTACGTTTCTAGTTTTACAGTTTATCCGGGGGTTCACCTTACATATGATACATTTCCTATTGGTACAGTGGGTTTTCTTAAAAGGGTAGGTTTTGCTGATCAGGGATTTTATGGTGGTTCCTGGCTTTTCTACCACCTTTATATATATATGCATATATATATATATATATATGCATATATATATATATATATATATGCATATATATATATATATATATAGATGCATATATATATATATATATATATATAGATGCATATATATATATATAGATGCATATATATATATATATATATATATAGATGCATATATATATATATAGATGCATATATATATATATGCATATATATATATATATATATATATATATATATATATATATATATATATGCATATATATATATGCATATATATATATATGCATATATATATATATATATATATATATATATATATATATATATATGCATATATATATATGCATATATATATATATATATATATATGCATATATATATATATACATATATATATATATATATATGCATATATATATATATATATATATATATATATATATATATATATATATATATATGCATATATATATATATATATATATGCATATATATATATATATATATATATATATATATATATATATATATATGCATATATATATATATATATATATATGCATATATATATATATATATATACATATATATATATATATATATATATGCATATATATATATATATATATACATATATATATATATATATATATATGCATATATATATATATATATATATATGCATATATATATATATATATATATATGCATATATATATATATATGCATATATATATATATATATATATATGCATATATATATATATATATATATATGCATATATATATATATATATATATATATATAGAGAGAGAGAGAGAGAGAGAGAGAGAGAGAGAGAGAGAGAGAGAGAGAGAGAGAGAGAGAGAGAGAGAGAGAGAGAGAGAGAGAGAGAGAGAGAGAGAGAGAGAGATTCTTCATGAAAAAGACTAATAAATTGTATTCATCCTATTCACTACATACCATTTTCTGGTATAGTTAATATAGGTCTAAATATATCGGGTGGGGAATAATTTCATATTTAATTAAGAAAGAAAAACAGATTGACTAGCGAATAAAGGAGAAAATGGCGGACGAATTCGCTCCATTTTTCCCAGTTACACTCGCCAAATATTGAAAATGAATTTTATTGCTCGAAAACTAAATCTACAGCTGAGAATAGCCAATTAATTTTACAATTACGACGGTTTACTAAATTTATGGTTCGAGGTAATTTATTTCATGAAAATAGAGAATTGCAAGCCTCACGGAAATGATCTACCTCTTGTGTACGTATCTTGCACGACCAATCCCTTGTCGTTTAATAGATTTACTCTTGGCAATAAAATTATGCTCACTATCACAAAGCCACAATGGAATTTTAGAATATATATATATATATATATATATATATATATATATATAGACGGATAGATGAATAGATAGATAGGTAGATATATAGATAGGTAGATAGATAGATAGATAGATAGAACAATAGATAGATAGACAGGTATATATAAATATATATATAGATAGATAGATAGATAGATAGAGATAGAGAGAGAGAGAGAGAGAGAGAGAGAGAGAGAGAGAGAGAGAGAGAGAGAGAAAGCTGTTACTTTGGGTGCAATTAATGCAGGCGTAAACCGTGTTCAGCACTCAATGCGATATTGTGATTCCAAAGTGAAAGAGTGTCTATACAAGACCTGATACCAGGTGGAATTGCTGCTGAGGGAGAAAGATATATATATATAGTACGCCCTCGGTATTCGCGGGGGTTACGTGCCTTGAGCAATCGTGAATATAGGACGAGGTCCATACAAATGCCCATAAACGTCAAAATATAACGTAAAACATAATAAAGAAAAGAGGGAGCGTCATATGCGAAGGGGCGTCCAATAGGCCGGCAAATACGGTATATTGTTATTAATAATTTAGCATTACAAAAATATATAATGCCTGCGAAAAAAAGCCACTAAAACATCGTGGAAGATATTCACGATTCCGCAAATATGCAGTGGTTTCTACGAACAACTATTAGTTAGGTTATAACCGGGACCGCGAATGCCGGGGATTATATAAAGAGAGAGAGAGATCAGTTTAACATGTTTATTTCGTTACACGTCAATGTTTGTACTCGTCCGAGGAGCATGTAGCCCAAGGAGCCGAACCCTATTGTTACATCAGCAATATGTAATTATAAATGGTTTTATATCGAGCCACCAATGAAACACGTGTAAAGAAATAAACATATATTAGACTGATATCTCTCGCTTGACTCCACCACCACCACCACCACCATCATATTACACCACCACTCTACACCACAACCACCACATCCATCAACATCCTCAACAGCACACTACACCACCACTACCAACACCATCATCACCACACTACACCACCACACCATCAACACCACACTACACCACCATCAACACCACACTACACCACTCCCAACACCCCCCAACACCACCAACAACACACTACACCGCCACCACCAACACCATCATCACATAACACCACCGCCAACTCCATCATCACACTACACCACCACCACCATCACATAACACCACCATCAATACCATCATCACGCCAGACAACACCACCACCAACACCACACTTCACCACCACCAACACCATCACCATCATCACACTACACCACCACCACCAACAACAACACCATCATCACACTACTCCACCACCACCACCAACACCATCACCATCATCACACTACACCACCACCAACACTATCAGCACCACCACCAACAACACCATCATCACACTACTCCACCACCAACACCATCACCACCACCACCAACACCTTCACCATCATCACACTACACCACCACCAACACCATCAGCACCACCACCAACAACACCATCATCACACTACTCCACCACCATCACCACCACCACCAACACTATCACCATCATCACACTACACCACCATCAACACTATCACATCACACACCATCAACACCACCACCATCAACACACCACACCAACACCATCAACACCATCATCACACTAAACCACCACCAACACCATCACATAACACCACCAACACAACCATCATCACACCACCACCACCACCACCATCAGCTCACTTCACTGACATAACTACAAACAACGTTTCTTCATCTCTTCCCTCTCTCCCTGCTATGTCGTCCTATTACGTCACTGACAATGTATTGATAACAATAAACAATCTTAACACAGACGTTGGTGGCTTCTGTGATAAGGATACTTTCATGTTTGTATGTGTGTATGTATGTATTGTGTACAGTATATATATATATATATATATATATACTGTGTGTGTGTGTGTGTGTGTGTGTGTGTGTGTGTGTGTGTGTGTGTGTGTGTGTGTGTGTGTGTGTGTGTGTGTGTGTGTGTGTGTGTATGTAGTGTGTGTGTGTGTGTATGTAGTGTGTGTGTGTGTGTGTATATATATATATATATATATATATATATGTACTGTGTGTGTATATATATATATATATATATAAACTGATACACTCAAACAAACACACACACACACATACATAATATATATATATATATATATATATATATTTAGGAAAAGAGTCAGGGCCCCGACCGCTGAGCTCCGGCTTTCGACAACTATATTGTGTGCGTATGTGCACATCTATATACATATTTAATGTATGTGTGTGTGTGTATATATATATATATATATATATATATATATATGTATGTGTGTATGTGTGTATGTATGTGTATACAAGTAAATAAATGGACCTCCGTCGGATTCGGCGATAAGTCTTCCAGTTATTCAATTAAATGAATTGTTTATTCATTCGATTATAGAATACATAACATATATAGTATTTTCCACAGACACGTGCACCTTTAACGTAATTTCCCATAAACCAGTGTAACACTATAAGATAAGACAAGGCTGTACCTTTGAATCACAGCTAAATTCCTTCCAATGGGCTTCCACACAGTTTCTACCTACCAACCAAATTTATATTACAAGGATTGAGTCGACTCGACACTGGTAAAAATCAATAAACTCGACCATAACGTCAGGCAGTGAGATCGAACCAGGGACTTAATAATTACGAAGTGAACTTCACAATTATTCGACCATTCCATAGCTCACACACACACACATACTGTCTCTCTCTCTCTTTCTCTCCCTCTCTTTCACTTTATCTCTGAATTTGTCTCTCTTATTCTCTCTCTCTGTCATTGTCTCTTTCCCTCTATCTCTCTCTCCCAAAATTACACACACACAAACATACACACAAACATACATATAAACACACACTCGCTCTCTCTCTTTCTCTCCTTCACTCTCACTTTGTCTCTCTCTCTCTCTCTCTCTCTCTCTCTCTGTCATTGTCTCTTTTCCTCTCTCTCTCCAAAAATTACACACACACACAAACATACATACATATAAACATAAACACGCACACACACTTTCACATAAAGTCACTCCCCTTATTCTCCATCAATTACGTACACACAGGACCCCCAACCCCCTCCTCATTCTTTCTCTCCCTCCCCCCTTTCACACACACATACAGGCATTCTCTTTCATACACACTCTCTCTTTCTCTCTTTCCTAATTTCCGTTTCTCCTGTTATCTCATAGCTTTAACAAGATCGAGTAACTGCAACTGTTACACAAACAAACAAATGCCACATCAGTGTTACACCACCATCACCACTGTTACATCACCACCAGCACCACTGTTACATCACCACCAGCACCACCAACATCAGTGTTACACCACCATCACCACCAGCACCACCACCAACATCAGTGTTACACCACCATCACCACTGTTACATCACCACCCGCACCACTGTTGCATCACCAACATCAGTGTTACACCACCATCACCACCAGCACCATTGTTACATCACCACCAGCAGGACCAACATCAGTGTTACACCACCATCACCACTGTTACATCACCACCAGCAGCACCAACATCAGTGTTACACCACCATCACCACCATTGTTACATCACCACCAGCAGCACCAACATCAGTGTTACACCACCATCACCACTGTTACATCACCACCAGCATCACCAACATCAGTGTTACACCATCATCACCACTGTTACATCACCACCAGCATCACCAACATCAGTGTTACACCACCAGCATCACCAACATCAGTGTTACACCACCAGCACCACCAACATCAGTGTTACACCACCAGCAGCACCAATATCAGTGTTACACCACCAGCATCACCAACATCAGTGTTACACCACCAGCACCACCAACATCAGTGTTACACCACCAGCATCACCAACATCAGTGTTACACCACCAGCACCACCAACATCAGTGTTACACCACCAGCAGCACCAATATCAGTGTTACACCACCAGCATCACCAACATCAGTGTTACACCACCATCACCACTGTTAAATCACCACCAGCACCACTGTTACATCACCACCAGCATCACCAACATCAGTGGTACACCACCAGCAGCACCAACATCAGTGTTACACCACCATCACCAGTTACATCACCACCAGCACCACTGTTACATCACCACCAACATCAGTGTTACACCACCATCACCAGTTACATCACCACCAGCACCACTGTTACATCACCACCAGCACCACTGTTACATCACCACCAGCATCACCAACATCAGTGTTACACCACCAGCAGCACCAACATCAGTGTTACACCACCATCACCAGTTACATCACCACCAGCACCACTGTTACATCACCACCAACATCAGTGTTACACCACCATTACCACTGTTACATCACCACCATCACCACTGTTACATCACCACCAGCACCACCAACATCAGTGTTGCACCACCAGCACCACTGTTACATCACCACCATCACCACTGTTACATCACCACCAGCAGCACCAACATCAGTGTTACACCACCAGCACCACCAACATCAGTGTTACACCACCAGCAGCACCAACATCAGTGTTACACCACCAGCACCACCAACATCAGTGTTACACCACCAGCAGCACCAACATCAGTGTTACACCACCATCACCAGTTACATCACCACCAGCACCACTGTTACATCACTACCAACATCAGTGTTACACCACCATCACCAGTTACATCACCACCAGCACCACTGTTACATCACCACCAGCACCACCAACATCAGTGTTACACCACCAGCAGCACCAACATCAGTGTTACACCACCATCACCAGTTACATCACCACCAGCACCACTGTTACATCACCACCAGCACCACCAACATCAGTGTTACACCACCAGCAGCACCAACATCAGTGTTGCACCACCAGCAGCACCAACATCAGTGTTACACCACCATCACCACTGTTACATCACCACCAGCACCACTGTTACATCACCACCAGCACCACCAACATCAGTGTTGCACCACCAGCAGCACCAACATCAGTGTTACACCACCATCACCACTGTTACATCACCACCAGCACCACTGTTACATCACCGCCAGCATCACCAACATCAGTGTTACACCACCAGCAGCACCAACATCATTAACACCACCATCACCACTGTTACATCACCGCCAGTACCACCAACATCAGTGTTACACCACCAACATCAGTGTTACACCACCATGACCACTGTTACATCACCGCCAGCACCACCAACATCAGTGTTACACCACCAGCAGCACCAATATCAGTGTTACACCACCATCACCACTGTTACATCACTAGTGTTATACTGCCCGCACCACCAACATTAGTGTTATACTGCCAGCAACACCAACATTAGTGTTACACCACCATCACCACTGTTACATCACTAACATCAGTGTTACACCACCAACAATAGCTGGGGAGAAGAGTGCTGAGACAGTACAACATGGTACTTTCTTTATCGACTCCCACTCGAAGGAAGAAAAGCAAAGTCGCATTGGGAACACTATACTATCACACATACATACCGTACATAGATGACATAAATAAGTGTGATGTACAAACAAAATATGTGAAGATTGTTATTATATTCTAAATACATCCGGGATAGTTTTGTCCCCCCCCCCCCCCAACATTCTGGATATTTCTCTCCACCAATCATAGTCCTTTGTATATTCCGGGAGCAGAAAGACAAAAAGCTTCACTGTACGATATCCTGTGTTGTTCTCTCTTTCTTTTGACCAACTAACAATGACAAATCCTGTGAGAACCTTCGTCTTCTCGGCTTCAGGAAAACTACCCAGCCGGATTTTATTCTGTGTTATGTCCGCGTGTGTTGTGTGTTGTGTAAGTGTGTATGTGATTGTGTGTGTGTGTGTGAAAAAATGCTTCCGGAGGAATAGCTAATGCTACCGTTTAAATTGCAAAATACGGCGACAGCTTATATTTATAATATATATTGTGCTTTCGTCTTTACAATTGAATGAAACCCCGAGTAGCGAATATATGTTACATCAAATACCAGGAGCGCAAGCATGCGCATTGCCAAACATCAAAATGTTACCACACCCACCATCAACACATTGGCTACACACATCTAAATGTTGGTGCTGTACACATCAACACTTTGATTACACACATCTAAATGCTGGTGCTGTAGACATTCAAAATATTGTTGTACACATCAACGTGTTACCACACACATCAAAATGTCGCCACCCCAGAATCTTTGAATTTAACCCTTTCGTTACCACATTTTTAATGAGATATACTTCCTATGGCTTTCAAACCGTTTGGGAAATAATCAAGAATTTGGAGGGATTTAGTAATGACTTTCTCATGACGTTAGATCAGTGGTTCCCAACCTTTTTGGTACCATGCCCGACCTCAACACCTAAAAAAATTGTTATGTCCCTCTTTGACATGAAACAGCAGTAATCAACTGTAAAGTGGAAACAAATTGGTGTAAAGTGGTGCCAAATGCACAATAACATTAGGAAGAGGTGGTGAGACAGGAGTTTCTGACAGTAAGGTGTACCATATAGGTGGTGCCAAATGCACAATAACATCTGGAAGAGGAGGTGAGACAGGAGTTTCTGACAGTAATGTGTACCATATAGATGGTGCCAGATACACAATAACATTAGGAAGAGGTGGTGAGACAGGAGTTTCTGACAGTAATGTGTACTATATAGGTGGTGCCAGATGCACAATAACATCTGGAAGAGGAGGTGAGACAGGAGTTTCTGACAGTAATGTGTACCATATAGATGGTGCCAGATACACAATAACATTAGGAAGAGGTGGTGAGACAGGAGTTTCTGACAGTAATGTGTACTATATAGGTGGTGCCAAATGCACAATAACATCTGGAAGAGGAGGTGAGACAGGAGTTTCTGACAGTAATGTGTACCATATAGATGGTGCCAGATACACAATAACATCAGGAAGAGGTGGTGAGACAGGAGTTTCTGACAGTAATGTGTACCATATAGGTGGTGCCAGATACACAATAACATCAGGAAGAGGTGGTGAGACAGGAGTTTCTGATAGTAATGTGTACTATATAGGTGGTGCTAGATTAACAATAACATCAGGAAGAGGTGGTGAGACAGGAGTTTCTGACAGTAATGTGTACCAAACGTACCTTGGAGTAAAAGTAATAAAGTAAAACTTGAGGTTTGTTCTCATTAATATCATTTTCAAATGGCCCCCTTAAATATTCGAATCGCCCCCCCCCCCCCCCCTCTGTGGGGCATGCGCTCCCCGTTGGGGTACACTGCGTTAGAGCGTCAGACATAATGCATTGCGGTATTTCTTTCAGCAGTTTAAGTTCTGATCTCAACTCCCGCCGCGGTCAACTTCAGCTTTCTTCCTTCCGAAGTCGATAAAATAAAGTACCAGTAAAGTATTGGAGATTGATTCAATCGACTTCCCCCTCACCCACCAACCAAATCGTTATCAAGCTGGTATTTGGAACACAACAAGGGTCCTTATATAGAATTATTAGGAGTGGTTTATGGTTAAATAAACAGCTTAATAACATAGAAACAGGGCCGGTTTCAAGCAGTTTGATATCAAAAGGGTTAAACAAATATATTTTCCTCAAAGCATCAAAAGATCCGCTCAGTGGTTAGGAAAACTTTCAGGAAGTGTTGGATATAAAGCAAGCCATTTTCTGCTTCCAAACACTAAGAGGGTCGGCTAAAACGTTCATAGGCTGACTATGAAGGAGTGATGCTAGAGCTGTGAAATCTTGCATGCATTAATTTCAACTCTTCTTATTAATAACTGCAATATTTCTTTCCAGGGACTGTTGAAAAATAAACCCCATTTGGTCATTCCATGAGAGTATCTTGGTAAGCCTGTGAACTTTTCAAGCTGACCATCGCACGATACTGCATACACACCCCCAGAACAAAGAGGTGTGCTGTGTGCCATGAAAAACTCACATGAAACCAAAACACACACACACAGGCGCGCGCGCGCGCACATACATACACATACATACTTACATACACAAACACATAAAAACAATCATACAAACGTAAACAAACAAACGAACGAACAATTGTTATGACATCAATATGACGTAAGAGGAAAGCTGAAATTGACTGAAGCAGACGATACGTCTGACTCCTTCCCTGCAAGTGTCTAACGTGGCCAGTTGATCACGTGACCAGCGTTGATTACATGAATGTCTCCAACTACCGACCTTATTTATCCCAAACACTGTTACCTCAAACAGTTTCTGTATGTCTGTTTATGCATAATGATGTATGTGTGTGTATATATATATATATATATAGTCGGAAAAAATGAAACGAAATTTCATTTCCCACTCTTAGTACGGCTGTTACTTAAATATAAGTATGTACACGTACATACATATATGTATACAGACGTACAGTAGTATGTATATATATATACATACATGCACACATATATATACCAGATAGAAAAATGCGTACAGCAAAAGAAAGTAATATTGTTGGAATATAAACCTTTAAAAATACAGGACAAGAAACTAAAATAAAACTTTAAAAGAATAGGACAAGAAACTAAGATAAAACTTTAAAAGAATAGGACAAGAAACTAAGATAAAACTTTAAAAGAATAGGACAAGAAACTAAGATAAAACTTTAAAAGAATAGGACAAGAAACTAAGATAAAACTTTAAAAGAATAGGACAAGAAACTAAGATAAAACTTTAAAAGAACAGGACAAGAAACTAAGATAAAACTTTAAAGAATTGGACAAAAAATAAAAAATTTTACAATAATATTAGTGGCAAAATTTTTATTGGTAAAAAATCGAGTTCCACGTTCATAGGCTCTGGGTTCCACATTCAGAGGTCGTCGTCAGACCGGGGGATCATTTGATCCTGGTTTTAACACCAATTGGGCCATAACCATACCCCTATTTCATCATTCGGCGACACGCCTCATGTGTCATGCATAATGTGAATGGACCCATGGACGGTCTTGTCGTCCCGCTCATCCTTGATCTTGACCAACCCGTCCATCTTCTCCTTGCATCTTGTCCTTGAGTTCAAGTCCGACAGTCCAGATGAATGCGTGCCACAGCTTTCTGGTACAGGAAGGGGGAGCAGGAGGACTGGAGGGATGACGGGACAGAGGGAGGACCGGTGGTTGAGGGAGGTGCCGTAGTCGGTGGTCAGAGTCGACATCTTGTCCCGGTCGTCTTCTCCATCTTCGTCTGGTGTTGCGGGACCAGAAGTGCATTCTTGGAGGAGACCTGCAGCTGCATCGGCCAATTCTTCTTGCAATGGTCATTCTGACGGAGCAGAACTGCTCAGCCAACCAACCCCAACCAGAACCAACCGCTCAGGGGCAACGCACAATGAGAGCATGACAATTATTATGCACTAATCAAGAAGATACTGGGGCATAGCACAGGAAACGAATAAAAAAATTTTGCCACTAATATTATTGTAAAATTTTTTATTTCTTGTCCAATTCTTTAAAGTTTTATCTTAGTTTCTTGTCCTATTCTTTTAAAGTTTTATCTTAGTTTCTTGTCCTATTCTTTTAAAGTTTTATTTTAGTTTCTTGTCCTGTATTTTTAAAGGTTTATATTCCAACAATATTACTTTTTTTTTGCTGTACGCATTTTTCTATCTGGTCTACTATTTTTTAAGGCAATGCAAGCAACAACTATCTAGTAATTAAATGATCATAGTGAATTACTGACAAGTGATTGACATTTTAAAGTTCTTTTGAGTATAATTGCAATCTAGTTGAGGCAACTGGCTTAATGACAAAGCTAGTAAATCATGAATGCATTTGAGATGATTAGTGCATAATAGTGAATTGGTGAAACTTGTGCATTTCAATGGTGTTACAACAATAGATGTAAGTTCTATAGTAGTAATACTTTATCATTTTAACTTTTTAGAATGGACAAAAACCCATGCAAAGAAATGACTTTGACTGCAGTGATACTCTCCAATTTACTTACAAAGCAAAACGTGGTCAAATACCTTATCATCTCTGATAAAATGCCCATTGAATCACTGAAAATCGGATGCATGGAATTCCTCATACAATGCACCTATGAATCGGAAGCCATCACATATATCAATGGATATAGGGAGTTGTTCACACTGGAAGACCATCACTTCATTTGTGACTTCATCAGTTATCTCCACGATTATCTCAGACACCCAATGCCATTGATGAGAGGTGATCCAATGTGTGAGCATGTAACTAATCTTATAGAAGTTGCTATCGACCACCTGGCTTTTAGTGACATTTGACTGATTTGACTGATAATGATGTATTTTTAAAAAGTATGTGTACATTCTTGTTACTATTTTAAGGCAATGCAAGCAACAACTATTTAATAAAATTTAAATTTAAAAATGACCATTGTGCATTACTAGTATGATGACATTTTATTAAGTCACAAAATTAGTCAGTCAGCCATAGAACAAGGATC
>OZ024746.1:43536889-43544389 GCA_964016885.1 Eledone cirrhosa
GCCGGACCGGCAACCGCTCTTTCAAACCAGTTCCTGTACACAGCTAAGTATTCTATAAGTCTCTAGCTGTGTCATTCTCGATAAAAGCACTGGATATGTAGTCCTGAAGATTTCTAACAAGAATGAAACGCGTAGATTACTTCCCTTGCTTTTATCGAGAATCTAATTGTAATACGTGACGTATTCTATTCTATAGCGATTAGGTCTTCAAAATGTTTATTATAAACATACAGAATATTTTCGAATATTCTATGTCTATATTCACATATATATCGCTATTTCAGAGCATTTATTCCAATATACACACATATATATAACATACATACATACATATATACAAACATATATACATACATCACAGACTCACACATATATATATATATATATATATCATATAACATATACACACATATATATATCATAACATACATACATACATATATACATACATCACAGACACACATATATATATATCATATAACATATATACATATACATACATACATATATACATACATCACAGACACACACATATATATATCATATAACATATACACACATATATATATCATAACATACATACATACATATATACATACATCACAGACACACATATATATATATCATATAACATATACACACATATATATATCATAACATACATACATACATACATATATACATACATCACAGACACATATATATATATATCATATAACATATATACATATACATACATACATATATACATACATCACAGACACACACACATATATATATATATATATATCATATAACATATACACACATATATATATCATAACATACATACATACATATATACATACATCACAGACACACACACATATATATATCATATAACATATACACACATATATATATCATAACATACATACATACATATATCATGTAACATATACATACATACAATGACTGAGACAAAGAGAGTCACACACCACATACACATACATATATACATACATCATATATACATCACATACACATATATATATATATCATATAACATATACACATACATACATCATAAATATACACATACATACACCACAGACACGCATATATATCATATAACATACACATATAATTACATCACATACACACATACATATATCACATAACATACATACATTCATGCATGTATACATACATCATACACACACACATCACATACACATACATATCACATAACATACTCACATACATACATTCATACCTATTGCTTTACGTCATAAAACACCAACAGCAACACAACAACAGCAACAACAGCAACAACAGCAACAACACCAATAACAGCAGCAACACAACAACAGCAACAACAGCAACAACAGCAACAACAGCAACAACAGCAGCAACAACAACAGCAGCACAGCAATAACAACAACTGCAGCAACACCAACAACAGCAACAACAAGACAACACCAACAACAGCAGCAACACAACACCAACAGCAGCAGCAACAACAACAAGACAACACCAACAACAGCAGCAACAACACCAACAACAGCAACAACAGCAACAACAGCAACACAAACAACAGCAGCAACAACAACAAGACAACACCAACAACGGCAGCAGCGACAACAACAACAACAACAACAAGACAACACCAACAACAGCAGCAGCAACAACAACAACAGCAACACAACACCAACAACAGCAGCAGCAACAACAACAACAGCAGCAACACAACACCAATAACAGCAGCAACAACAACAACAACACAACACCAACAACAGCAGCAGCAACAACAACAGCAACACAACACCAACAGCAGCAGCAACAACAACAAGACAACACCAACAACAGCAGCAGCAGCAACAACAACAACAAGACAACACCAATAACAACAGCAGCAACAACAACAACAGCAACACAACACCAACAACAGCAGCAGCAACAACAACAATAGCAGCAACACAACACCAATAACAGCAGCAACAACAACAACAACACAACACCAACAACAGCAGCAGCAACAACAACAGCAACACAACACCAACAGCAGCAGCAACAACAACAAGACAACACCAACAACAGCAGCAGCAACAACAACAACAGCAACACAACACCAACAACAGCAGCAGCAACAACAACAACAGCAGCAACACAACACCAATAACAGCAGCAACAACAACAACAACACAACACCAACAACAGCAGCAGCAACAACAACAGCAACACAACACCAACAGCAGCAGCAACAACAACAAGACAACACCAACAACAGCAGCAGCAACAACAACAACAGCAACACAACACCAACAACAGCAGCAGCAACAACAACAACAGCAGCAACACAACACCAATAACAGCAGCAACAACAACAACAACACAACACCAACAACAGCAGCAGCAACAACAACAACAGCAACACAACACCAACAACAGCAGCAGCAACAACAACAACAGCAGCAACAACAACAACAAGACAACACCAACAACAACAACAGCAGCAACAACAACAAGACAACACCACCAACAACAACAACAGCAGCAACAACAAGACAACACCAACAACAGCAGCAGCAACAACAACAGCAACACAACACCAATAACAGCAGCAACAACAAGACAACACCAACAACAACAACAACAGCAGCAGCAACAACAACAAGACAACACCAACAACAACAACAACAGCAGCAACAACAAGACAACACCAACAACAGCAGCAGCAACAACAGCAACAACAAGACAACACCAACAACAACAACAAGACAACACCAATAACAGCAGCAGCAGCAACAACAACAACAAGACAACACCAACAACAACAACAAGACAACACCAATAACAGCAGCAGCAGCAACAACAACAACAAGACAACACCAACAACAACAACAAGATAACACCAATAACAGCAGCAGCAGCAACAAGACAACACCAATAACAGCAGCAGCAACAACAACAACAACAAGACAACACCAACAACAACAACAAGATAACACCAATAACAGCAGCAGCAGCAACAAGACAACACCAATAACAGCAGCAGCAACAACAACAAGACAACACCAACAACAACAACAAGACAACACCAATAACAGCAGCAGCAGCAACAACAAGACAACACCAACAACAGCAGCAGCAACAACAAAAACAGCACCAGCAACAACACAATAATAGCAACAACAATAATAGCAACAACAGCAGCAGCAAAACAACCACAGCAACAACAGCAGGAACAACAACAATAATTAGTACAACATCAACAGTAAGAACAATAACAACAGAAACACCAATAACAACAACAACATCAATAATTACTGCAACAGCGAATAATAACAACAATTACTACGACAACAATAACAACAACAATAACTACAACAACAAAACAACAACAAAATCAACAACAATAACAACAACAACAATATCTACAACAACAACAACAACAACAACAGCAGCAGCAGCAGCAACAACAACAACAATAGCTACAACAACAACAACAACAACAACAACAACAACAACAGCAGCAGCAGCAACAACAACAACAATAGCTACAACAACAACAACAACAACAAGAGCAGCGGAGACAAAATTTCAACAAACAGGAAAATCGATTGTAAAAAAATTCCTAAAAAGCAAGAACTCTGATCTTGTTACAGATTGTATTGAACTGGTTGGTGGTGGTGGTGGTGGTTGGTGGTGGTTGTTGGTGGTGGTGGTTGACGGTTGGTGGTGGTGGTGGGTGGTGGTTGGTGGTGGTTGACGGTTGGTGGTGGTTGACGGTTGGTGGTGGTTGACGGTTGGTGGTGGTGGTGGTTGGTGGTGGTGGTGGTGGTGGTGGTGGTTGGTGGTGGGTGGGTGGTTGGTGGTTGTTGGTGGTGGTGGTTGTTGTTGGTGGTGGTGGTGGTTGATGGTGGTGGTGGTAGTGGTGCTTGATGGTGGTGATGGTGGTGGTTGATGGTTGGTGGTGATGGTGGTGCTTGATGGTGGTGATGGTGGTGGTTGATGGTTGGTGGTGATGGTGGTGGTGGTGGTGGTGGTGGTGGTGGTGGTGATGGTTGGTGGTGGTAGTGGTAGTTGTGGTTGGTGGTGGTAGTGGTAGTTGTGGTTGGTGGTGGTGGTTAATGGGTGGTGGTGGTGGGGGTGGTTGATGGTGGAGGTGGTGGTTGATGGTTGGTGGTGGTGGTGGTGGTTTATGGTTGGTGGTGGTGGTGGTTGATGGTTGGTGGTGGTGGTGGTAGTTGTTGTGGTGTTGGTGCTCGTGGTGGTCGTGGTTGTTGGTGGTAGTGGTGGTGGTGGTAGTTGATGGTGGTGGTGGTGGTTGATGGTTGGTGGTGGTGGTGGTAGTTGTTGTGGTGTTGGTGCTCGTGGTGGTCGTGGTTGTTGGTGGTAGTGGTGGTGGTGGTAGTTGATGGTGGTGGTGCTGGTGGTTGGTGGTGGTGCTGGTGGTTGGTAGTGGTGGTGGTTAATGGTTGGTGGTGATGGTGGTGGTGGTTGATGGTTGGTGGTGGTAGTGGTGATGGCGGTGTTGATGGTTGATGGTGGTGGTGGTGGTGGTGATGAAACAAATCGAGCGTGTGTTTGTTTATTACCTCAGAGACTGAAAGAAATTTCGTTATACTGAAAAATTCGTTATCATGGTATTCGTTATAACGGAACTTTACCTATATATATATATTTATTAAAATAACAGATTAAAGTTTGAGGCTTTCCCGCCTTTCCACCAACGAGCGTATTTTCAACGACCATTCCACTTATTACAATGAAGCTCTTGCTCGAAGTGGATTTGTCGATAAGGTAGCTTATACTGAGTACGAAAATAGACCTAGAAGAAATAGATCCCGTCGCATTTGTTGGTATAACCCACCATATAATATGGAGGTGGCCACACTATTAGCTAAGATCTTTCTTTCCATTATTACGAAGCATTTTCCCCCTACACATAAATATAGTAAAATTTTTAATAGAAATACTATTAAAATTTCTTACTCTACGACTCCTAACCTTGCACATAACATCACAGCTTCAAATTTAGCTAAACTACCTAGCCGTAGGAACACGTGCAACCCTGTAGTTAGTACTAACTGTAATTGTAGGAATCGGGCTGCTTGCCCCATATCCGGGAAATGCCTCTCTAGTAACATTGTCTACAAATGTAAGGTTGTAACACCCACGTCCCGTAGGGCCTACATAGGGTTAGCCGCCAATAGTTTCAAGCAGCGACTTTACATGCATACCCATTCTTTTCGTTACCCTCTAAGAAGGAATATGACGTCCCTTTCAGCTTATATCTGGAGTCTAAAAGACAACCACACCCAATATAAGTTACACTGGGAGATCCTAGCTAGGGCTAGATCGTATAACGGAAATAAAAGACCATGTGACCTCTGAGCCGCTGAGGCCCTGGAAATACTCTACGCCACAGACCACATCTTAAACAAAAAATCTGAGGCAATTTCGGCTTGTAAACATAAATTGCACAAAACTTTCCTGTATTACAGCCCCACTTTATACCCTAACGGATAGTACGATCTATACGTGGATATTTTACGTCTTGATGTGGGAGCTAAGTATATGTTTTGTTTATTCCTTTACTTATTTGCATAGGTAAGTATGTATTACCCGTTTGTTTTGTGAAGGTACGTATACCTTCTCGTACGTATATTTGATTGTTTTGGCGTATAATTTTATATATTCTGGTACATAGGGTTTGGCTATGTGTATACGGGAGTTTTGCGTCTGTGTGAGTATGCGGGTTCGTACGTATGGTGGGTGTGCGTATTGTGTACTTCTTGTTTTAGTTGACCTACGTCTCCGAACATACATATGTAGGTATGTGTGTGTGCTTGTTATATACGTATTTATTTATTTATATACGTTTATATAATTATTTATTTATTTGTATACACGCATACACACACACACATATTTATATGTGCGTGGTTTTGTATACCTATGGTAAGGTTTTGCGTATGCTTGTGTATGTACGTATTTGTTTGCGTGTATGTATTTATTTATTTCTATTACTTCTGTATTGTATTTATTTACTTGTTCTTAACTCTGTAGCGGAGATTCATTTGGTCTCCTAGTTAGAATTTTAGTCTACGACTTCTGCTATACCATTTACGTGGTTTTGTCTTTGCGTGCTATTGTTCTCCACGCTCCACATATGACGTATTATCTTCGTTTTTTCGTTCATTGCCAGAGAACGTCTCTATACACCACCTAAGAGAACATTAGTCTACGATCTCTTTTATACCATAAATGTGGTTCTGTCTTTGCGCGTAATTGTTTTTCACCGCTCCTATTAATGACGTATTATTCGTTTTTTCCCGTTCTTTGCCAGCGAACGTTTCTACGAACCAAAGTATCGTCTTCCTGTCTTCCTCCGGTTGCAACGTTTTTTGAAATATCCAGTTCTGCGTTTACAGATTGACTTTGTTAGTTTCAGAAGATCCCGTTAAGGGTGAAAGCAGCGATTCTTTGCTTAAACTTTAATCTGTTATTTTAATAAATATTTGCTCTACGGTTCTTATATATTTGATATATATTTATCCTTATCGAGCCCTCTTTGGATTTTAGTCTTCAAATTTATTATTATTACTATATATATATATATATATATATATACAATATATAGTATTAAGTACTATGGTGCGTTATGGTCCAACTGGTATCTTACCATACCCTCTTTGTTATATATATATATATATATATATATATATATATATATATATATATATATATATAAACAAATTCAGAAACGATATATATATATAATTAATACAATAACAGTTAATACAATAACAGTTTAAAGCTAATCTCTGACTGGTAACCATCTCACTCAACAAACTTTAGGTTATATTTTAATATAAACCCAATTTAAGTGTTTGGGGTGCTAACAATATGTATTATGTGGAAAAGCCAGTTGTATTATTTTATGAGATATAATTCAAGTTAAAATATATCTCTCTTTCCAAACAATTGTTTCATTATAAGTTTTCTACAAATTCGGAGAATATTTCCAGTTTATGTAGAAACCTAATATACATTCATGTAAGAATATATTTAGGTGGGCGTTTATAAATCATCAGTGGAAGCCCATTAAACTTTGATATAAGAAAAACATTTCTTACCACAGTTAAAAATCGTGTCTGTTAAGTTGCTCCTTCCCGCATCGAATGAGGCTATGAAGTATTATAGCGTCACTAAGCGGGAAGGGGAGACAACTACGATCCACGAAAGGAGGAAAAAAAAATATATACACGCGGGTTAATCAGTTTTTTCGAAAACATTATCAATCCAACGTGTTAAGAACTCAATTGAAATTAAAAAAATAAATATATGCGTGTATAAATTACACACGCATATAGATATTTTCTTAGGCTAATATATATATATATATATATATATATATATATATATATATAAAGGAACGATCGACTTTCGTCAAATCGGACCGAGGGAACAATGTTTCCGTTGGTCTTTCCAATTGCTAATACTATCTATCGG
>OZ024746.1:43546889-43549389 GCA_964016885.1 Eledone cirrhosa
AGCTAACTAAATTAAAATTATAGGTTAACTAAATTAAAATTAATTTATAAATAAATTTCTAAATTGTACATTAATTAGGTTTATAATATTAAAAAGTATTTCTCTGTTATTGATTACATGATATTTTGTTATATTTCATCTGTAAAGGAATTTTAATAAAAGGTTAAATAAACTAAAATTAATCTATAAATTAATTTACAAAGTATATATTAATTATGTTAATAATATTTAAAAGTTTTTCACAATTTATGATTACACAATATTTTTTAATCTCATCTGTAGTAGAATTTTAATTAAATTAAAGTTATAGGTTAACTACATTTAAATTAAATTATATATTAATTTCTAAAATATATATTATTAATTAGGTTTATAATATTTAAATGTTTTTCTCAGTCTATGATTACACGATATAATTAATTCCTCTAATATAAAGTATAGTAACTCTCAAAAAACTACTCATCATACAACTCTAATAAATGTTAATAATAAAACTCCTAATAAACAAGATAAAACACCTAAATCAATAAATCTAACTAAAAATGTGCGTGGTGAGGTCATTAACATTAATCCTCCTAGTAAACATCACGATGCAACCTATAAAAATAATAAACAACATAGAAACCGTAATAGACGAGTTACTTGGTATAATGCTCCATTTAATTTACAAATTAAGGATAATATTGCTAAAAAATTGTTTTATATCCTAGAGAAAAACTTCCCGCCAAACCACAAATACCATCAAATCTTAAATAGATCAACAGTTAAATTCTCATACTCAACAACCAAAAACATAAAACAAAATATAAGTGCCTATAATGCATATAAATGTAAAAAAACCATAAGTATACCACCAATACATCAAACTAACCATAATATCTCCTCAAATACAGAATTAACGAAAGGTTGTAACTGTAGAAACAAAGCAAACTGCCCATTAAAAGGAAATTGTCTTGTTAACAACATAGTTTATAAATGTAAAGTTAAAACTAAAGATTCTATTTGCTCATATATAGGAGCTACTTCTAACAATTTTAAGGTAAGGTTTAATACCCACAAACATAGTTTTAAAAATGCCGCACTGGCTAATACAACATCTCTAGCAGAAAAAATTAATAGTTATAAAAATAAGAATATAGAATATGATATGACCTGGAGTGTGCTCAAAAGAGCCACCCCTTATCAAAATAATAGAAATGAATGTAGATTATGTTCCCAAGAACTATTTGAAATAATGAAATCTAAGGATATCCTATTAAATAAGCGACAGGAATTAATTATATCGTGTAATCATAAACTGAGAAAAACATTTAAATATTATAAACCTAATTAATAATATATATTTTAGAAATTAATATATAATTTAATTTAAATGTAGTTAACCTATAACTTTAATTTAATTAAAATTCTACTACAGATGAGATTAAAAAATATTGTGTAATCATAAATTGTGAAAAACTTTTAAATATTATTAACATAATTAATATATACTTTGTAAATTAATTTATAGATTAATTTTAGTTTATTTAACCTTTTATTAAAATTCCTTTACAGATGAAATATAACAAAATATCATGTAATCAATAACAGAGAAATACTTTTTAATATTATAAACCTAATTAATGTACAATTTAGAAATTTATTTATAAATTAATTTTAATTTAGTTAACCTATAATTTTAATTTAGTTAGCTTAAAATTAAAATTCTAATACAGATGGATTGCAGAATATCATGTAATCATAAACTGAGATAAACTTTTAAATATATACCTAATTAATATATTCTTTACAATTAAATATATATATATATATATATTAATTTTAATTTTTGTTAACCTATAATTATATTCTACTATAGATAAAATACAAAATCTGCTTTAATTATTATAAACCTAATTAACATATACTATAGAAATTAATATATAATTTTTAATTTAGTTGACCTATAATTTATATTCTACTACCGATGAAATACTTGATTTGGTTTTCCCTATTACTAAATTCATTTCCTAAAATTGATACCATAATGTTAATATTTTTAATTTAGTTATGCTATAATTAATACTCTACTACTGTTTAACTTCAAAATTCCGCTTTAAATATTATAAACCTAAGTAGTATACACCTTAGAAATCAATATATTAACTATTTTTAATTTAGTTAACCTATAATTAATAGTCTACTTATATTAAAATGCATAATTTTGCCTTCTTTCTTACATTTCCTAATACTGAAACTACTATGTAAACACATATTATGATCTAAATGCAGATTAATATTCTATGTTCCTTGAAACCTATATTTACTATTTCCCACTAATAATTTTAATCCCCTTTCCCCCCTCCCCTATAATTATTCGTATTTGTAAGCGTGGATGTATGTATGTGTATATAAGTATGTATGTATGTTTGGGTGTTTGTATGTGAGTATAAAAATACATATCTGCGCATGTAAATAAGTGTGTATGATTGTATATATATATATGTATATATGTATATAT
>OZ024746.1:43558543-43563543 GCA_964016885.1 Eledone cirrhosa
TATATACTTATATATATTTATTTATATATATATATATTTATATATATATATATATTTATTTATATATATATATTTATTCATATATCATCATCATTTTACGTCTGCTTTTCCCTGCTTGCAAGGGTGGGACGGGAACTGATATTGGCTTCATTTTTACAGCTGGATGCCCTTCCTAACACCAACCTCATTTACAGTGAGTGCTGGGTGCTTTTTTGTCGCGGCACCTCCACGACCACTTTGCAGTGGAATGATAGGGACCCCTGTTCCTATCATTTTCATTTCTACAGCTGAATAAACTGGAACAATGTGAAATAAAGTGTCTTGCTCAAGGAAACAACACATCACCCGGTCCGAGATTTGAACTCACAACCTTTCGATTGCAAGGCCAATGCTCTAACCACTAAGCCATATGCCTCCATATATATATATATATATATATAAATGAATATATATATATATATATATATATATATATTCATTTATATATATATATATATATATATATTTATATTCATTTATATATATTTCGTTTCTGTCACTGATGAGGTCACAGAATGTGTGACGAAAGAACTTTGACAATATATAAACAACTATCTGGTTGTGGAACCAACCAACCAACCAGAAATTTATAGATTTATAAATTCCTAAATTTATAAATTTATTATAATAAATTGAAGTTAAAAGCAACTGGTTCGTGTGTTTCTTATTGGCAACATGACCTCCCCAAAGTATAACATTATATATATATATATTTATGTTCATTTATATATATATATATATATTTATATTCATTTATATATATATATATATATTTATTTATATATGTAGATAAATCTACCAAAAATTTACGGTAGTGTCCAATCCGTATGAAGGACTCAATGTAATCCGGATATCATGAAAAGAGAAGATGCATTCAAAAACTATTTTCGGTGAAAATTAACGGAAAGCAGAGTGAAGATAAATTAATAAAATAATGAATAAACAAAGAAACAGTTCCTTATATTAAAAAAATTCATCATTTTACGATCGTTTATATATATGCTGTCTTCAGAAATAATTATTTCTGAAGACAGCATATATATGTGTAGCTATGTATATTCCCTCTGATGGTTTGTATAAATATTTTACATAGATCTATAGAATATGCATACCAACACTAACACATATATATCCTAGAAACGATCGTAAAATGATGAATTTTTTAATATAAGGAACTGTTTCTTTGTTTATTCATTACTTTATTAATTTATTTATTTATATATATATATATATATTCATTTATATATATATATATATTCATTTATATATATATATATTCATTTATATATATATATATATTCATTTATATATATATATATATATATATATATATATATTCATTTATATATATATATATATTCATTTATATATATATATATATATATATATTCATTTATATATATATATATATTCATTTATATATATATATATATTCATTTATATATATATATATATATATTCATTTATATATATAAAAATATTCATTTATATATATATATATATATATATATATATATATATATATATATATATATATATATATATATATAACGTTCCTATATATATATATATATATATATATATATATATTGTTATACTTGGGGAGGGTCATATTTGTTTAATTTTTGTGTAATATTGGTAGAATTAATAACAGAACACACTTACTGTTTGGTTGATTTTCGCTTCTGTGTCTTTTATATCGGTAATCTAATTTATTCGGTCCTTAATGTTGCCATTGACTGACCAACGGTCAAAAATAATACAGATACAATATAGACACAACCACATATATATAGTTTATCAAAGTTCTTTCGTTGCACATCTGCAACATCGTCAGTGGTGCTATTGTTTCCTCCCGTTGCATTGTATTTTCTACGCCATCTTTATTTAGTCTGTTTATATATTTATTTATTAGTTTATTTTATTTTGTCTTCTTTGCACATGCGTTTGCGTGTGTGTATAGTGTTTTGTTTGATGTGTGTTCGTGATTGGGTGACTGTGTATTGGTTAATGTATTCTTTCTTTACTAGTGTGTGTTTATATGTGTTTGTTGTTATTGTGGTTGTGTATGTATTTATTTATTTATTTATCTATTTATTTATTTAGATTTCTCTTAGGTCAGTGTTGTTTGTTTGGGTGTTGTTGTTATTCCATTCATTCTTTCTTTTTAGACTTGGCCTTCTAAGTTCTATTTCACTGGCCTCTCTGATTTGCCTATCTGCTGGGTCATTTCTATGTTTAGATATTATTTTAATTTCTATGTTGTCTATGTTACTGTCGTGTTATTGTCTGGCATGTTCGTATAGTACTGAACCGTTTTTTCGTCCTTTTAGTTCCCCCCAGTCTTGGTCTATCGTTTCACCTATGCTACGAGCTGTCTCGCCTATGTATGTTGTTGTCATGCTTCTGCAAGTACCCTCTGTACATTTTATGCTATAGACTACGTTTCTAGTTTTACAGTTTATGCGGGGGTTTACCTTACATATGATACATTTCCTATTAGTACAGTGGGTTTTCTTAAAAGGGTAGGTTTTGCTGATCCGGGATTTTATGGTGGTTCCTGGCTTTTCTACCACCTTAATCTTTAAGTGGGTCTTTCTCAGGGCCTTTCTACAGTGGTTAGCTAATTTCCCTCCAGGGCTAGCGTCCACAAACATGACACTCTAGTATCTCTGGTTGTCGTACCATGAGATGGCTTTCCCTATCTTATGTCTAGCCCTATCTAAGCTATTCCATGATTTGCTCCTGTATAATGGGCAAATTCCTTTCATGTCCAGTTCTATGAGTGTATTATACTTCTCCATGGCTCCTTCGTATACTCTGACTCTGTCTCGTTGGTTGTAGCCAGAGAACTGCATGCGGTTGATGAAGTGTTGGATGTATCTTTCCATTTCTGATGAGTCGCACATGCGGGACACATTCTACATCACTCGTACCAAATCTGCGATCAGAATATTAAACTTAGCACTACTGGACATTGCTGAGTTTTTGAGTATCAGGTATTTGGAGGCCATGGGTTTAGCATAGTGTGAGTGGAGAATTTGGGCTATCTCGTCTATAGTGTTAATCCAGAGTTCCGTGTCTAATACAGGTAGTCTATTGTTAGGGTGTTTGGAAGGGAAATCGATCGTTACAGTTATACTCTGGTGTATGGAATTAGCTATCTGCTTGATGCTTTCCATTGTGCTACGTTCTAAATCAAACTTGTTAGTGCTCTCTAGTGGGGATGTTCTTATAACTATATTGATATCGTCTACGTAACGAGAGTACATGATGAGGTCTATGGAGCTCTCATTAAGGAGATCTTTAAGTCTCCTTTCCCACCATACCACAAAAAGGTTGGCAACATCACCAGCTATGCTGACGCCAATGGCTTCTCCCTCATTTTGGGTGTAGATTTTCTCGTTGAACTTAAATATGTGGCCCTTTAGGGTAGTTTTGATACTAGCCCCTATTGCATGTGCGACCATTTTTCTTACCTGATCATTGTTTTGGGGGGTCCGTATAGCTTTGGTCCACCCAATCCACCTTCCCATGGGAGTCATTTTTGCCATTGAGGTTATGGTGGGGGTCTACCTCTTATAGGTCTACTAGGGCAGAAACATCTAAGGTCATGGCTGTCTAGGTAGTCAGTGTCGTAGGTAAGTCTAAGTAGGAGGCCAGTTTGTCTGTGTCGACGTCGCAGAACTCCACCTCACTCTCAATGATCATCTCCACACATCTTTTCACAGCATAATCAATGTTAATGGATGGGTACAGTGACACCACATCAATGCTGCCTATTATGCAGTTGGATAGTCTCCTGTGTTTGTTGCACTCACTGACATCACATACATCTGGGGACATCTTGATTATGGGGCGTATAACCATTGAGAGGAAGTAGGAGATCCTGTAGTTGCTAGCTATATTTGCTCCGCATACGGGTCTTGTTGGTGGTCCTGTTGTCGGGTCGTCGACTGTCTTGTGGTCTTGGGGCCATACAAGGGTGGTATGCCATTGTTAGACGCCTGGAAGTTGTTGGCAATGCGTCTGCTTTGCTTTAGGATGTCAGTCCACATCATCATGTGAGCGTTGAGGATTTTTTCTCTCCCATCGTGTGTTTGTTGTGCAATTTCGCTCATGTTGGTGATGTGGGGTTGCATAACCTCGATGCTATCTATTGACATCCTACCAGACTTATCCGTGGGTAGACACACTACCTCACCATCCCTTGGGCACTGCTTGAGGCTAACCAAGCCTTCTGCAGGTTTCCTCCCAAGTTGTTGGGCCTTTGGTCTGCTCTGTCTCTTAGTATACCTGTCTACTATTTGTCTATCTTATTTCTAGCTATGGTGAACTGTGCCTCTGTCTCGTCATCTATTTGTTGTGGTATGCAAACTCTCTTATTAAAGGGTAACCTCGTAGGATAGATATTACCCATCTTATACGTTTTGTCAGCTGGATTGAAAAATAGTTTCTGTAAGGGGTTGTCATTATATCTATCGTCATAGTTGTGTGTGTTGCTATTATTGTTATCAGGGTGGTTGTTGTTGTTTCTATCATTAGCATTATTATTATTGTTATGATTGCTAGATGTATTGTTGTTTACTTCACCATTATTGTTGTTGTTGTTGTTACTGTTATTTCTACCATTGCGGTTGTTACTTTTATTATGTTTCTTGTTTTTGTTGTGTCTATCATTGATGTTGCTACATGTACTATTTCCATTATTACCACTGTGGTTATTGTTGTTGTTGTTCGTATTGTTACCGTTATTGCTACTGTGGTTAATGTTTCTATTATTATTATTATTATTGTGGTTGTTGTTGTTCTGTCTATCGCTAGTATTATTACCATTATCACTATTTCTCACTTTCCTGCTATTGTTATAGTTATGGCTGTTATTTCTATACCCAGAGTTATTGTTTATATTACTACTACCGTTATTATTGTTGTTGTTGTCTACCTTTGCATAACAACGT
>OZ024746.1:43573543-43576043 GCA_964016885.1 Eledone cirrhosa
TCGAGAATCGACATCGAAATACTACCCGGAAGTGTGTGTGTGGCTAAGGGGAGTTAATGCATGGGGGGGGGGTAACTCCGAGGTTTCTATTACTAACTATTGAAATGTGTCTCAAAATAGACCCAAACTTCTATGGTTATGCGCAATTTCTAAAAAATTTCCAATTTAAAGTGTTTTCACTATAGAGTAGTCTATTAAGTTGTGCTGAAGGTGTTCGTATTATTATGGTGATTAACCCCGATCGTAGAGTGCCACAAATGAATATTATAGACGACGAGCGAGGATTCTAAATTAATGATCTCTGTGGTTGCAGTCTACTCAAAGGACCCGGCGCGGTGATTGCAGAATCACTTCAACACACAATGATCCCTGGTAAGTTCCGGGTCATCGCTTACTACATTGGATGTCGAAAGATAATCACCAGGGCCGACCAGAGGTCAATCCGCAGTCCTCCTGACCCCAATCTGACCATCAAATCATCCATATATGTACAACCCATACGCCACTTGCAATAGATTCATTCCCTGCACTCAGCGTACCGGTCATACTGCTCATCAGCGTTACTAGATTAATTCGTTTTTCATCTGTCCAACGATGGCACTTCCTCCGCACAACACTAACGAGACAATCAATTCATGCTTAAACTATCTATAGAGCGGTGTAGTGCAGTTCAAGTGGGTGGATGTTGTCACACCTAAAGTAGAGGTACAAATGGGTATTCGCCCTGCGAAGGGTTCTAGAGGGATGTCGCTGTTTGTGTTATATTAGATCAGTGAGTGTTCGGTATGTGGTATAAGGTGTATCCCTGGTGTTTGATGCTAGAGGTGGTGTTTGGTTCAAGTCCGACATTGCTATATATTGGGCTTAAAGTTTTGGAAGGAATGTCTGAAGCGGTGCTGGCAAGTTGCAAACACTTCAGATTTTTTGTTAAGTAGGTTACTGTTAGAGAAGATAATATTGTGGGTCTCTAGTATACAGAGGTTACAAAATTTATTAGGTGGTTTGTCCAAAGTCGCGCTACCTATCACTTCCCATTTGAGTGTGTAAGGTTTATTTTTAGTTTTTAGATAGTGTATGTAGCTAGATAGTGAGGTGGAGTTGGTTAGACTGTGCTTTTTGAACGAGTGGATGTGCGAATTATATCTGATTTTGAAGCAGTCAGAAGTGGAGCCTACATAGGTTTCTGAAGAGTTGCTAGTTGTGACGGTGCATGAGTATATGATATCCTTGGTTAGGCATTTTTTATCTAATGGGCAGGTTCTATTAGCTCTACAGTTACAATTATCCTGTGTGTTAGTCTGCTGGTTATAATGCCGTGCAGAAGTCTGGGTGGTAGCTATAGGATTTTGGACATTCGGGTTGTCGACCCCGGTGTTATTTCTTATTATAGTGTTATTTCTATGGTTGCTTGCTACAGAGGTATTTAGAAGGTTTACCTCCTGTTGTGATTTCGTTTGTTGGAAGTAAGAATTAATTTTACTTTTATTGCTGCTAGCTATGTGGTATGCTAAGTTAGGCGTCGTAGTGTATGAGATTTTAATAGTGTTTTTGTTTAAAAGGTTGTGGTACTTGTGTCCTAGAGGGAAGTTTTTATCTAGTAGTGAGAAGGAAGCCCTAGGTATGTTGGTGGAGACATTTAGGTTTAAAGGAGGGTTGAAAAATGTATTATTTCTTCTTCTATTTTTATTTTTAGTATCTGGTGTATTGTTTCTTCCTAAGGGACTACGGTAGTTTCCGTGGTAATGGTTACTTCCGGTGGCACCCTCCGTTTTGATGCACTTGCGGTTGCTATTCCTATTATTAGGTTTCCTCATGGACATGTTGTAGCTATGCGTTTTCTTAGGTAGGAACTCAATCTCTATATTATGGCCGGATCTAGCTAATGCTTGATTATAATATTGTGAGTTTTTGCTAAATATGTTTGCGTCATAGGATAGATTAGAGATTCTATTGGATACTCCCTTAGAGATAGAGTTTAATATTGATCTAGGGTGACTAGACTTGGTATCTACGTAAATGAGTTTTTCGTTGGGTTTATGGAAAGGTGTATATATTCTTGAGTCTAGGTATAGTGTGGTGTCTAGGAAGTTAACATTTTTAGTGTTTTTGTCCATGGTGATACTAAGGTTAAAGTTTTTGAATGTCTTGTGCAATAGTTTTCTAGTTCTTTCTATATTAATTTTTTTATATTCTATAAGTAGAAGTGCATCATCGCGGTACAAACCACCGTTGAGGTAAGGGAGGTCCTTATGTATTTCATTAAGAAGGTATAGGCCGACCAAATCAGTGACCTGCGCCGAGTCACTATATCCCATGGTTATGTGCGTATCCTTGCGTGTCCATAGTTGGTCCTCGAAGGTGATTATGGTTTTACGGGCCGCAAGGATGACATCTATCTGGGCTCTAGTCAGGTCGCTATTGTTCATGGCCATGATTAGTGCCTTATTTAATAGGATAGGGGAAATAGAGGTGTAGTATGAATTGATATTAAATTGAATAA
>OZ024746.1:43581043-43716043 GCA_964016885.1 Eledone cirrhosa
TCAGCCCCCTACTATTTATTATTGCCCTTCAGGCTATAACAGAGGAGTTCAAGACAGGCTGCCCATGGGAACTCCTATACGCAGACGACCTGACACTCATAGCGGAATCAATGGCCGAGCTAGAGAAGAAATTCCAAACATGGAAGCACGGCCTAGAGTCAAAAGGACTTAAAATTAACCTGGCTAAGACCAAAGTTCTAGTTTGTAGGAAAGAAAACAAGGCGGCGGTCCCTTCTGGGAAATGGTCGTGCTCGGTATGTAGGAAAGGCGTAGGTAGAAACTCCATTTTATGTCCTAAATGCAAAGTATGGGTGCATAAAAGATGTAGTGGGATCACAGGTAAGCTAACTAAGAACATAGACTTTACATGTGGCCGGTGTTCTGGTGCAATAAGTAGCAGCAAGTGCCCACAAAATACTAGCTCTTTCAATTGCGCAGAGGGTTCTATAGAAATAGTGGACAGCTTCCGTTACCTGGGCGATAAAATCAGCAGTGGGGGAGGGTGCTCTGAAAGTACTGTAGCTAGAGTTAGAACTGGTTGGAAAAAGTTCAGAGAGCTTATACCACTATTAGCCGCTAAAGGGTTCTCCCTAAAAATGAAAGGCAGGTTGTACGATGCCTGCATACGAACAGCAATGTTGCATGGTAGTGAGACCTGGGCATTGTGTGCAGAGGATATACGCAGACTAGAGAGGAACGAAGCTTGCATGCTCCGCTGGATGTGTAACAGTAATATACGTGAACGGCAAAGCATAAACGAACTAAGGAAAAAATTAGAGATAAGAGGGATCAGATGTTGTTTACTCGAGAGAAGGCTGCGTTGGTATGGACACGTGATGCGCATGAAAGTCGATAGCTGTATAACAAAGTGCAGGGCAATAAAGATAGACGGTAGCCACGGAATAGGCAGACCTAGAAAAACATGGGATGAGCTGATAAACTCCGACCTCACACACTTACACCTCTCCAAGACAATGTCACTGGACCGAGACCTTTGGCGGTTCTCAGTAACAGAGAAGACCCGCCTTGCCAGTAGGCATCTCTAACAAAATACACCCCGTCCCGCCACCACCCCCACCCCATCCACACCACCCCGTTCTATGTAAAGTTATGTTGGTGCCGCGCCATCCAGGCCGAAACAAATGAGATCGTGTAGGTGTCACGACAAAAAAACACACAGTCCACGCTGTAATGTGGCCGTGTAGGCAACACGGTAAAAACCTCCCAGACCCACACTGTAAATGTGGTTGGTGTTAGGAAGGGCATCCAACTGTAGAAAACCTGCCAGACAGTCCTATGCGAGCAAGACAATCACTCTTGCCTCAAGTGGGACTACCCCCGTCCAAACCCATGCAAGCGTGGAACACGGACGTTAAACGTTGATGATGATGATGATGATGATATGTATATATATATTTATATATATATATATATTTATACATATTTATATATATATATATATTTATATATATTTATATATATATATATATATATATATTTATATTTATATATATACATATATATATTTATATATATATATATTTATATATATATATATTTATATATATATATATTTATATATATATATATATATATTTATTTAATTTATATATATATATTTATATATATATATATATATATATATTTATTTATTTTATATATATATATATATATATATTTATTTATTTTATATATATATATATATATGTATATATATTTATTTATTTTATATATATATATATATATATAAACGGAAAAAATGAAACGAAATTTCATTTCTCACTCTTAGTACGGCTGTTACTTAAATATAATATGTACACGTACATATATATGTGTATACAGACGTACAGTAGTATGTATATATATATACATACATGCACAAATATATATATGTACGTATGGATTCACCGAACATTTATTATAATGCTCGGTGTGTTTATAAACAAACTTCCCGTATTAAGCCGTACTGTCCAGCAACCATCGTTGCTCGTTTGTTCAACACTGACAAAGGAACGTTGTACTAGTTTCAAGCTTATTAGCTATCGTCAGCAACGTATACCTTCCTGCCAGATTGTTGAACATATATACTTACCTTATGCATATTAACGGCTGAGTAGCCCAATTTGCATATCGAGTGGGTTAATCGGCCGGGTGCACCGAAAACGATAAACGGAAAAAATGACGTCTGTATACATATATGTATGTCCGTGTACATACTTATATTTAAGTAACAGCTGTACTAAGAGTGGGAAATGAAATTTCGTTTCATTTTTTCCGTGTATCGTTTTCGGTGCACCCGGCTGATTAACCCACTCGATATGCAAATTAGGCTACTCAGCCGTTAACTTGCATAAGGTATGTATATACGTTCAACAATCTGGCAGGAAGGTATACGTTGCTGACGATAGCTAATAAGCTTGAAACTATGTACAGCGTTCCTTTGTCAGTGTTGAACAAACGAGCAATGATGGTTGCTGGACAGAACGGCTTAATAGGAGGGAGCAGAGGTTAAGAGTTTAAATAAAGTCCTCGAATTTGGGGCATAATTTAGCCAGCATAACAAAATATATTTAAAATATATAACTAGAAGTTTTGTTTTGAAAATAGCGAGAAGGTTAATGTTTAAATAAGATCCCCGTATTTTGGGCATAATTTAACAAGCATAAAACAATAATACAAGATTTGTTTTGAAAAATACGCTAGGAGTATCGAGTAGAAAAGCAAAGAAAAGCAAATGATTGGACTAAGGAATTAAAATGGTGACAGGAGTGAAGAAATATTTGTACGTTACATTACACCATGAAAGCAGCCATCTGGAATAGGAATTGGCAGATTTTGAGGTTTCGTACTTGCAGAATTTATTTTATATATGGATAGAGGGAGGGGGGGGGGATTGGAGGCAACCAGCATGATATAGGGGTGAAGATAGGAGGGAGCAGAGGTTAAGAGTTTAAATAAAGTCCTCGAATTTGGGGCATAATTTAGCCAGCATAACTAAATATATTTAAAATATATAAGTAGAAGTTTTGTTTTGAAAATAGCGAGAAGGTTAATGTTTAAATGTATATATACATATATAGACATATACATATATATGTATATATATATAACCCTGATAAAAAAAGTGTTGCGAGGAACTTTCAGCTGTGTCGAAGACATGAAAATCTCCCTTTAGTTCGTTTTATGATAAAATTTACTCAGTAAAGTGTGGCATCATATAAGTGAGATACAGGTCATGGATTATTTCAAAGGTAAATAGTTCCTGCTTGAGTAGTAACTTAACCTGTAAAACCCCCCTCCAACCCTTGCTAACAAGATAAATGAACATTAAATGATGAAGATGATAGACAAAGTCCTAGAAGCCCCTATCTGCTGCATTATTGTGGGATTAATTGTCTCTGTCTAAGATGAACATATATAATACTAGTTAGATTCATGAGCAGCTTTGTACTAGATGTATTTAAAAGTCTCAAATTATATTTTGCCAGTAGCCCACTTTGATAGCTTTTCTTTACTGCCTTTCTTAAACAATCCTTAAGTTTGTAAACTGATTATTTGCTTGGTTTGTTTCTGGTCAACTTATATATCAACCATTTGTGATGTCAAGAGCTGCTCTATATTTTCTGGCTTTAGTTCAACAGTAACTAATGAGAGGAATAGTATATGTGATATCTTATTGTTTTGAGGGTTAACATTTGCTAAATATTACTTTAGGTGGTATATTTGAGGTCAATTCTTCTTGTGTGTTTATTTCACTAATGCATAAAGCCATACTACTAACAACTCATGGAGACATTCTGCACTTTTAGCAAAGAAATATCTCGTTTCTATGATATATGTTTATATATATTTATGTATGTGTGTTGTAAACTCTAATAAAATATACATGCAAAGGTATATACAGAGATGTATATAACTATTAATTTGAAATTACAATCTATTTATGCCATACACAGCACTGTTGCAATTGCTAATACAATCACATTAGTAGTGGAAAAACTTGTATGCATACAGCAGTCTTTATAATATAATTTTGCCCTATTCTATTTTATTAGCTGTGAGAATGTTACGGTGTTACCAACCACTTTTGTTGTTCAGCAATTGAATTTTCATGGAAATAAGCATGAATACTGCAATGTACACACACACACACACAAACACACATGCGCACACATACACACACACAAACACACATGCGCACACGCACACACACACACACACACACACACACACACACACACACACACAACATATGCAATACATTCTCTAATCCTAAAATGCACTACTGGTTTATAACCAAGCATCTTAATACATATATTTCCCAATAGATCTTTCAATAAATATTTATGCAATAGATACAGATTGCTCAACATCTTGAAGAAGATCTAACAATGTAATCTAATATACATATAGATACAAAATTCACTAGCAAGAACAAATATTAATATCAAAATTAATTAAAAAAATGTATTCATAATGTAGGTGTTAGACTCCAGGTTCTTAAAATGGTGAAACACTATTTATAAAACATAGTACATATGTTGTGTTGGTTTAGTAGATTTCATGAGTGTTGATTTGGAGATAAAATCCCCATGTTGCAACAGAAGTGTGTATAAGTACATTTCAACTAGCTCACCACTAATCAAATGGAATATCCAAAAGCTACACTTAAAAGGCTTGTATACAATTCTTTCCTCTGCTGATGAAATCAAATTAGAAACAGAAACATAGTGCCATATCTGGAGTAAATTGATTTTTTTTTCTGTAATCATACTTCCTTATGTATTTTGTTTTTATATTTTGGCATTCATATTATATTTCATTATATTGGTTCTACTTCAGTATAAATTTTATAATGAAATATCAAAAATTGTATTGAGAAATATATATATAAAGATTTCTGTCTTTAAAACAACAGAGAACTGTCTCTGTACATTCTGTACATAAGCTGTGTGTATGGCAGATTCTACACTTGTTTGTAAGATACAATCGTTGAGCAGCAATAGTGGCTTTTATGATAACAGCCTTACTAACTTACAGCTAATGACTAGAACTGCATTTATCATATTGCTACAGGTACACGGCTATTCCCTCTACTAATAAGATTGAATAAGATATCATAAAATAACATGGTATATGAGGGTAATTTCATATTTATTCTAAATTAATACAGGGTAAATTCATGTTTATTCTAAAATTAATATTTATACGTCTTTAAATATTTAGCATCTATAACCACGCATGTATGTCAGATTAAATTATTTTGGCTCTACTCTAGACCATTCTGTATGTATTACATGATAATATATCAAAGGACTTATTGAAAAATATGTGTATTGATCTCCTACACTTTAAAACTTGTAACATAAGTTGTATATGCTTTGGTAGATTTCATGTCTATTCCCCAGAATTTTCAAATCTTGAGCAGAGAGAGTAAATGGTATAATAACAGATTTACCACCTCACCATTGATAATGTAGAATAGTCTGTGGATACATTAGAAATACTGCTCTATGAAAACAAGTATTTTTTGTGTGATTGAATTAACTATTAAAACTCAGGGCAGTATCTTTATACGTAAACTTAAACTTTATACTTATATTTAAATAAAAATATTTATATTATGTCTTTCTGTATATATCATCATACCATTGAATATATATTTGATTATAATATTTTAGCTCTACAATATAACATTGAGCACTATATATCTATTACACAAATATATTGAATAACATGTGTAGAAATACATGTATTAAGGTCCTAGTTTTAAACTAGTGTAGTACTTAAACCTATTTTAGGCTGTACACATATAGCAGCTTTCAGGTTTACTCTCCAGAAGAATCAGTGATAAATAGTAATAGTTGGTATATTAACAAAGTTACTTCATCACCATTAATAACATGGCACAACCAAAAGATGTATTTTTAAAAAATCTTATATGAAATTCAATTGGTAATGAAATATTTTCACACACACACACACTCACACACTCACACACTAACTGTTCACCTGTCACACACATATGACCCCCACTGCAAACCCCATCTACAGCACTAACTAACTGAGACACCACCTCCAAAAACACCACTAACCCCTTCCCATTTCCCTGGCCATCAATTTTTGCTCTCTTTCACACACACACCTTGCACTCTACCACCACCACACCTTGTCCCTACTATTACATACACAGACACGTACACACATGCACTATCACCACAGTGCCCCACCAACTTACTTCCGTTCTGTGTGTGCCACAAACCCCCCTTTCCACTTCTGCCCTATCCAAACCTTCCTTGGCTTTGCTGCAACAAGTTCTTGACCACTGCTGTCCTCTGGATTATACGTGAATACTTCAACACAAACACACACATACAGAGACATACCCATACATCATGATTATATTACACATATATATTATATATATATATGTGTGGAAAATGGACATTAAATGGTGATGATGATGATGATATTACATATATATATATATATACATATAAGCTTCAGATAAAATATGTTTCAGTATTTGTTTCAGCACTCCATATCTTGAGTTCAAGACAATCGATTGGCAGAATTATTATCAAACCATCATACAAGCTTCTTGTTGTATCTCATATGGCTCTTTGTGTTTTGAGATCAAATTCATCACCATTCTGTAATCCGATGAACAGTAATTTCATCAAGTATAATGTAAAAAGAAACTGTTTATGAAAATCACAAAACTAATATGACTTCAGTTCCTAAGCACTTCATGCATCAAGACAGTGCATTAGAATATTATTTTTTTTTTTCAGAGTACTGAGGATTCTCTGTGTATCACATAAAGATATACCACAGGATGCAATAAGAAGTATATATACAAAATATATATTTATTATTGAATGCTGTTTTTATCAGACATAATTTTACACATTCCTTTATCATGATAATCTCCTTTCATAATATCTTCTGCCTATTCATCTACATGAGTGAAGGCATGGCTCATCAAGATGGCTAAGAAACTAAACAGACTCTATCCATAAATTATAATCAAAATCACATGATAATCTGTGTGAATTGAAAGACATGTCATTGTTTTCTATTTTTACAAAGAATTGACCAGAACGAAGTTGAGAACGAAGGTTAGAAGTATGAGAGTAAATTATAAAATAATATATGGTAGCCTGGATAAAAAAAAATAATAAAAAATGTAAATATAATACTATGACTTATAACTTCCCACAATCCATAAAATTAGCTCTGCTTTGCACAGTCAACAACCTACTTATTAGCGTTCCCATACAATTACTTAATGAATGCAGTTTATACTCTACACAATTACTTCTCAGTGCTATAATTCTTTTCATAAGAAGCAACAGTAAAATAATAAACAACAATTCAATGATGTAGATTATTAGATATAATTCAAATATATCTCCACTCCTTCAAAAAACAATACTTCATGCACACCTTTCGAAAACAGAGATACAGTGATACTTGCACAATATTATTAGTAAAACTTCGTTTACACAAAAGTAGAGCCTAGAAACAAAATTGCATTTGTGAATACAATTATGTTTCCATAAATCTTACACTGAAAAAAATTAATCCTAATGCATACGAGGTTTTCTAAGTCTTCAGCTGGTGGTATGATAATATGGCTAATTTTCTTTTCTTCTTATTACATAGATATCAGATTTATAAAATAACATTATTCTTAGAAGCATCAATAGCAAACCACATATTCTTTACGACAAGCAGCCTTCTGATCATCATGCTTTTCTCATATCTCTATGATAAATAACAAATAGTCATATGAAGAACTTTTGAAAGTTTTAGAAAATACAAAGTCGGATTAAAACTGAAATATCATCAAGCCCTAACTTATAATGCTACCATGTATTAAGGGACATATAATCTGTATAAAATATGAAATATATAAATACGACATGCAAAGCATCTCTGAAAAGCAAAATCTTCAAGATAATTATAAACATGTGAGAAAAGGAACTCATAGTGTGCTATAATGTTTGAAATATAGTATCAATATAAATAACTGTAGAAGTAAGAATGTACATAAAGGACATGAAATTATTCTTTACACCTAAATGTAACCCTACATGGAATAATATAACCACTGAAAACAATTTCAGGAAATATAAGAAAAACTACAACATTAGAAATAAAATAGGACTTTAATTATACAAGGCAATTATACTCTAGGTGAAATAAGAGAAAGGAAAAGCATAAATGAATCTGCTATAAACCTCCTAAACGTATGCAACAGTCTACATAATAAGGCAAAATAACAAAAGAAACTAGAACTGATATAAACAGAAAAAAATATACCGGTAAGTTAGTATAAAATACAAAAAGGCATTAACTGAAGAAGAAAAGATATGCCAATTATATCCCAATTTTAAGAGAGGAAAACAAAATTATGTTGACAGAATTAAAGACATTCTTATTCAACAGTGAAAGCTTTGAGAAGAGAATGAATAATTCAAACAAAATAAATGTTCATAGAAAAAAACTTCAAAGTAAAAGTAATGTACCTTTTATATGCATTTTAAAATTTAGTGTAATATGTAGGCAAACTAATGTTTTTATATTTTATCATTTTGATTGCACTTCAGTACCTATCATGTAATTTTCAATTGCTTTAAAATATATCTTATGAAGCTCTAATACAACATTTCAATTATAAGTTTCTATGAAATGTAGTTGAAATATTTATTGCGAAATATATTGAAGTGTGTATCTAAGAAAACTTTACAATTTAAGAGAAAAGTTGATAACAAGTGAGGTGAATCAAGCCATATCTTTCCTGCTTGTCAAATTATTACACTTCTTCTTTGAATTACAATGTTAATATACGTATACTAGATTATGTTAAAAATATAACTTATAGGAAATTTTATGTCGCAGAACATAAAAATCCACCTAAATCTTATCAAAAATCAACTTTCAAAAACTAATTAAATGGAAGAATGATAGTATAATCATAGCATCAAGTAATATGAAGATAGAATGAATTAGAGACATGTTTTTCCTCAATAGAGACATATATAAATAAGCCTGTATTGATAAAGATGCAAGTGTGAAATGACTATCAAGCAATGTATCAAGCAATTGTTCTATAGTAGGTCAGATTTCTGTGAATGATAATAAATGTGAATAGTTTCAGAAAACGAGTATTGTGAAAATGAAATTAAAGATATCTTCCAAATACAATTCTTAAATTTTACAATTCAACAGACCCTGTAATTTGATTTAAATTATAGCTTTCAAAAGTGCAAATAGTTGGGGTAACAGGAAGCTAAATTCTTTGACAATAACAAAAGGAACACTTGTTATTTAACAATAAACTCAGTAGCTGTAATGTATGTGTATGACAAATTCATTGTTTTCTCCATTTTATTTATTTTCTAATCGAATGTGTTTTTACAAACTTTATATTATATGCGTGGACAAAATGCATCCATATCTAAACTACATAGGATCTACATATTGTAATTAAAATCTGCCTAGCTATCTCAGATCAGCCTTACACTCTATAATATAGAAACATAATCTTTATGTTCTTACTGAACAATTAAATACAAAATTGTATGAAAATACCAAAGCCCATTCACAAGATAGATTAAGACTATATATTTGTAAATTTTCTAGCTAAAGCAATATTATTCACAATATTATAGTTTTTTAATGATTTTGCTTGATAGTATATTGAAGTAACTTCTTAAGTAACATTTTATTTTTAGTTTGTAGCAATAATATCAATTTTATATAACATTAACAAGAGAAATTTAATCACTGGACTGGTAAAATGTAATGTATTGATTAATTATTTTCATATAGCATATAAATGTTGGATATTTCATAAAAGTTTCTGATTTTTACATATTTATTTACGCTACAGAATAGCACTATTTTGCTTTCGAGAGATATGACCTTCATCGTTAAGATCAAAGATATTATTAATGTCTAACTTTTTACTTTTAATAAAATGCAAGTTTGCTTTTCAATTCTATTTTGTTATTTAAAATGTTACATATTAAATTATCTTATTCATATTTTTAATTTTGCTGGAAATATTTTCATCAATTCAAAGTATTTCCATGATATGCCAAAAAGATTTAACTGCATGATATGCATTGAATTTGATTAAATCAGAAGGTTATATATTTATCAGTGCAAAGGTTCTTTTAATGATATATTATTCACTGTATTAGGAATATTGTTTAAATTGCTTTTCCCTCTTTGATTGTTGAATTACCAATGTATTTATTATTTATTTAATGTTTTGTTTGATTGTTTCATATCTGTTTTTCAGGCTTGCATAAGTGATATGATATTTGGCAGATTAATCATTTCAAAAGAAGGGTGTCCTAGTTAATACTAGCTATGAGGACAAAAGCAAACTGATAAAAGACCAATTTTTTGTTGAAATATATAACCATGTAATCAAATAGATAGATTAACCTAACAAATATTGTCACTCTTTCATGGTCACTACTATACAACAAAAAATATTGAGACACCTCTAAAATTCATCCCTAATTCATTACATTTTCCATTTATAATTTTAGTCAATAATGTAATTTTTAATGCTTACTGATTTTCACATTTCTTTTAATGCAAAAGTTAATATAACAGATTTTAATTTCATCTTATCATTGACAACATCAATCAATTTTAATAAAATAACCTAGGTTGAATTCTAAGGTTATAGTAGACAACTTTTCAATTTTTTTATTTTCACTTTTATGATCAACTTTTCACATATAACCTCTTCATCTTGTAAAAATCAATTTAGAAAATTATTCTGTCACCTACATAGAAAATTGGTTTTTCATAATGGTAGAGAAATTTGGACTTCGTTACACTTCACTGATAAATGAAAAAGAAAAATGCCAAAATGTACATCTTACATTGATGCTGCTTTTTGTAGCTTAACATGATGTCAATAAAATATATTAGGCAGAAACCAAAGCCAAAAAAATGAAACAGTTTGAAGTTTATTAGTATATATTGTTCAAATGTGATCTGTTAAATCACACACAAAAGATAGTTGATAAATGAGTTCATAAATAGCATCAATCAGGAAATATATGATTGATATTTTTTTAATTCCATTTATGATTGAACATGACCAGCATAGAGATATTTTTACCGGGTTTATTGTTCACCATTTATTAAATCTGCTCTTTTTGTCACTTTAAATGTATTCATAAAAAGTTTCAATTAATAATACAAAAATATTGTTAAAAGTTGTTTTTATTATGATACATGAAATACTATAAAAAGTTGAATGCAGAATATTAAATTATTCTTCGTGTAATATAAAATATTAATGATGCATCTCAGTAATGAAAGATAAATATCAAAGGAATATGGATTAAAAGATTTTATTTGAAAGTAAGTAAATATCTCAAAGCAATTTCTACAGGACAAATAACAATATTATTCTACATGAAAATTTAGAGCCAGCAAGCATACTGATATTATTAAATAAAATGAAGTATATGCTATTTAATTATGTATTTAACACTAAGTAAGGATAAGCACATTTAAATTGGTATCTCTCTATATAAACACCAAATTATATCTTAATCTAATTTTCTTGGTTCATCTATCATTTTAATATGCATATGAAGCTATAATAGATTAGATTGGTCAGCAATATGGCAAATTACTACTCTATGACATCATGTTTGTGAGGCTCAAAATTCTGAGATTTTAACCTCATTATTTCTTCCAAGCACTTTCATTTCTCTCTAGTATCAACCAACTGATACCTTTAATGCCAAAATGCTCTTTCATCCCACCTGTGATCTATACTTTATTGAAGTTAATGCTTCATATCCAGTAATTCCTACTTAATTCACTTTCTAGTTTCAGCAGAATGTCCACATTCAATGTCAATGTGTGTCTATCAATTTTTTAATTCATGCTGCATATATTATATCCTCTGTTTCCACTAATATAGAAACACTTTCTTTCTGACAGAGATGCCAGCTGACTGAAACTTTAACATTACCATTTTAGCTTTTCTTTCACTGCAAAAATATATGGACAAGATTTTTAACTGCCAACATAAATCTCTATGAATCTTTTCAAAATACCATCCATGCTAATACAAGATTCATTCCTGCAATCATTGCCTGCCATATCCATCTTATCATTTCTAATTTCTTGTAACACTTGTTTAACTAAGGGAGTAATAAGGCGAATATCTCCATTGCTTGGTGTTTTCAGCTTCATACAAATGTGAATAATTATTGTATATTGAAAGTTGATATTAATTAGCAATATAGCAAATTGGAACTTTTGTGATTTAAGGATAATTATCTATATGAAGTAATAAAACAAGTAGCAGAACTGAAAATAAATTATAATTTGTTTGTAATATAAAAGCAATCCACTTGGATGCTTGGCATTTCTTTACAAAAGTATCTTCTTCCATACGATTCACATATCTGTATCAGCTCAGTCTTCTCTCTTGCATGCTACATCTGATACCTTGCAAATATGATTTTCATCTCAGCTCGTTTGTACTCAGGCATTCATGCATACTAACATAATACATATAGTTGAGTGTGCTTGTTTTATTTCTTTCAAGTTTTTGCATTCAATACCCACGTTTCTTTACCAAGGAACATCACAATTTTTATGCAGACATTTTACAATTTATCCTTCACTTTTTGTTGTCAGTGGAGATAGTAATTTATTGAACTTTTTCCATAGCTAATTAAAGTCACCTAGGTAACAGAAGCAATTTCTTACCAACTATTTCTAGGAAGTTCCTTTCCTATGCATTTGAAATATATTTAATCTTTGTATTTGCTGGGATTACTTTGAAGCATGGCAACTTTAGACTGGTTCCACATTTGGAACTTCTTTCTAATTCTTTGATAGATTCAGCAATAAGTATATACATATGATCTATGTGTTCTTATATAAGTATATATAAGTAGAGATATGTAACTGAAATATTGCTAGCCCTCCTACTTATCTCATCCTCCCTAAGAAAATCACATTTGTCCCAAACAACACTTTTTTGAAATAGAAATAATTCATAACTTACAAGATGTATTTGGAGGAATAAAAGAGAGAGTAAGAGGGGGAGAGGGATTGAGAGATATATATTAAAAGAGAGAAAGAGAGATAGAACATAGCAGTCAATTCTCCATCAAATAACACCCTACTATCTTAACCATTTTGTTTCCATATTTCTAATGAAATATTGTGTACATGAATGAGTTATTGAAGAATTTGGAGGGATTTCTTAAAGCTGTTATTTCATTATTAAGATGACTTTACAAAGCTATATATATATATTGAGATTGACGAATATAGGGTCCAAGAGGCAATTAAGGAAATAAAAAATGGTAAGGCGGCTGGACCATCGGGAATAGTTGCTGAGATGCTGAAGGCATCAGGGGATGTAGGCACTAAGCTGGTTGCATGCATCATCAATCAGGCAATATATGGTGGTGTCATACCCAAAGACTGGTGCAGCAGTATTCTCATAAATTGCTATAAAGGTAAAGGGGATGCTCTGGAGAGGAGCAATTATAGGGGTATAAAACTGATGGATCAGGTTATGAAAGTGGCAGAAAGGATATTAGCACAACTAATTAGAGAAAGGGTCAAACTAGATGAGATGCAGTTTGGTTTTGTGCCTGGCAAGAGTACAACAGATGCCCTCTTCTTGGTGAGACAATTGCAAGAGAAGTTCTTAGAGAAACATAAGCCACTATACTTAGCCTTTGTTGACCTAGAGAAGGCCTTTGATAGGGTACCTTGATCTGTCATCTGGTGGTCCCTAAGGAATCTAGGTGTTGAGGAATGGCTTGTGAGGACAGTACAAACTTTGTACAGAGGTACTGTCAGTAAAGTCAGGGTAGAAATGGAGTTTAGTGAGGAATTCCAGATACAAGTAGGAGTACATCAAGGTTCGGTCCTCAGCCCGCTCTTGTTCATTATAGTCCTCCAAGCCATAACAGAGGAGTTTAAAAGTGGCTGTCCATGGGAACTTCTTTATGCTGACGATCTGGTTCTTATAGCAGAATCAGTAGAGGAGCTAGAGAATAAATTCTGGCTATGGAAACAGCAGTTGGAAGCAAGAGGACTGAGAGTGAATCTAGCTAAGACAAAAGTGTTGATGAGTAGAAAAGAGGACAAAACCCTGATTCCGTCAGGGAAATGGCCATGCTCGATATGCAGAAAAGGAATTGGCATAAATTCTATAAAATGCACACAATGCAGATGCTGGGTACACAAGAGATATAGCGGGATAGCAGGCAAACTAACAGGTAGGGAGAAATATATATGCAGTAGATGTACAGGGAAATTAGACAGTAGAAGTCGCATTGATAGACACATTTTTCAAATGCAGGCGGGTGCTATAGAAATGGTGGATAGCTTCCGGTACCTAGGAGATCAGATTAGCATGGGAGGGGCGTGTTCGAGGCCATAGTATCTAGAATAAGGACGGGTTGGAAGAAGTTTAGGGAGCTGCTTCCTCTGCTGACGAAAGAAGGGTTTCTCCCTGCGTACAAAAGGCCGGTTATATGATGCCTGTGTGAGGAGTGCGATGTTGCATGGTAGTGAGACATGAGCAGCAACTGCAGAGGATATGTGACGGCTGGAGAGAAATGAGGCAAGCATGCTCCGTTGGATGTGCAGTGTCAATGTGCGTGAACGACCCAGTATGAATGTGTTGAGAGAGAAGCTGTGTCTGAGAGGGATAGAATGTAGTGTACGAAAGAGGAGACTGAGGTGGTATGGACATGTGATGCGCATGGCGGATGACCGATGGGTGAAGAAGTGCCAGGAATTGCCAGTTGAAGGAAGACGTGGTAGAGCTAGACCACGAAAAACATGGGCGGAGGTGGTGAGAACAGACCTCAGATGATTGAAGCTCACGGAGGAGATGATGAAGGACCATGACAAGTGGAGAGTTGCTGTGCTGAATAAGATCCATCCCACCCTTGCAAGCAGGGAAGAGCGGACTTAAAATGATGATGATGATGATGATATATGGGAACGGAAATCAGGTATGAAAACATCCTTCTTGTCCGTTCCCTTGTCTTTCGATTGGATTGCCTTGGAAATGAAACCTTATTACATATTGATGCCGTTTGTCTGATTGAATAATCACATAACCACAAACATCATTGAAATATATATCACAGCTTTGTTAATAAAGAACTCTTTAACATCTACACCGAACTTATATATATCAAAGATATCATCATCATCATCAGGTTTAGCGTCCGTGTTCCACGCTTGCATGGGTTTGGACGGGGGTTTTCCCACTTGAGGCAAGAGTGGTTGTCTTGCTCGCATAGGACTGTCTGGCGGGTTTTCTACAGTTGGATGCCCTTCCTAACACCAACCACATTTACAATCATCATCATCAACGTTTAACGTCCGTGTTCCACGCTCGCATGGGTTTGGACGGGGGTAGTCCCACTTGAGGCAAGAGTGATTGTCTTGCTCGCATAGGACTGTCTGGCAGGTTTTCTACAGTTGGATGCCCTTCCTAACACCAACCACATTTACAGTGTGGGTCTGGGAGGTTTTTACCGTGTTGCCTACACGGCCACATTACAGCGTGGACTGTGTGTTTTTTTGTCGTGACACCTACACGATCTCATTTGTTTCGGCCTACACGATCTCATTTGTTTCGGCCTGTATGGCGCGGCACCAACATAACTTTACATAGAACGGGGTGGTGTGGATGAGGTGGGGGTGGGGGGGGGGTGGGACGGGGTGTATTTTGTTAGAGATGCCTACTGGCTGGAGTAGGTTTTACTATATATATTTAGGTAAGGCGGGTCATCTCTGTTACTGAGTACCGCCAAAGGTCTCGGTCCAGTGACATTGTCTTGGAGAGGTGTAAGTGTGTGTGGAGAGGTGTAAGTGTGTGTATATATATATATATATATATATATATATATATATATATATATATATATATATATATATGTATACACACATATATATATATATATATATATATATATATATATATATACATTTTGACTTCACATCAAACCTCTATGGCAAAATAATTTTAAAATTATCTAAAAATCCATCTTTTTATGAGAATTAAATGAAACATCACATCAATAAAAAAAACTTCAGAAAAGAAAGACATAAACATTTGGAAAAGATGTGTGCACACAATTATATACTATACCAAGGAATACTGCTGAATGAAATGGTGTGTTACTGTGGGTAGTAGAGGGGGCAAATGTGCTTCAATAAATGCACACTCTCACAAATAATATTATTGTCTGTAGACCAGCTTCTCTGAATGTCTCGAATGCCACACACTGAAAAAGGTAGTTTACTGATTTTACTGATAAATCATAGTATTTCAGTAGTTTATTCAAAGTAAAAGCTATTTATAAATAGCAACATTTCTGAGAATCTCAGAAGATGGATGCTGCTGTACTTGGCAATACTGGAGGTGTGATATAAAGTGAGTAGAATTAAACTGTCCACATAAGTGAAAAAGACTAAACAAAACAAATAAAAATATATTTTAAAGTTTAATTGATTTCTATTAAGTACTCCTTCTTAAATTTTAATCAATTTATATTTAAGACGTTTAAAATGTAATCTAGAAAATGATCAGTCAGAAAAGTACTTGTAACATAAATTGATATCAATGTATTTAATGTCTACTTGTATTTAATATTGCATCACAATTCTTTTCAAACAGAATGCATTTAATTCAAATATTTCAGTCAAAGCATGCAGAAACCATTTATTTGATGAATTGCTAGCTAATGAAGAAAATAATTATATTTCGAACTGTTTGCTAAAATCGCTTTCAAATTAGAATAAAATTAGGTCCTTGTAAATAAATATCATTAGATTTAGAGTGAATGAAAATCACATAAAAAAAATAGCTATAATTTGTAATTTTAGTATGAGAACTAAAGTCTAAATGTGATTCATTTTAAACATAAAATACTATGTATCAAAGATTTTATCATCTTAGGTATCTAGGAAAAACAGTTGACAAGAAAGTATCACGTCCATTTAAATAGTTCTATTATGAATATTACAAGACTAGTATTTTTAATCGCAATGAAACTACTTAGACTACAAAAGTAGAAAAGATTAATAGAATAGCATAATATTCTGTGTATAAATAGGTAATATATGAGTTGTTTATTATATATGTTTATCATAAGCAATTTTCTATTTCAAACATTTTTGATAGACTATTCTAAGAGAAAGATTTTTCTGGAAAGCAGTTGTATTTTACACATCCATTAGCACTGTGTACTGTTAGTGCTGTTTAACCAAAGGTCAACCCTAAACAGAACAGACTTATGATCAAATGTATTCCAGCCATAACCATCCAGTAGTTTAGTGTATGAGGGTCAGCTGAAAATCTCATAGCAGTAAAGGAGTGATGCATGGAGTTCAACTCTTTTCATTAATAATTGCATTGTTTCTTTCCATTAACTATGTTAAAAAATAAACCTTTTTGGGTCATTCCATGAAAGCACCTTGGTCAGTGTATGAATGTTTCAGCTGACCCTCATATATAAATGCCATATTCAATGTGTCATTCATTTTTTAGAACAATGTTGTGTTATTTGAGAAATATTTAACTGCTATTTACAGTGAGTTTAATTACTTTGGTATATAGAAGATCCTTTGTTAGCTCATACAGTGTATATGAACAAGATAAGTTCACCAATAAGTAGGGGTTAATGGAAGGAAGTAGATTTCTTAGTTATAAAAAGAAAACATTTATATTCGTGAGAACCCTAAACATAGAATTGTTGTGATTATATATCTAATAAATAAACTGCCAGTTCTTCTGACCATTTTCAATAAAATATAGAGGTTGCAGAAGGTTTAGTGAAGTAGTTTTTATATTAATATTTAGAAAAATTAAATATTATGTCATAATTAACCTTTTAATTAGATATTGTTTGAGAATTTCATTAGAATAAGAATATTTTACATTTGAGTGATCATAAATGGGTTGGCACTAAAGGAGTTAAAATGAGAATAATTCGTGTAAATATCAGATTTAGCAAGACAGATCTGATTTTAGTTCCTTGTCAATTACGAAAGGTTCTGACTCCTCAGTATCATAGTCTTAGTACCCAAGTCAGAAATAAAGTAAAGAACAAAAATAAGATAAAATAATTTATAATATAATCCACTTAGCAACACTAATAAATATTAGAAGAAAAGAGTAATAATACAGCTAACATAATAATTAACAATTTGAAATTAAATAGTATTTATTTTTTAAGTACTTCATTGCTACTTTCTTCAAAAACAGAAATAAAATCATCATGAACATTTATCAAATTAGTCAATAAAGTTGAGGTTCTATAATTATAAGTTTCAATTCAGTGAAATATTGTCTTAACTACTGACTAACTAATTCTGGATAATTGAAAATTATTCTATTTCAATTTCTACAGGAAACAAATATATATATATATATATATATATATATATATATGGTTACACAACAGTTAGTTCACCATACCGAGTACAATTGTTACACCTTCGCTAAGGTGAAACAATTGTTCTCAGTATGGTGAACTAACTGTTGTGTAACCACTTCTACTTAACTCGTCCCATGGACTGAGTGCTCTACCACTACGGATATTACCTTCCAGTGTTCTACCACTATCATCATCATCATCATCATCATTTTACGTCCGCTTTTCCCTGCTTGCAAGGGTGGGACGGGTCTTATTCAGCACAGCATCTCTCCACTCGTCACGGTCCCTCGTCATCTCCACCGTGAGCTTCAATGATCTGAGGTCTGTTCTCACCACCTCCGCCCATGTTTTTCGTGGTCTACCTCTACCAAGTCTTCCTTCAACTGGCATTTCCTGGCACTTCTTCACCCATCGGTCATCCTCCATGCGCATCACATGTCCATACCACCTCAGTCTCCTCTCCCGTACACTACATTCTATCCCTCTCAGACACAGTTTCTCTCTCAACACATTTATGCTGGGTCGTTCACGCACATTTACACTGCACATCCAACGGAGCATGCTTGCCTCATTTCTCTCCAGCCGTCGCATATCCTCTGCGGTTGCTGCCCATGTCTCACTACCATGCAGCATCGCGCTCCTCACACAGGCATCATACAACCGGCCTTTCGTACGCAGGGAGAAACCCTTCTTCGTCAACAGAGGAAGCAGCTCCCTAAACTTCTTCCAACCCGTCCTTATTCTAGATACTATGGCCTCGGAACACCCTCCCCCCATGCTAATCTGATCTCCTAGGTACCGAAAGCTATCCACCACTTCTATAGCGCCCTCTCGCATTTGAAAAATGTGTCTATCAGTGCGACTTCTACTGTCTAATTTCCCTGTACATCTACTGCATACATATTTCTCCCTACCTGTTAGTTTGCCTGCTATCCCGCTACATCTCTTGTGTACCCAGGACCTACATTGTGTGCATTTTATAGAATTTATGCCAGTTCCTTTTCTGCATATCGAACATGGCCATTTCCCTGACGGAATCAGGGTTTTGTCCTCTTTTCTACTCATCAACACTTTTGTCTTAGCTAGATTTACTCTCAGTCCTCTTGCTTCCAACTGCTGTTTCCATAGCCGGAATTTATTCTCTAGCTCCTCTACTGATTCTGCCATAAGAGCCAGATCGTCAGCATAGAGAAGTTCCCATGGACAGCCAGTCTTAAACTCCTCTGTTATGGCTTGGAGGACTATAATGAACAAGAGCGGGCTGAGGACCGAACCCTGATGTACTCCTACTTGTATCTGGAATTCCTCACTAAACTCCATTCCTACCCTGACTTTACTGAGAGTACCTCTGTACAAAGTTTGCACTGTCCTCACAAGCCATTCCTCAACACCCAGCTTCCTTAGGGACCACCAGATGACAGATCGGGGTACCCTATCAAAGGCCTTCTCTAGGTCAACAAAGGCTAAGTATAGTGGCTTATTCTTCTCTAAGAACCTCTCTTGCATTTGTCTCACCAAGAAGAGGGCATCTGTTGTACTCTTCCCAGGCACAAAACCAAACTGCATCTCATCTAGTTTGACCCTTTCTCTAATTAGTTGTGCTAAAATCCTTTCTGCCACTTTCATAACCTGATCTATCAGTTTTATACCCCTATAATTGCTCCTCTCCAAAGCATCCCCTTTACCTTTGTAGCAATTTATGAGAATACTGCTGCACCAGTCTTTGGGTATGACACCACCATATATAGCCTGATTGATGATGCGTGCAACCAGTTTAGTGCCTACGTCCCCTGATGCCTTCAGCATCTCAGCAACTATTCCCGATGGTCCGGCCGCCTTACCATTTTTTTTTTACCATTTTTCATTTCACTATATATATATATAAATGTTCCCTATAGAATTTAAAATGAAATTATATATATATATATATATATATATAAATGTTCCCTATAGAATTTGAAATAAGATTTATATATACCTAGGAGTACATCAAGGTTCAGTCCTCAGCCCGCTCTTGTTCATTATAGTCCTCCAAGCCATAACAGAGGAGTTTAAGACTGCCTGTCCATGGGAACTTCTCTATGCTGACGATCTGGTTCTTATAGCAGAATCAGTAGAGGAGCTAGAGAATAAATTCTGGCTATGGAAACAGCAGTTGGAAGCAAGAGGACTGAGAGTGAATCTAGCTAAGACAAAAGTGTTGATGAGTAGAAAAGAGGACAAAACTCTGATTCCGTCAGGGAAATGGCCATGTTCGATATGCAGAAAAAGAAATGGCATAAATTCTATAAAATGCACACAATGCAGATCCTGGGTACACAAGAGATGTAGCGGGATAGCAGGCAAACTAACAGGTAGGGAGAAATATGTATCCAGTAGATGTACAGGGAAATTAGACAGTAGAAGTCGCATTGATAGACACATTTTTCAGATGCAGGAGGGCACTATAGAAGTGGTGGGTAGCTTCCGGTACCTAGGAGATCAGATTAGCATGGGGGGAGGGTGTTCCGAGGCCATAGTATCTAGAATAAGGACGGGTTGGAAGAAGTTTAGGGAGCTGCTTCCTCTGTTGACGAAGAAGGGTTTCTCCCTGCATACGAAAGGCCGGTTGTATGATGCCTGTGTGAGGAGCGCGATGCTGCATGGTAGTGAGACATGGGCAGCAACTGCAGAGGATATGCGACGGCTGGAGAGAAATGAGGCAAGCATGCTCCGTTGGATGTGCAGTGTAAATGTGCGTGAACAACCCAGCATAAATGTGTTGAGAGAGAAACTGTGTCTGAGAGGGATAGAATGTAGTGTACGGGAGAGGAGACTGAGGTGGTATGGACATGTGATGCGCATGGAGGATGACCGATGGGTGAAGAAGTGCCAGGAAATGCCAGTTGAAGGAAGACGTGGTAGAGGTAGACCACGAAAAACATGGGCGGAGGTGGTGAGAATAGACCTCAGATCATTGAAGCTCACGGTGGAGATGACGAAGGACCGTGACGAGTGGAGAAATGCTGTGCTGAATAAGACCCGTCCCACCCTTGCAAGCAGGGAAAAGCAGACGTAAAATGATGATGATGATGTGTGTGTTCATAAGCAAAACACAATATTTGGTACAAAAAAAGAAAAAGATGTATACCTTATTCCATAAGTAAGTTTCACACATTAGGATTATGTAAAAGCTTTTTAACGATTTACTTAAATTATTGTGCAGCTTTTAATTGTTGCCACAATTCAAGATGTTGTCAAACTATGTTGGCTTTGTAAAAGTAAATATATTAAATATGTCATCATAAGATATGTATGCAAAATGCATACTGAAATGATTAAAAAAGAGTAAGTATTCATTTATTTATCCTTTATTGCATAAGGTTAACCTTCTGGATACAGAGTAACTGGCTCAGTGCACGTTTTGTATCACTGTATATTCATTTTTTAACCAATCACTGATAAATTTCAGGACATGGCAGATAGAAAGTATCAGAAGACTAGATTTCAATGCGAACTACAGATCTGGATTTTCTGTGTGAAACACTACTGGCTCATACAAGCAGGACCAGAGAAGATTGTTGATCTGCAGTACTTGGAAACCAGAATACAACACATTTATGAGCTGCTTGATCCTACCAACAATCAACCAAATCTTAGTGGCAGTATCGATTGGATCTCCATGTTACAAACAACTGGGCTCATTTTAAACATTTTCTATAAGAATGTTATTGATAAATGTATATTGTTACTACTAACGTGTTTGTGTGTATGTGCCAGTTTATCAACAGCTTTAATATGAATAGTGTCATTTGTTTATGTCCCCATAAACAATAAATCATACCATGTATCATTTAGAAACGATGAACGGCATATATCGGGTCTATGGATAAAATACAGGTTGGTTATTGAGAAGGGTATCCAGAAAAAAATTGCCTCATAAAGTCTTGTCTTAGATAAGAAACAAACATGGCTACCAATTCTATTATATTCCAAAATACAAAAGCAACTACAAACACTTTCAATCAAATCCTTTTTGTAATAAGATGAGACGGCTGTAGTTAACATGTATTTTATTGATACAACAGAGACAGTATATATATCAGGCAGACATGGAGCAAATTAGAATGGAAAGAAGCAACGAAATATATACAGAAATATATACAGAAATAGTTGACAATTTACATAAACAAGAGTATCTCTATGCTTCACACAATCTCTATTGTAAAGTGACTCTATGCAATATGCATATATATATATGTGTGTGTGTGTGTGCATGCATGTGTATGTGTGAAGGTGTCAGGATGACATGCGACATATCTTGAGCATTTTAAACCCCACAGAGCCCTCCAGGTCTGAACAGATCTGCTTTATTCACGAGGAGTAGCAAGAGTGAAAGAAAAAGAAAGATAAACAATCTATCTCAGTAATTGATTGGTACTTTTTTTTATCGACCTCAAAAATATGAAAGGCAAATTTGACCTTAGCAGGACTTGAACTCAAAGAGCATGTAGAAGGTCATGCCACCTAGCTTTGACTTTGGAGGCAGTCGATTAACTGCTCTTAGTTCTGACGTCACGTTCTGACATCAGTAGCTGTATACACTCTTTTCAACTTGGCGAAACAGCGATATCACACCATGCGGTCACGGGATAATTGATCACCACCACACAATGATAATTACGAATTACCAATCAAGGAGCAACTGATATAATAACCTGTTTTGTTTATTGCTCTGATTAAAATGCTTATGTACATATAATCTCGATGTATGTTCTTTTTGCTTAATTGTTTACCTATACCTAACAACAAATAGAAGAGATGATCTAGCAGCCAAGCTAGGGAAACGAACACCCCTCTAAATCGTAAAACAACACAGCCTTCTAAAATTGGTGACCCTCTCTCCTAAAGTGGAACTAAGGGCAGTTAATTGACTGCCTCCAAAGTCAAAGCTAGGTGGCATGATCTTCTACAAGCACAATGACTGGAGTGAATAATGTAATGCATTCTATCCTATGTACGAATTAACAACTTATATATATATATATTCACATATGTATGAATATATGTATGAATATATGTATGCATATATTTATTTATTTACAGATGTTCTGGTTCTCATAGCTGAGTCTGTTAAAAAGTGCAGAAGTCCTAATCGTAGAAGTTATATATATATATGTGTGTGTGTATTTACTTATATACACACAAATATAAATACATTCATGCATTTACATAGAGATACAAAAATTTACAAACACATGAACATTTCTGCTTTGGGGAGTTATACATATAGAGAGAATGAACACATATTTTCTTTAAACATCAAAAACCATATCTTCAATATTTTTTTCTTTTCATATATCTAACCTAAATGTGGAATTTAAATTTTCACAAGTGGTAATATTGCTAATGAACTTTTTTAAATTCATAAAATTGCTGATTTTATAAGTATTACCTACAGGGTAGATAATATTATTTCCATATTTACAATTGTTATAATTGAGTTATCAGACAGATATACATAATAAAAAATGTTATGTGTGGCCATAGCTAGAAAATATATAAGCAGTAAGCCAGAAAAGAGAATATGTTTTAAAAAATGTGAAGGTATTCTATGTATAGTGTATATACTAAATGCTATAATGTATTAACTAAATGATTAAGTATATTGCAGATGCTAGTAGATAGGTTTTATATTCAAACTTGAAATTTAATATATATATATATATATATATATATATATATATATATATATATATATATATTAGAATATGGGTTTAACTCAACAGGGATGTACAAACCATATTTTTGTCTGTTGGTTGTGAAGCAGATAAAAAGAAGCACTCAATGACCTGTATAAACGGTGCAAGTGAGAGCATTATATATTATTAAAAGATCAGAGACTATAATCAGTTGATTCAGGTTTATTTAAAACTCCATTATATATACTAGCAGAAGAACCACCCTACAGGCGGTTTTCTGCTAGCATATATAGTGTGTATATTGATATACGCAAATATATATGTACATAGATATAATACGTAAATTGACAATATGCACATAAACTGAACAAAGACTGTGTTACACTTACTTCTGTAATCAGTAAAGTAAACCATGATAAAAAAGGCGATAATGGAGATGGAAAAGCGATAATGGAGATGGAAAAGCGATGAAACTGTTGATGGAAAATGTTCATGAACCTTCACTTGAGAATGTCGATGGGAAGCTTCAAGCAGTGAATTTGAAAATAGATGTTGCTGGTATGAATGAATGAACTACATTTACCAATATGAAGAGTTGACCTTCGCTATATTGTTGTTTTACTGTATTCACATATAGACTTCATAAGTTTTTGTAGTGTCCCTTTTCTAGCAGTTAAAAAGAATCTGAAATGCATTTCAACTAAAAGAGAGTGATAGCTGTTTCACATCACTGTAGAATTTCTTTGTAGACACAGTTGTCAGCAAACAGACATCTTTCATTTAATATTTTTATATTTTCTTTTTTTATAACTCGTGATAATGCAACATACATCTGACCATGTGATAAGAATTGTGTTGGTAGATATACACCTATCTTTTCAAATGTCTGCCCTTGTGCCTTGTTGCATGTAAGGGCAAAGGCTGGTTTGACAGGAAATTGTTTGCGAGTAAAAGGAAACTCAAGCTCTTGAGATACATGTGGTATCCTTGGGATTAGCAACCTTGTTCCAGCATTAGGATCCAATGCCACTTCAGCTTCAATTACATGATTATGTAAACTGATGATGATGTAGCATGTATCATTGCAATGCCCGTTTAGAGGATCCAGATTTCTCAGAAGCATGATGCAACTGCCTTTCTTCAGTTTAAGTATGTGTGTTGGGAAGCCTGATTGGGTAAGTTTGTTGATGAACTCAATTGGATATTGCAATTCATTATTTACTGTATCAGAGCTTCTGTAGATTATTTCATGACCAGGGAACTTGTTGACCATGAATTCATTCACCAATCTTGCTGCATCATTTTTTGGAGTGATAATTGCTCTATTTGCAAGCCATAGTGGGTTTGTGTAGTTTCCTGGACAATTTGTATACACAAAATCACACAGTCCAGATACATTACCATATTCCAGACAAAGTTCATTTGGCAGAAGAATTGTGAATGCACCTACAGTTGGAACAGTTGGAATGTTACCATTTCCCACATCAAGAAGGTAGTTTGCAAACTGTCTTTCATCAGAATCCTCTGCATTAATTAACCATTGATTGGTTGTCATCTCCATGGTTTCCACATAGTCCCAGAGATAGGATATCTTGATGGTTGCCTCAACTATTTGTGATCTAGAACCATGACGTAAAACTGGAAGAATTTTCTTCCAGTCACCAGATAGTAATAGTTAGACCACCAAGTGACTTTTTGCAATCTCGAACATCTTTGAAGCTCCTGTCAAGGCATTCAAATATGCTTATGTCCCATACCTATCTCATCAATGATTAGCAGATCAACTTGCTGTATAGGTTTACCTGTGTCATCCCTCTTTGTGAAGAAGCAAGTTGATTCAGCAGTCACATTTAGAGGAATCTTGCACTTGGAATGAAGAGTTCTACCTTTGTGAAGCAAAGTGGCTGCTATTCCAGATATGGCAGTGGCAAGTGCAATTTATTTTTAGATCGGAGGTAATCCAATAGGATGTTTATGACATAGGTCTTTCCTGTACCTGCACTTGCATTCAAGCAGAAAATTCTGCCTTCATTTTCATTTACAGGGGTGATTACTTTGTGAAAAATAACCAGTTGCTCAGGATTCAATGTTGGCAGAAGTTCATTTATGTTTGCTTGCAGTTGGTGTGTATTGAAATCAGTTTCTGCCATAAGAACCCTGTTGATTTCTGCTATGGCAACAATATATATGGTAGTTGAAGTGGTAGTGGCGACGATATACTGAAATTGCAACTTTGAAAAGAAGTCAATTTTAGATTATTTATTTTTACAAAATTATTTATTTACGAAATTTAGCACATACATTATGTAATATTCATTCATTATTTATTGAAAGTAATCCAAATTACTTTACTAACTGGATTAAAAGAAATAAACTGTATGCAGTCGCACAGCCCTTGCTTTATTATAGTTTAAATTTCATTGAGGACTATCAGTTATGATAGCCTGAGCTCTTCAGATGGCAAAACCTATAAAAAGTTGAAAACACTGAAAGTTCCTAAAAAAATCTTTAAATTAAAAATAAATCCAATAACTTCCTCGAAAAAGATTTTCTTTTATTGATATAGGTGGCCAGCTGAACACATGGTGTTGTTTCTTCGATGGCTCGCCCCTGTATGACCCTAAGAATTTTGGTTAGTTCAGGTCCCATGTCACATCGCCAGATGTTTAGTGTAGGAAGTAACAACATCAGCTAGTAGCCCTTTCCCCCTCCTTTCTCTCAGTCAGTAGTTGTTATAGTAGTGATGACAGCCATCTCCTCCCATTGCACATCATGTGTTTACTTTTGATTGTTCCATAATTTTCAACATTTTTTTAATTGCATATTTTCCTATTGCGCAACTGCAACATTACAAATTAACCACCATTAGAATATCAGATGGAATGCCTTGCATCGTTTGTCAATTGGTTTAGCTCTCAGTGTTCTCAGTTCAACTCTTGCTGTAATCAACTTCGAGTTTCAGCTTTGTTTTGTCAATATATAATGTACCTATACTGAGTAGTGGAATGGTAAAATTGTTACAGAGTCAGACAAAATGCTTTACAATACCTGTCTCAACTTATATTGATCTGAGCTCAAATTCCCTACTTTACTTGAATCATATCAATTGCAAAGTTATTGTAAAACGGTATTGAATCCAATGTAAGTATTGAATCCAATGTAAAAACAAAAATAAATACAGCTGACAAAACTAATTAACTCAAAAAACTAATGTGCTAAGAGTTCATAAAAACTGTATGCATCTGAAATGTGCAGCAATATTTTCATTCATATTCATCATCATCATCATCATCATCATCAACGCTTAACGTCCGTGTTCCACGCTTGCATGGGTTTGGACGGGGGTAATCCCACTTGAGGCAAGAGTGATTGTCTTGCTCGCATAGGACTGTCTGGCAGGTTTTCTACAGTTGGATGCCCTTCCTAACACCAACCACATTTACAGTGTGGGTCTGGGAGGTTTTTACCGTGTTGCCTACACGGCCACATTACAGCGTGGACTGTGTGTTTTTTGTCGTGACACCTACACGATCTCATTTGTTTCGGCCTGGATGGTGTGGCACCAACATAACTTTACATAGAACGGGGTGGTGTGGATGGGGTGGAGGGGTGGTGGTGGGACGGGGGGGTATTTTGTTAGAGATGCCTACTGGCTGTAGTAGGTTTTACTATGTATTTAGGTAAGGCGGGTCTTCTCTGTTACTGAGTACTGCCAAAGGTCTCGGTCCAGTGACATTGTCTTGGAGAGGTGTAAGTGTGTGAGGTCGGAGTTTATCAGCTCGTCCCAGGTTTTTCTAGGTCTGCCTATTCCGTGGCTACCGTCTATCTTTATTGCCCTGCACTTTGTTATACAGCTATCGACTTTCATGCGCATCACGTGTCCATACCAACGTAGCCTTCTCTCGAGTAAACAACATCTGATCCCTCTTATTTCTAATTTTTTCCTTAGTTCGTTTCATATTTCTTAAATAAATAAATATTGCATGCCTTTTAATTCTTTTATAATTATCATAATTCACAAAATATATCTTAATGGCTTAGCTTATCAAAAGAAATTATTTTCAAATTATTGACTTTTTTCCTTTGGTTAGTGGCTTATAAAATATATAATTCCTACAACTGTTATAGAAATGCACATATCCAGACAAGTGCATATATATATATATAAACTTAACTAAATACTCATATATGCAAGATACATTTACAAAAACTAGAATATATTCTCAGACCAAATATATATATATATATATATGTTGGTAGCACCATGATAAAATGCTCCCAGTTGTAGTTGATGGCCAAATGGAGACAATGTAAGGTAGAGAAGACTCTTTATCCTTGTGCTGATACCACAATAAAATGCACCCAGTACACTCAGTAAAGTAATTATCATTAAGAAGGACATTCAACCATAGAAACTTTACCGGCAATATGAATGTATAAGGGAGACAAGGTTCTCTTAATCATCTAGGAGTTAACTCTAAATAAGAATTGACTAACAATCTGTTCAATACATATTGAGGTAAAAAGATGGTAAATGATGATGATATATAATAGTAATAACAATACCAATAACAATAATATTTTTAAAAAATGATAATGGTTTCTGATTTTAGGCACAAGGCCAACACATTTTTTTGAGTGGGAGGTGGGTGGGGGTGGGGTGATTAAACGAATGCTAGTGCATTACCGGTACTTTATTTTATTGACTCCTTCAGGATAAAAGGCAAAACTAACCTCGGCAGGATTTGAACACAGAATGTAAAGGGCCAAACATTGCCAATCATTGTCGGATGCTTTGCTGATGCTGCCAAGAAGAAGAAAGAGGAGGAGGACAACAACAGCAACAGCAACACAATAAAAACCTATAGAATACAGATGTATGCAACCCATTTAAGCAGATAGATAACTTCCAGGTTCTAAAAGTCTGTAGAACTGCAGAGAGATAATAGCAATTCCTGTTATAAGAAGATCACTAAGAACAGTGTCTGAAAATATCACCAAATGTCTCTTTCTCTTATCAACTTCATAAACCTTTTGATGTATTTCGTAAAATAAACATCTTTATAAGCTGTAACTTAATGAAAAAAATTACATAAAATTGTGATGGAATGAATAAATGTCAGCCTCTGATTGACTACCTGTTTCTCTATGTGTTCTTAGTTTGATAAAATGGAGAAAATTACATCAAATGTACAAGTATCTTCATTTATTTATTAACAAAATTAATTTTTCACAAGCAACAGAATATCTGTTCTGGCAATTAAGTTTAGTTGAGTTAATATCAAATGTTCAATTTTAAATTCTGTGTTCATAGACACACTGCTTGTTTTAATCTGATTAATATCTCTTTGAGGTGGCTTAGCAGAAATATAGGGATGTTTTTTCTGCATGTAAGAGATAGACAGGCAGATAGAGCAAGACAGAGAAGGGTGAAGACTGCAGCTCTTTCCTTTCATTTTTTCTCTGTGCCCCTCACTAGTGATGAAATTGTTTTGGTTTCTTATAGTAACTCAGGTAAGGAGAGAGAGGTGGTGGAGATCATACAAAATATGGAGTGAATTTAGATAAATATGAAAATTTGAAAATAAAACAGTTTTGTTTCATAAAACAAGAGTGGGTTTCAAATGATATGGTGTCAAAAGGTTTGAACATCATTTCTCAAAAATAGTGTTTTTTGACAAACTAAAAAGAAAAATGTCTTTTATTTTGCAGATAGAAGTTAGGTTTATAATAATAAATACAGAGGAGATGACACCTACAACATTTGTGTTAATTTTTCTAAGCAACATGCAACATTCTGATTGATAATTCTGCAAGCATGAATAATTATTCATTAGCTGAGCATATCTCAATTTAATTAACAAGAAACACTAATAGAATTTAAGAAGCAAGGAAACAATCACAATTTCCCTATAAATATTTATAAACGAAATGTCATGTAACGTCAAAGTTGGAAAGTTTAAGTGTGTATAATTGCAGAATGGAAGCATTTTTTTAGAACTTTAAGAAAGAGGCGTGGAAAGATGGAAAAAAATCTTGAGAATTCCTAAATGATGGATATTATTTAGAGACATTAATGGCGGCACTTTCCAGTGAGATTTTAAAAGAGAAAAGATAAATGATGAATTAAAATGCAATAAATTTAATTAAAACACTCACTCATTAGGGTCTTGTATAGTATAAGAAAATAAAATAAGAAAATTCTAGGAATGGCAAGATTATAGCAATTTTTATCTTTAATTAGAAAAAGCCAAGAAAAAGGATTGATTATATCTTATTCATTAGTAATAAAAAAAAAGTTTAATTGACAGAACCACTTTAAAGAAGTATTAACAAATGCAAATAAAAAAAGAAAAGTAAGATTTTGAGGACATCTTCAAAGAAGCTTATATATAATTACATATATAAGTATGTGCATATATATATATATATACACATATATATTTTCTCATTCGCACAATAGTCTCTAACCCAACAACAAGAGACTGCAGACTAGAAGAGATGAAAAAATACTCTAGAGAAAAAAAATACCCTCAGAATCTAATCAATAGAAGCATTCAAAAAGCAAGACAAATTAAAATCCAAGTATTTCAAGAAACGAAAAGAAAAAAAATCATACCATACATTTCGACTTTTGACTCAAAGAAGACAGAAACCTACTCTCACATAAAGAACAAAACATGAAAAAACCTCTTACAAAATACCCAATTATAAAAAGGAAATGACAACCTCGAACACTACAAAAATACTAATAAAATGCAAAGCTGCAAACCAGAATTAAAGGACCTGGAGAGAAAAGATGTGGGATTTGCAACTATCTATTAGAAGGTCACAATTTCACTTCAGAGAAAATTAAAAATGACTTCTCATGGAATTCAAAACATTTAATATATATAACGTACATGTTACCATGAACACTACATTGCCCAAACAGGATTAACACTGACAAAGAATGACAGTTCACTTCCAGCAAATTAGGGATCCATACAGAAGAAAGATCCCTCTTAGCTAACATATAGAGGAATGCAGAGGGCGAACTTCACCAAATTTCAATGTTTTCCCATTCAATCACTGTTACCATAATTTTTAAATAGTAGAGCGGTGGATTGGTAGTATCGGTGGAGGGTCTGATGCAATGCTTTGCAGTATAGCATTACATCCCTTTACAGTCTGAATTCAAATCCTGCTGAGGTTAACTATGTCTTTCATCCTTACGGGGTCAATAAAAAAAAAGCACCAGTAATGCACTGGGATAATTGGTGATTTTGTGCCAAGAGTAGAAACACTTATTTGTAAATAGTCATTAAGACTATTGAATTGTCCTTTGTCCATTTGTTACTGTCGTTCTCCACTAGAGCTTGTTATATTGAACTTAAAGCAACAAAACAACAATTCTCTAGCAGTTGTATGTATTCATTCATTTTCCTGTCTTTGTCCATATTTTGTATTCATACACACACATCATCATCATCTTCGTTTAACGTCCATCTTCCACGCTAACATGTATATATGTATATACATGCTATGTGTGTGTATATATATATATATATATATATATATGTATATTTGTGTTTACCAATAATATAACAATAATAATAATGACACAGCTATCAGTAGATATGTGAGATACTAGTGTTTCATGATTCTTTAATCCATCATCAGTGAGGTTTACTCACTTGGTGTTGACATAATTGTAGATTAAAACAAAGCATTCATAATGATACTGATATGATTCTTATACACGAACATATTGTATAAGCCTTTATACACAGCTATATTAAGAATCACTCTATGTTAGTTCTGTTGATAGTTAATCCCAGTCAAGTCAAGTTTTGTCCTATTTGAAATCTGTTCTGGCTACAAGATATTGTATGAAACACACAAAGGAAGGAATGACAACAACAATAGTGATTATCATAAAATAAAAAAAGATAAAACTCAAATTAAAAATAGATTTTCCAGATTTCTAATTTCCACATTGCCATTAGATCCCACCACCACAAAAAACTGTAATAGGACAAACAGAAGAAGATAAATTCACAAAACTGGTTAAGAAGCTCTAGACTAAAAACAAAGACATGGATTTCTAATTTTAGTACAAGAACAATGTCTCATGGAGAAAGAAACAATTAACCACATTGTCTCTGACTGCCCAGTTTATAGTGTTGGGATTTACATACACAGGGAGCTACTGACCTCTCAAATGGGCTGGGGGTCTATATCTTACTTGCATGCTCCCAAGTGCAATTTATCATGGTACCAGCACTAGTGATGTTTAGTATTGGTAACTGTAAAATTAATTGCACTTGTTAAATCAATATTAAATAATTAACTATTAATTCAAAATTCACTTTCAATTCTTACTTTGCTAGCAATATGTTTAAATGATACTATTATTTATTGTCTCATCTATATGATGTAATTTTCAAAGACTCCTGCAACTGTTTTATAAAATTTGAAGGATTTTTTCTATAGATTTGTATTTCATTTTGTCTCTTCACTAACAATTTGAAACTTATTAAAAATTGGTCCTTAATACAGATGTTTTGCAATTCTCCTGCAAAGTTAACTCATTACTTGAATTCAATCCCTTTCAATAAATTTGCTATGTTATTATCACAAAGTGTTATATGTAAGTAATTCACTTTCATTTGTCTAATATGGACTGCCAACTATATTTAGGCTGCACTACTAATATTGCACTTCTGAAATTATCAGGTTAATACCAAATATAATGAATTGGTTTTGTAGACAAATATTTTATTCAGTTTTATTCAGCATTATATCCATATGCTGACACATCCAGACATTAGTATCCATTAACTTTTCAATAGTGCAGCTGATACATTATCTTAAATCTGTATTTAAACATTCAAATATATATACATATTTTTAATCCTCCTATAGTATGCAGTTAGTTTAAAAAACAAAGAGCTATTTCTATTTCCTGGTACAGAAAGTAAAATTATATAATCAACTTCACTAGAGAACAATATTAATTATTTAGACTATCAAAAAACTTTGTGAATCTATGTGAAATTTGATGAATGAGAAATCAAAATTAATTTAGATGTAGGCAGAATGTCTCATTCTGAAAATAACATTGCATGTATTGTTCAAGAAATGAAATATATTATTTTAAATAGTAAAAAAAATGTTGAATCGATGTTATATTGTTTTATGTATTCAATCACCATTGATGTCAATGCTGAATATTTGATGTTAAACAAAAATAAACATTTAATGTGACCTGATTTCATTTTCAAATATCTACTTATAAATCTTTCTATGATAAAGTCGTATCATGACATATATTATTTTCATTTTTTATATATTATTTTCATTTTTTTTATATTTGAAATAAATTCACAAATTGTATTAAAAATTTGAAATATATTTCACTTGCAATAGTAAATTTAGATTTTTAGCTTATTTGAATGCCCGAGTATTTGTGTTCAGATAGATGGTGCTAAATAGAAAACAAGTAAAGTGGGAGTTGGACTCCACCAAGGATGTATACTGTCACCTCCCCAATTCAGTATGAACAGGATTGACATGTGCCACCAGGCTGGAAGTGGTTTCATGCCTGACAGGTGTAAAATCAGTTGGCTGGAATTTCCAGACGCCATGGTGTTATTTAAATCAATAGAAGTTCAAGTAACTTTGGGCTGTGTTCATGAGTGATGGAAGCCAGGAGGTTGAATTAAGTGCATGAATTGCGAAAGCTGGTGTAGCAATGTGTCGGCTTCAGCATTCGGAAATCAGAAGAAGGGGGTAAACGTAAAAGCTGAACTTGCTATCTCCAATTCAGTATCTGTGCCAACCATTAGTTAAATATGATATGAAACTCATAATGGTATTATACATCATTACAAGCCTCAATTTGCGACAGGAGATACAACAGGATAACTGACATGACTTAAACCACCTATTTGTTTTCTTGTTGAGCAACCAAATTAGCAGGTACATTATAAAGCAATTGCTATGCACTATTATTAAATTATGTACTATAAATGTTTTATTTGCAGACATTTTTACTGTATTGCATCTCAACAGGTATTTCATCAGTCACTTGGTGCAGCACAACATATTGAACTGTGCAACTTCGATCCAGAATTAATCCGAAGGATATGAACAAATTATGTATCCTGCTAATGTTATATTATTCATATTTTTTGTGTACAACTAAAGTATTTCTAGAGTTAAAATAGTAAAAACAAATTTAGTAGCTAATTTGAGAAAAGAAAATGGCAGGTATTCTGTAGTATAATCAGTAACATGATGCCTAGAAAGCTTTAAATTTACCTTGTTAATGTGTAAATGTGTAAATGTGTCTTCTTTATTGATTATAAAGTTTAATGTCATTTGTATTAAAATTTTAGCTGTTAATATATATGTTGTGAAGTGTCTAAGTATCTATTAAGAACTTTTGCAAAGATAATTTTTTAAATACTATATTACTTCATCAAAACATCTGTTAAGGGTCGGTAGATCTTAAATATCTATTCTGTTATTTATCACCAATCAGTTTCACTTTGGTAAATAATGCAATTATTTCAGTAATCCATTTCAGAATTTAAACTGCTACCTACAACACATATCTTAGATTTAGTGAACCTAGTATATTTCTGCCACATATTTTCTTAAGCAATTCAGAGAAAAACAAAGAAGAATCTAGAATTTTTAGAAATTAAATAATAACTTAATTTAATGAAAGAATCTTATGATTATTCTAGATAAGTTCTAATTGCATAATTAATGCCAATTAAAGTAAAATTTAATTACCTGTATTTAACTGTACTTTGTAACTGCATATTATCAAACAACCACATTTACATTACACAAACTAATCTTTGTCATGGCTAGAAAATACTTCAACTCTTAACAGTTGCTGAGTTCTAGTTTAATCCACAAGAGAACTGCTTTGTTATAGACATCAACATTTCAAAGACTCCTGCAACTGTTTAATTGTATTCAAATGAGAGTTGGCAGTATTGGTAGAGGGTCGGATGCCATGCATTGACGCATAGAGTTACGGCCCTTGCCATTCTGAGTTCAAATCCCGCCGAGGTTAACTTTGTCTTTCATCCTTACGGGGTCAATAAAATAAAGTACCAGTAATGCACTGGGATAATTGCTGGCCTTGTGCCAAAAGTAGAAACAATTATCAGTAAAAACCACGGTATCCTTTATTTATTAGAACACTCTTTTAATACTCTGCTGCAATTGTAATCAGTGGTATCATAATATTGAGAAAAACAGAAAGTTATCTTAAACATCTTACCTCAAATCTAGAGATATTTAACTGGCAACTGCATCAAGATCTTTTCTCTATTTAAAGTGATATTGTCTAATGAACATTTAATACCACATTTGCTTAGTACAATGCTATTTTTTTAATTATGATCTAAGATTTCTTTCATAGTAACATTTTCAAATTCACTGGATGGAATTGTACCAACAAATAAAATGTAAGTAGCAAAAAAAGAATAATCAAAATTATCGACAGTTCTGAATGAATTTAAATATCAGCCTTGTTCTTTTATTACTAGACCAATGACTGTCAGAACATATCAGTATTATAAAGTTGAGAATAATTTGTTTTTATATATGATGTTCATATCTTCATTAGTAAAATATTCAATATTCCTATGGTTATAAGACTTCATGTCTTATTGGCTCAGTTCGGTATAATAATTTTTCAACAAAAATATAATACATGATTTCAATATTTTATTCAAGCCATTATCTATTATATGTGTCACCTATTTAAGAAGCTATTTTTTTTTTTACTCAAAATTATCTATGGCATTATACATATTGTAAATTTTGTATGAGAAAATATAACTTCTATTTAAGTTTCTGAGATATTAAGTTGTTGAATATATTTAGAAATGTAATTAGTTCTATGTTGCAATGAATATCATTCAAAATTAGTTATTTAAGTATCATTTGCATTTGGAAATATTAAAAGTGTGGTTCTTGCTGTTAGTTACAAAGACAATTATAACGTATAATTAAAATGAAGACCCCCACACCTACTTCCACCACAGGAGTCAAAATATAGAAATATTAGAAACAATATCTACCCTGTATATATTCTTAGAAATAATAATTGTTTCTACTTTTTGGCACAAGGCCAGCAATTATCCCAGTGCATTACTGGTACTTTATTTTATCGACCCCGTAAGGATGAAAGGCAAAGTCAACCTCGGCGGGATTGCATTTCAGCACTACCAAATGTTGCAATATTTGGGGACAATAAGAATGTTCATAGGTAAAAGAAATATTTAGACAAATTATTAAGGTTAGCTGTAGAAATAGCAAGACTTTGAAATGATTAGTATTAGTTGTATAGTGTGATATAGGAACATGAAATGCATATCATTATTGTCTGAGAAGACATCATTGACAACAATTTTAAAAAGGGTATGATAATTGATCTCTGAAATATTGTATGTTTCTCTGAAATATTGTATTATCAACATATTCACCTGGGTGGAATTATAAGGAAGCATCAGATTTACATAAAAGATGTGTTTGGTCAAGACCTTAAAAATAAAGCTTATGAGGTTTTCTTTCTTAAATGTTTTGCTGCTATTGATAGGAAAATAATTGATTTTATTTAATTTACTTAGAATAAGTATTGATGTATAATAGAGAGAAAATATCACTATAAAGATTCTGTATAAAAAAAAAACATTAAAAAATGAACATTGTATTCTTCAATAATTTGTTTTCAATTATCTCCATAATGCTGGTGGGGAGGTGTAATTATTCCCTACAAACGTTCAATATAAGTAGGTAAGTAGTGAATGAAAAAGGAGGTGCAAGGAGGGTGAATGTGTATAGTTTAATGAGACGTATTGGTTTAAGCATAATAGAAGTTTATCAGATTTTTTTATATAGAATGGGGAATTTGGTACATGTACTGCCTGCAGAGGTTAAGAGAAATAAATATGTCAAAAATGGAAATGAGTCAGAATTGTAGTGAATAAGGTTGATTCAAATCTGGATAATATATACTGTTGTTGGCAAAGATGTAACTGATAAATAAGTTGTTTAACAGAACATGGGATGAGTTAACATTTACTAGAAATGCATACGAGAGGGAATCAAGAAGTATATAACTGTTTGAAATGAGGAAAACTCATTACATTGGCACTAAACCAAACTGTCTTCCACATATATTCCAAATAGTTTTCATGTACTCTCACCTAGCAACTTCTAGGCTTTAAACTCAAATTATCTGCACCTCAATATTTATTATTCTCTGTTGAAACTTTTTATGGGGGATAGTAAGAAATGCATAAAGAAGGGGTATGTTTATTATGGTTTAAGTGCTTTCATAGGATCAGTACAAATTTTACATTTTTCACTAAGTGTAAGTGTCTGCATTTGAATCTTTGTTTGCTTTGAAATATAATTTCTAATTTATATTAGCATGCAATTTATAATAGTGATTTCTCATAATAATAAAATGAAAACATCATAGTTGTTATTATTGATAACATGGGACTTTAGATCTTTAGTTTTATGCTCTCATAAAGTTATTTTAGATGTTTTAATTTTTATTTTATAACATTAATTTCTTATTGAATATAAGGCAATGATTTTAAAGACGAAATGTGTTTATAGGAGAAAGGATAAAAGGCAAATTAAATTTGATTATGTTTGAATGGATGAAAAGTATGCAACAGGTTTAACCAGAAATTCTGCTGCTTCTAACATTTCAAACCATTCATAGAACTAATACTACTGAAATACAAAATTGAATGAGTATTAGTTAAAAATCTTTATAACAACATTTGTATAAATGATAGAAGTAAAGTTAGCTGGGCATGTTGAATATATTCCATAGTAATATATTATAATAATGAAAACCACTTGTTGCCAGAGCAATTGAGATATGTGATATTCATAAGAAATGTCATACTACTATGATAATATATATGTTTGATAACAATATTATGTAGGGTATTGAATATGGGATTTTATTTCATTTATAGGAAAGAGATTAAAGCACTCTATCAAAATAGAAATATTGGCTTTGGTCTAATATAATAATAAATCAGTTACCCAAAAGGGAGAATTTGATTTAATGTTTAAAGTTGCAAATTTTAGAAAAATTCCCCATGGGTATGTTAATGAACACTTCATTTAAGAGCATGATTTTAGATTGAAATGATATAAAGAATGATTTTACCCAGAAACTATTACACAGAAAAATACATTAATCTTTTATTAAAGCATGAAACAGCATTTCACATTTTATAACTCATTGGAGTTTTAAAAAAAAAAATGAATTATTGAGTTCAATTTGTGTTCATTACTGACATTAGTAATTCTTTTCATCAATGTACTAATTATGAAAAGAATTGGGTTTATCTCCAATACTCTTAAGAAATCTAATTTCTGTACTTTTTATGCCTTTTACTACCAAATGATGTCTGCTATCTCTAATTTACATAGAACTACCATGATTTTCAACTCTGTATTTTGATTATGTATACTACTGAAATACAACTCGTGTTAGTTAATCTCATTACTTTTGCTTGGGAATTGAAATCTAACTATAGAAAAATTTGTTATTTCAATGAAAATAAGTACTCTGTCCGATTTTCATTTGAAGCTTTCAAGTTCAAACATCCTATCTATACATAGAAATTAACCTTCTTACAAACTACACACAAAGCACATGTGCATATGATTTGATTTGGATGTGAAGGATGTGCAAGACCTGAAAAGAAATTATGCGAGCATGTTCCATTGGATGTGTAATGTTAGTGTGCATGAATGCTGAGGGATAAATGAGCTGAGAGAAAAAAATGTCTATAAGAAGAATTAGCTGTTGTGTGCAAGAGAGATGATTGCATTGGTATAGGCATGTGATGCATATGTAAAATGGCATTTGGGTAAGAAGTGTCCAGCAGTCAAAGGGGAAAGAAACTCCACAAAAAGAAGACCAATGAAGAAGTGATGAATGCTGATCTGAATACGCTGAACTTGACAAAAGATATTTTTAGAGACTACAATAAGTGGTTAGATGCTGAGCTACAGAACATCCATATAACACACGCAAACATGGCTAGAATGGACAAAAGATCAGAAGATATTTTTAATAATACCATTAATAATTTAGAACTTATTGTATTTCCTTCAATGTAATAAATCCTCTGAAATCAGAATAACCCCAAAATAGAATTATTCTTAATATTTATATGAAATGAACACGGGCTTAATATAACCTCCAAAAAATCTCAAGTATAACAATTACAGTGAGTAATGAAGGTTTAAAAATTCATCGAGTTACAATGACGTAAAATTGCATTACAGTTAAATTTTATCTGAATTACACTCTTAAAATTAGTTATAATAAACAAATATAATTTGAATAATATATCAGTTCTCTCTATATATTAATTTAATGTAAGGATGAAAGCAATATAACATTACAGAATATTAAACATTATCCTTATCAATATCATCTTTTTTTCTATGTTAGCATAAATTGAATGGGTTGTTACAGACTACGTTAGCACTCAATCAAAGCCACTGTCCTCATAGATAGACCAAAGGCTGCATCTCACTTACATGCATTCCTAAACTCTATAAAGTGTACTGAGTGCATTTAATCATGATACCATCACTAGGAAGGTTTATGTGTACTTAACACAACTGAACATTTCTCTTAATTTTATGTTTGTAGATATCCTATAGCTGGGTATCCTTCTTCACAACCACTTTACAAGATATACTATGTGCATTTTTCATGGCACCAGCTCTAGGGAGGTTGTCAGTCCTTGACTCAATTGAAAAGTCATTTCTACCTGAGGCAAACCTTCTTAGAGAGAGGAAAGGATGGATTTAAGAATTATGAAAAGTATGATGTCGTGGATATATGACATATGTAGTGGGATTTAACAGACTGATGTGGTAGAGGGAAGTGGGGTTACAGTGATGATGAGAACAGTCACAGAGGCTAAGACAGGTGTATTTAATAGTGATGTGAGAGAGTAGGTAGTGATTATGAGAATGGTTACTAAATAGTGATGGTAGGTTTGGGGCATAAAATTGTCAGGCAACATCTGCACAGAGGATGTGTAAAATAGTTTAGTAAGGGATCTAGGGGAGTAGTGGATAATCTAGCTAAATTCTAATTCTATTATATTATAAGTTGAGCCAAATTATACATCTTCTTATGCAAATGAGATTAATCACCTCATTTACACAGACGAGAAAACTATATATTCTCACCTGTTTTCAAAGTCCAGCAGTTGCAAGAATGGGAGAGATCGTCCTGACAAGAACCAGTTCAGTTCGAAATGCATTGACGATTTTTCCCCTTGTTTTTGCTGGACACAGTTGGGTGGTATTAGCTACCAGTGTTTTTGCCTAGCTACGGCTTTCTAAATGTTTATTTATAAGCATACCATACTGCTTCTGAAATAAGAAATTCAAATACATATATATATATATATATGTGTGTGCAGAAATGAATTGCAACATCTCTAGTGCCAAGCTGTATTGGCCTTTGCTTTTCCCTTAAATAACAATTGTGTTATGGTGAGGAGTGACTCATAAGCAAGGGAAACTGTTGGTCTTCTACAAAAATACCTTATCCAAGCTTGTGACTCAGAGGGGATCTTTCTTGCTGCAAAACCTATGGTCATTCATGATTGAAGGGAGTCTTTGTATATAATATATTCCTCTGTGTGTGTGTGTGTGTGTGTGTGTGTGTGTACATACATTCACATGTATAAAGTAATATACACACAGAGCCTAAGGAAAGTGTAGGTGCCAAGCATTAAAAGACAATTCAACACCCCATCTTTTTGGTCATGAGACAACATTATATTTTCCACAATCCTCCACTCCTACCATTCTTTCATGTTGCTCAACCAATCCCATCACCATATTGTATTCTTCTGTTAAAAGGGTTGTGTCCGTCCATGGTTATATTCTTATGAAGCATCTTGTCTTGGTTTCATGTTACAAAAACAAACCACTTTATTTTCTACCTTTTAACAATTGCCAGGAAAGTGATGTGTTTTGCAATATTAATTTCTTTCCTAAACATTCTCATGATTCACTATCATAAACTGCTATTGAAAATACCATCGATCTTAAAACCAAATTTTTGCTTTTGTTGTAGTCATTTTATTTTTCAAAATATGGTCTTCTTTTTACAGGTATTTTAGTCTAATCTTTGATTTTACATCTTCCATTATTATTCTTTGCAAACATTTATATTCATCAATTTTTTTGTGTGTCTTCCTAGTTATTTTATTTAAGATGACAAATTTCTTCTTTTTTGTTTCTACTATTATCAGTATTTTGTTTTATATTTGTAGTTATGTCAAGATATGTTAAAGCTTTAAATTCTTCCTTTTGTCTTATTAAATCAATATCATTGGCAAAATGGAGAATATAGAATTTCTAACTTCTACTTTAATATTTCCTTCAAAACACTTAAGAATTTTTCCCATGTGTATATTAGTATTCTAGAAAGACATTGAAAAGGATTGGTTAAAGAGCACATCCTTATCTGACACTAACAATTGTTTTAAACCAGATGGTGAATTTCTAACCAAAAGAAACTTTTTGCCTATTTATATAATGACTTTATAACATTTACTATTGGTAGACTGATATTATATTTTCTCATAGGGTCCCATACCAAAGACAGTCAAACGTTTGTTTCTTTTTTTTTTTATTTATTTCTGCTATAATTTTAACATTACAAAATTGATTAACAGTGTTTCTTGCTTTTTTACAAACTAGCCTATGTTACACACACACATATATATGTAAATATATTGTTGGGCAATCATGCCAACGCGGTTGGAAGGGCATCCAGCAATAGAAACCAAGCCCAAATCAGTTAAATGACCTGGCTTGTCTCACAATGAGACAACTCGTCTAACTTATGCTATCATGGAAAATGGACATTAAACAGTAATGATGATGATGATATATTATGTATATATAGATATATATTAGGATTAGTGTTCTGAAATAGCGATGTATACATGAATGTATGTATAGTATATTTGGTAGTATATCATATGTTTAATTAAAAACTTTTTGAAGACCTTGCGCTATCATTTTAAAGTAGTGACTATGTCAGTTCTTTTATCAGCAAAGGAAGGGAGAGAAGCTGACACACATTCTGTTTCACACTGTTGGTGTTCCTCAGAGCAACGTACTCCCCGACCTCTGCCGAAAATTATAGAGGCTGGATTCTTATAGAATTCCACTAACAATCAGGAACTGATTATACAGAGCGATTGCCGGTCCAGCAAAAATTAAAAATTAGGATTGGTGCTCTGAAATAGCGATGTATACATGAATGTATGTATAGTATATTTGGTAATATATCATAAATTACTGGAATTCTATAAGAATCCAGCTTCTATAATTTTCAGCAGAGGTCAGGGAGCACGTTGCTTTGAGGAACACCAACAGTGTGAAACAGAATCTGTCAGCTTCTCTCCATTCCTTTGCCGAAAAAAGAAGTAAGTAACATAGTCACTACTTTAAAATGATAACGCAAGGTCTTCAAAATGTTTTTAATTAAACATACGGTATATTACCAAATATACTATACATACATTCATATATATATATATAGTAATAATAATAAATTTGAAGATTAAAATCCAAAGAGGGCTTGATAAGGATAAATATATATCAAATATATAAGAACCGTAGAGCAAATATTTATTAAAATAACAGATTGACGTTTAAGCAAAGAATCGCTGCTTTCACCCTTAACGGCATCTTCAGAAGATCCCGTTAAGGGTGAAAGCAGCGATTCTTTGCTTAAACTTTAATCTGTTATTTTAATAAATATATATATATAAAAGTAAGCCACTCTACTTGGCATTCGTCGATCTGGAAAAAGCCTTCGACAGAGTCCTCTGTGTTATAATCTGGTGGGCTCTTAGAAAATTAGGAGTAGATGAATGGCTTGTGAAAGCTGTACAAGCCAGTAAAGTTAGGATTAGCAATGGGTATAGCGAGGAATTTAGCATACAGGTCGGTGTCCACCAGGGCTCTGTTCTTAGCCCTCTCCTGTTCATTATAGTTTTGCAGGCAATAACGGAGGAGTTTAAGACTGGATACCCATGGGAACTCCTGTATGTGGATGATCTCGCACTTATAGCTGAATCCATGGTGGAACTAGAGAAGAAATTCCAAACATGGAAGCAGGGACTAGAAAGAAAGGGTCTCAAATTCAACCTAACAGAGACTAAGGTTCTTGTAAGTAGACGAGAAAACAGAACCCAGATTCCCTCAGGGAAATGGCATTGCTCAGTATGTAGGAAAGATGTAGGTAGGAACTCCATCCTCTGCTCCAAATGCAAACAATGGGTACACAAGAGATGTAGTGGGATCTCAGTAAGTTTAACTAAGAATGTAGGCTTCATATGTAGCAGCTGTGCTGGGACAGCAAGCAGCAAACGACCACAGGAAACAAGCACCACCAAACTCTGGGAGGGCTCTGTAGAAACAGTACACAGCTTCTGCTACCTAGGTGACCAAATTAGCAGTGGAGGTGGGTGTTCGGAAAGTACTATAACTAGGGTAAGAACGGGATGGAAGAAGTTCAGGGAGCTACTGCCACTGCTGGCTGCAAAAGGCTTTTCCCTCAAAATGAAAGGCAGACTGTATGATGCATGTATATGAACACCAATGTTACATGGAAGTGAAACCTGGGCGCTGTCTGTAGAAGACTTGTGCATATTAGAAAGAAACAAACCCTGCATTCTCCGATGGATGTGTAATAGTAATATATGCGAACGGCAAAGTATAAACAAATTGAGATGAAGACTGAGTATCAGAGGAATCAAATGATGTGTGCAGGAGAGGAGGTTATGTTGGTATGGACATGTGATGCGTATCACGGATGACTGCTGCATAAAAAGGTGCAGAGCAGTAGAAGTCAATGGAAGCCACAGAGTGGGGAGACCCAAGAAGACCTGGGATGAGGTGATAAAGGTCAACCTTACCCAATTACACAATGACACACGACCGTGACCTCTGGCATCACACAGTAATACAGAAGACCCAACCTCCCACAGGAACAAGCCAAAGCTGAACCATATAGACAATATGCCCCCACATCCTCCCGCAGCAAAGAGGTCATGCAGGTGCCATGGCAAAAAAGTACCCAGCCCACACGGTAAAGTGGACGTGTAGGCGCCACGGAAAAAAAGCACCCAGCACTCACTGTAAATGAGGTTGTTGTTAGGAAGGGCATCCATCTGTAGAAATCAAGCCAGAATCAGTTACTATATGAGCAAGACAAGGTCAGCCGACTGGACACTGCCCACAACAGGACAGCCCGTCTAACCCATGCTAGCGTGGAAGAACGGGCATAAAACGATGATGATGATATATATACATATATATATATATATATATATATATATATATATATATAAATATATACTCATTCAATATTTCAAATATTTAATATCACAGCTGCTATCAAAGTGGAAATTTGGAAATAATAGTTCTTTCACTTTAAATGATGTTATAGAGTAAATATAATAAAATGTTTCTTTTTCGTTATTAAATATTAAAATTCAGAATTATTCTGATACATTTGTAACAATCCTATTATGTATTATTAATGCAAGCCTATTGACATTTTAGAATGAAAAGAGCTTCATTTGAAATAGGTACTTCAATCTTTTTTTAATTTAGTTCCTTCTATGATTCAATCCAGCTTTGATCTTTTGGAAAACAAGCAAATTGTATCAGTAAAATACTGGTATTAGTTATATACATGTTTTTATTACAGTAATTCTCTGACACACTTTGTTCAATCTCTCTTTCTCTCTGTCTCTCTCTCTCTACATATATATATATATATATATATATATATATATATATATATATATATATATATATATATATATACACACATATAGAGAGAGTGCAAAAAATGTATATACACTTCAGGAAAAAAACAAACTTGTATACATATTTAACTTGTTTAAATACCACTCTCTCTCTCTCTCTCTCTCTCTCTCTCTCTCTCTCTATATATATATATATATATATATATATATATATATATATATATAGAATAAGGAAAAGCGAAGTAGTTTCAGATCTTCAAGTCCTTTAATAATAATGCTGTGATATATATTTCAATGACGACACTGGCCACACTCTTCTGTGTGCGAGTGTCGTGACATCATCAGACAGCTTGTTACATAATAAGGTTATGTTTCCGAGGCAATCCAACTCGCACACAGAAGAGTGTGGCCAGTGTCGTCATTGAAATATATATCACAGCATTATTATTCGGTGGATTGGCAGTATCGGTAGAGTGTCGGACGCCATGCTTTCCAGCATAGTTACGTCCCTTTACGATCTGAGTTCAAATCCCGCCGAGGTTGACTTTGCCTTTCATCCTTACGGGGTCGATAAAATAAAGTACCAGTAATGCACTGGGTAATTGCTGGCCTTGTGCCTAACGTAGAAACAATTATTAAAGGACTTGAACATCTGAAACTACTTCGCTTTTCCTTATTCGATATTTACTCCGTCACTCCTATGTGGAAAAAGTACGTTGAGTGCTTGAATTGAATTGCATCAATGTTTACCCTAATAATATATATATATATATATATATATATATATATATACACACACACTTACAAAAGATGAATTTCTATGTTTAGATATCTTGATGCAAGAAATATACTTCTGAATAATTGAATATCCATATAAATGCCCTTCCCATCACTAACCATTTCACTGGAAGGGGAGCTAGGCAGCTGCTAGGAATGTTGAGATATTGGGATATGCACAGTAAGGCTGAAGTAGTGATGTTAATAATTGTTAGGGAGTGCTAATGAAGTGAGGCATGAGGGTAGGTCAGTTCACATTGTATGTTGCAGGTTACGTCTTCTTCAGCATCACAGAGTGCCAACCCTTGCGGCCTTTAGCTATTTCTGTTGTAAGTTTTAGTTTTTTAAGGGTAGTCTTCACAACCTCATCACATGCCTTCCTGTGTCTGCCTCTACCATGGGTCCCAGCCAATAGGATTTCTTGGCATTTATTTATAGAACTGCTATCTTTCAAGCTCAAAGCAGTCTTTTCTCTTGCAAACTGCACCCAATTCCTCTTATGCCAAGTTTTTCCCTCAGTTTGCTTATGCTATGTTGGACAGCTAGATCAAAACTCATTCAGATCTAGCTGTTGAAACAGCCAGAGCCCAGCCATCGAGGTCCTGAATCTTTTCATATTATCCACTCTACTACCCTAAATATTGAGTACTCTGGGGAGTTATGGTCCACCTGGTATCATACCACACCCTCTCTGATCTATCTATCTATCTATACATATAGAGAGAGATAGATAAATAGATATATGAATTTGACAGTAGAAGTCACAGTGAGAGACACATTTTTCAAATGCAGGTAGGATCTATAGAAGTGGTTGATAGCTTCCGTTACCTAGGTGATCAGATTAGCAAGGGAGCTGGGTGCTCCAAGTCCATAGTATCTAGAATAAGGACGGTTTAGAAGAAGTTTAGGGAGCTACTTCCTCTGTTGACAAAGAAGGGTTTTGTCCCTGCGAATGAAAGGCCGGTGTGAGATGCGTGATGCTGCATGGTAGTGAGACATAGGCAGCAACTGCGGAGGATATGCAATGGTTGGAGAGAAATGAAGCAAGTGAAATCGCTAGACGTATCTGAGAAACTTGAAAAAGAATTTGCTTCGAAATCACTAGATGTATTTGAGGAACTTGCGAATCCAGAGTCAGGTTCGATCCACAAACAGATCACACCTCGAGCTGTTCACCGGAGAAACAATTGTAATACGTGATAAATTGCGTTCCGATATATCACTGATTCTTCATTTTCCATATTATCATACTCTGCTCCAAAGGAGCATAGAGTGCTCAACCGGCATATCGCCTATAGATGCATCCTATATAATTGAATATAAATGAGAGATAAACACAGATATATACATATATGTGTTCAACTCGCAAGCTATTTAATTGTAAAATACTATTTTGAGTTTCTAACTCAATATATACCTTTGATATATATATATATGTATAAAATATAATATAATTAGTTTTATATGTACATGGTAAATTAAATTTAATAATTAGAAATTGATGCTATTAATAGGTGAACATGATTGAATGACTGTAATAATTATGAATTGCTAGTAAAATATTGACTCCAAAAGTATATTCCAAGTAGGGTGTATTGATTAGTAAAATGCTAAATTATATTTGTAAATATTTCATGAATTAACATAATTTAATTCTGCATGGAAAGAAATCAACATTCTGTTTGAGTATATACTGTATTTATTTTTTGTTTGTATTCACTCAACTTATTTGAATATTCTATATATAGTATGTTTTTTCAGAGCGATGCAAATATATTGATCTACATTTTTAGTTTTTTCTTTATGCCCAAACATTTTGCTGATTCAATACTTTTAGCTTTAAAGCTAGTGAAAATGTCAAAATCCTCAATCAACATCTTAAATCTAAAACAATCTCAGTGCCGACTATAATTCCTATACCATCTAATGTTTTACCTTTTCCATTTATATTAAATAGCATCATTCATCTTTTCCTTAATCTTCCATTCTTCATTTCTTTTTTTTTCTTCTTTACATAGATTGAAAATAGCATAGCTAGAGCTTTCCTTTTTAAAATTACATCATGGAGAGAAATAAGTTCTATGCTCAATATTTTCACTCAATAATCAAGAGAAATATTATGAAAAGTATTTTATACACAGAAAGCTATTGAATATTTTCCATTACTTTTAATGTATCATGGGGAAACTGAAACAAAATGTAAAAGCTGAAATATTTGTCACTTGCCCATTAAATTGTTGATAGAAATATGAGAAAGAATCATGTAATACATTTTTAGATTTGTATAAACTTTGGATATAAAGTTTTAGTCAGGCTGTGGTAACTAATAGGATCTGAAAATAGTAATTACTGAAAGTTAAAGGTTTATTGAAAATTATGAATCAGCAATACTTTTCGAACTTTTTTGCCAAATTCAGTTAAATAAACTAGTATACATTTCTTGCATTTAAACAGTAGATATAGCACCCTATTATAGGTAAATTCAAACTCCTCACTACATCCATGCCAATATGCAGTCAACGTGGATAAATAATCAAAATATTGCTATTGCTCTTTGTATATGTAAACTCGCATATCTGAAGATGTGTCGATTAAGAGTCAGGATCTGATTGCCTGATCAAACCTGAAAGGATCGATATTGAAACATTTGTAATATATAATAAAGTTTCATAATGAGCAGCAAATCTCACTTCTCTCTCTCTCTCTCTCTTATATATATACTGTATGTATATATATACTGTATATATATATATATATATATATATATATATATATATATATATATATATATATATATATATGTGTGTGAACGTTTTGTACAGCTAGAATTTCCAGCTGATGACAGTGACAATATGATAATATGACAATATTGATAATAACAAATTATAAATCATAAAAATATTTCAAACATCTATAAAGAAAATATATGCAAACATTTAAAATATTTTAAATGTACTAAGTAACACATCAATATCTTAGAGTATTTGTTATTAAAATATACATTCCTAAAGACTAAATGTAAAGACCCAATCCTAAACTGAGGAATAGATAGTGGCAATTATATTTTATGAAATATGAAACAAATCCATGTTCAGTTTAAAACAGATTTCTTGGAACCATTCTCTTGCATAAGTATGATTATAACTCTGCAGTTCTTTAGGTATTAATACACCTAATTAATGCTCATATTTCTTACTTCTGAAGCAAGGCATAGAACATTTTGAATGAAATTTATGAATAATATATAATAAACTTATGAATAATTATAAGCCCTCTTTCCTACAGTTTAGCAATGAATGCATTGGGGCTACCCACATGGACAAAGTCCAATGACATAAATTAGTAAAAGAATAAACGATATTGATTATTGTAATCAAAAAGTTTAGAATACATAAGTTAATAATCATTCTAATTCAATATCGAGGATTCCCAGTAGATAAAGATGTAAAGAATTATGCATATCTTAAGAATTTAAACTATTTGAATATAAATAAATAAAAATGGTAAATTTAAATATTCTACAAATGGTTCAGTGGTTCAATGTTTATGATTACACAACAGTAAATGATCTTAGAATAAAATTAATATTCATTTAATAGCCAAAAGATTAAGATAATACATAAATGAATAAATGCTACAGTAATGAAATTTAATGAAAGTGCATACTCTTAACTCCAGTATTTGCTGGTTTTAAACATAACTCCTATATAAGCCAACAAAAATACCATTAAATATTTACAAGTTGGTTGAGGGAAATATTGTTTGTTACTTATAGTGCACCATCACTTATACAACTTAGTGTAAGAACTAATATATTTATGAACTCCTTTTGTATTTTTATGTTATTTTCATGATTAGGATTATCAGGAAAAATGTGACGATCTTCTTTGATAAGTGATAACTGTTTAACATTATTCTTTCCAGTGAATTTAAGTGGGGTAGGTGGAACTTCTATATCCACTTCTGGTCTTTGTTCTAAGAACATCTGCTCTAAAAACTGTACTACATTAACTTATTCAAACCCTACATAATTTAGCAGTGCCACATATTGCCAAATTACTGTTGGCGGAAAATTTGTAAAGATACAGATAGTATCTGGCCATATGCTTCTCAAAATACCATTCACACCTGACGGTTTCACTTCATCACATGACTCAGTTGTCCACAGTATCCATACTAAAATGAAACAAATATAACAGTGGGCCTTGTTAAATTACTGAACTTAAGCTATCTATAATAATAAGATTGATAATCTGGAAAAATAATTTAATTAAAAAACCATGAATATAATATCTATCAAGACAGGCCCTAAAATATCTTATATTCCCTAAATCACAAAGCTCCCATTAAAGGTCTAACATATAAATTGATCATTATAATTTCTTTATCTGATATTTTTAACTATCATTATTGCCTGGGGTCGATAAAATAAAGTACCAGTAATACACTGGGTAACTGCTGGCCTTGTGCCTAAAGTAGAAACAATTATTTATTTGGCAGTATCGGTAGAGGATCAGACGCCATGCTTTGCAGCATAGTTAGGTCCCTTTACGGTCTGAGTTCAAATCCCGTCAAGGTTAACTTTGCCTTTCATCCTTACGGGGTCGATAAAATAAAGTGCCAGTAATGCACTGGGATAATTGCTGGCCTTGTGCTAAAAGTAGAAACAATTATTTATGTATAGAGGGCGGTGAATTGGCAGTATCGGTAGAGGGTTGGACACCATGCTTTGACGCATAGAGTTACGGCGCCTGCCATTCTGAGTTCAAATCCCGCCGAGGTTAACTTTGCGTTTCATCCTTACGGGGTCGATAAAATAAAGTACCAGTAATGTACTGGGTAATTGCTGGCTTTGTGCCTAAAGTAGAAACAATTATTTATGTATAGCCTAAGAAGGTTGTCAGTGGAAAGATATATTTTATCAAGCTAACTGTAATTAATTTTCTGAACACATATTGGGGCGTTTACAGAAGAATATTCAAAACTAAGTGTCATTGGTTTTTTATTTAGCCTTTAACTGCTTATCATTCCTTGGAAGATTTATTATATTTGTATTATAGTTATTTCCATTTTAAATCTAAATATTTCTGAAATAAAAAAAAAGCACAACTTTTACTATATTGAAAGATCTCATAGATATATTTTATGAGATTGTATTTGAAAGCAAAGGATAGAAATGAAGAATATATTATTTGAATGTTCTTAAAAAATTTTATTTTTAAGTAAGTATGTTTTGAAACAGTGAGCAAGTTTGAAACAGTGAGCAAGTTTGAAAGTGACTAAAGAAATTTTAGCCTGATAGTGGGGTTTAGAACCCTCAGAGAAATGGAAAAAAGAGGAGTCGAATTCACATCTTTGGTTATCCAGACCACTGTGCTACCATTACACCAACACATCACCCACCTCCTTCCATTCAAATTAGAAGCTATATTCTTAGCTACATACTTACTTGTCATGATACTTGCTAAGAAAGTAGCTTCTAATTTGAATGGAAGGAGATGGGTGATGCGTTGGTGTAATGGTAGCACAGTGGTCTGGATAACTAAAGATGTGGATTCGACTCCCATGTACATCAATACTCATCTTTTTCCATTTCTCTGAGGGTTCTAAACCCCACTATCAGGCTCAAATTTATTTAGTAAAAAAATACGATTTTTATTTTTATTTTACACATCACAATAAATGCATTTTCTGTTAAATTTCTTTCTCCTCTCATATTTTGTATACTAGCAACCATAAGTATTTCAGTGTTCTACCAAAATATTTGCAATATAGTCATAGTCAATGTTAGCTCTAAATCACGTTTGCATACTTTGCCTGCTTTTTAATGTCATCATCACTGTCATGAATTAACATCTGATTTCACTACTCACAATCCTAGGACAGTCACTATTGAAGTGAGGCTACTGACTTCCCAGTCAGGCCAGGAGTCTGCATTTGCTTACATATGGTCCCATGTTCTACCAATGCACCAGCATAAGAAAGGTTGTCATGTCTGAAGAGCCCTGCAGCCTATTTGTTTGGCAATATTTCTATTGCTGGATGCCTTTCCTATCACCAACCACGTACCAGTATATATCAGACATGTTTATCATGTACATCACCAACACAAGGGAGGTTATCATATCCTTGACTCAACTGAAGAATCCTCCGAATCCTTTGTTTAACAATAAAATTATTAAACTTTATGGCTTCAAAGAAGTGCCATTTTGAAAACTATTACAAATATCTTCCAACAAATATTTTCAATCCATAATATCCTCATAACTGTCTTCCAATGAGATTTTAAGATTTCACTAATATATTAATATTAAACTATTGTGAAATACAAATTTCTTCTGTTTTAAGAGAAAATAAATTCATCAGTAATTTAGTAGCTGTGTTTCAAGGACACCAATAATTAAACATATTGTGGGCAACTGTCTTTAATGAGTTTCTATGGAAATATCATATCTAACATAGATATCTTTAATTACGTTACACTGCAGAATATTGTAATTTTTAATTACATTACATTGCAGTATATTGCAATTGTGATCACCAGATTAAAGCATGATGTCACTTTGGCAATCTAACCCCAGCAGCTTTTAGTTCATATGCTAATTGGGACTTAATCAAACAGAATGGCTCCTGTCTTCATCTTAAGCATATTCAAAACTATAATGTCACTTTATGTTTGATTTTCTACATGACACCTCGATAAAATAAAGCATAAGTAATGCACTGGGTTCGATTTAATTGACTTTCCCCTCTCCCAAAAATTGTTGGCCTGGTGCCTAAAGTAGAAATTATTATTATTATTATTATTATTATTATTATTAAAGTTAAAAGAACAAATGTTTGAAGACTTGAATTTAGTAGTTGGTTTGTTACAAAGTAATAAATTTAGAAGTTCAAATAAAGTACATATAATATCATAATATTGTATAATCATAATAGTATTTTATGTTTGTTGTTCTTTTTCTATTCCAGCAAAGCCTAGATTAAATCTTAAAGATCCCTTTAAATGACAGAAAGAAATGGATCTCAAGTTTGTTTATCATTCAACCTTATTTATCATAGAGGTTAGCAAAAGTTAGATTCTGCTTAGAAGGATATCAATATGCAGAAATATATAATACAGTCTCCTGCATAGACCTAATTCCATTCTTTTGATTATTGGACAGCTGCAATGTAGGAAACTGGTTTAATCAATAAAATCCTTTAAATAGCTAGTCTCTGAGGAAATTAGCACTGGAAGAATGCAATGCTCTAAATTTCCAGGCTACACTTTCTTTCATTTGACGATGGGTATATGGAAGAAGAGACACTCTTCTAAATTTTCTGACATCCAGAAAAAACTACAATTTGTCACAGCATGCCAAATCTCATTCTTCAATACATGGTGCATGAAAGCTGAATTTGTATTTAATGTCGGAATTAAAATATACATCTACTATTTTCAACATAAATTGAATGTAGAAGTAGTTTACATAATTCATAATATTAAAAGATACAATATCCACCAGGCATTCTTCTACTAGAATATATGAATATGTATAAACATACAGACACACAAACACACACACACACACACATATATATGTAGGTGTATATATATATATACATATATGTATATATACATATATATATATATATATATGTATATATATATATATATATATATATATACATATACATATATATATACATATGTATATATATATGTATATATATATATGGTGGCTGCCAACTCGTTTTCAAGTACGGCCACTACTTTATATCCATGTAGGAGAACCCCTACCGATGCGCTGAACGATTGTGACTTTTTAGTCCAGCCAGCGACTTGAAAACTCTGGTACAAACACTACACTTGAACAATTATTGACACACGTCACAACGAACCAAAGAATCATCTTCCTGTCTTCCTTCGGTTGCAACGTTTTTCGAAATATTTACTTACGTGTTCACAGATTGTTTTTTTTTAGTTTCAGAAGATCCCGTTAAGGGTGAAAGAAGCGATTCTTTGATTAAACTTTAATCTGTTATTTTAATATATATATATATATATATATATATATTATATATATTGAAGCACTTGCCCTGTATGATTCTGAAACGAAAGGCCTGGAAAACTGAATATGAGAGGCTGTTGAATGAAGAGAATAAATGGGACAGCAAGGGCCTACCCCATGCAGACTCAACTGAGGGACCAGCTATAAAAGTTGACAACAGTGTGATAGCTAAAGCAATATAAGACATAAAGATAGGGAAAGCACCCAGACTATCTGGTATAGTTGCTGAGATGCTAACAGCATCTGGAACGGTAGGATATAAGGTAGTCAGACGAATTGTTAATTAAGTAGTACAGGATGGGGTCCTACTCAATGACAGGTGCAAAAGTGTCATTGTAAATTGCTACAAAGTCAAAGGAAATGCACTGGAGAAAAGTAACTAAATGGTGCAAACAGTAAAGTGAGAATTGGCAACAAGTACAGTGATGAATTTGAAGTGCAAGTGGGGGTTCATGAAAGCTCAGTCCTCAGTCCACTTCTGTTGCCAGGTAGGTTCTTAGAAGTTGTTGGCAGCTTCTGTTGTCTAAGCAATTTAATTAACTGTCGATCAGAACAGGCTGGAAGAAGTTTAGAGAGTTGATAACTCTGTTGACAATAAAAGTATTATCTCTCAGTATGATGCATGTGTGCAAACTGCAATGCTACATGCAGGGAAACTGGAGCCTTGAATGCAGAAAACAACTTGTGAAGGCAGGAAAGAAATGAAGCAAGTGTGAAAGTATAAATGATGTAGCATAAGTAAACTGAGAGATAATATTGGCATAATAAGAATTGGATAATGTGTCCAAGAGAGAAGACAGCATAGCCATGGATATATGATGCATACAAAAGATAGCAGCTGCATAAAAAAATGCACAGACATTTCAGTGGCTGAAACCCATGGAAGAGGTTGACACAAGAAAACGAAAGTTTTTTCCTCAGTTTTCTTATGCGATGTCACTTATGCACACTAATATTGCACATCTATTGGAGCATACTCGACTCATTTCTTTCTAGCCTCTGCAGGTCTTCTGTAATTGAGGCTCATGTTTCACTGCCATGTGACATTGTGGTTCACACATAAGCATCATACAGTCTACCCTTCATTCTGAGAGAAAAACATTTTGTTGTTATCAGTGGTAATAGATCTCTAAACTTCTTCATCCTATTATGTCCAGTTTTCCATACTTGCAGTTGTTGAACAGGTATTTTCCTGCACCTTTTTTCTACTACTCCATTCCTCCATCATCACATTCATATTGAGATCTGCCCTCATCATTTTTGTCGATGTCTTTATTGCCTTCTCTTTACTGCAGCTTCCTTTGACTGGGGACTCCTGGCCCTTCTTCCCTGAACATTCCCCATCCATATGCATCATACCAGCACTCTTTAGTCTCTTGCACACTAACCATATTTGACATATATAATTATAAATGTGTATGTGACTCTCTGTGCATGATTCATTATGTATATATCAATATATATAAATAAAATAGAAAATTACACTTGTGATATGAAAATGATATGAACTCAGTAATAAATTTGATTTTGCAATTCAGTTACTTTAATGTAACTAAGTTTATTTCCTACAAAAATAGCTACCCTGGTAGTATTATGCAGTAACAGAATATAAGCAAGTGCTAGATGTAACACTATTTTCAACTGATTAAATGACCCCTATTAAGCAATTATGCCAGCCAATAAATTCTTCTTTCCTCCTCTCTCTTTCTAGCCTTCTTTCTCTGTCAATCTTAGACCTTGTACATTACTTCTGTGAGATGGTTTCATTTAGGACGACATTGAATTTTGTCTTAGTTAAGGTAATTTCTGTCCAGTACAATATATACATATGGCTCCATTATAGTTATTATAACAAGATTTAATGGAGTATAGATAGACATATATATCTAAACCGAGGCTCTTGAATTATTTCTCTCCATTTCAAATATTCCACTGTATTTATAAGCTTAATGTACAGTTATATGTGGTAAATATTTCATGAAATAACATATTTAGAACATAGTTTATAATATAACATGCATATTTATAATGTAGTGTATAATGTTCAGCGCATCAGTACATGCTATTGTTACCTTAAACTTTTGAACATCTGACCAATATAATAATTGTTTCAAACATTTCAGAAGCTATTATTGTATTGTGTATATTAGGCAGAGTACATTATTCAACTTATTCACAATCTGAAAATAATTATGATTCCTATTCAACTGCTCAGTGTTAAGTGTTAGGGAAGCCTCCTATGATGGAGAAAAAGTACTTCAAGAATTCATTCACATACATTTTTAGAATCCCTTCTAGTTTGGAAACAACATATATAAGTCATTAACAACAAAACATATGTTTCTACTTTTTCTTTATTTGATCCTGTTTTAAAAAACACATGAGTATAAAACTTTCCTGCATAACACATTAATTCTCTGACAATGATTGATAAAAGACCTTTATTGAAACCCAAAACAAAACAAAATTAGTTAAAAATCCTACAGAAACAGAGTAAAGAAATTGCACAAAAGTTAGAAATGTTAGGAATAGGTTATACAGAAATAAATGGAAAATTACTATACATGTTAACTTAAGATTTGTTCTTGTCTTATTTGAGATAATGAAATATTCTTTCAGCAATGAATAAAAAGATAGGAAAGAAACATTTTTTATTATTTATATTTTTTGTTGTTTTAGTTATACATAAATATTTCGTAAAATTCATGTATTAGGTTGTATGTTTTATACTTGCTTTAACATTTGTTATAGAATAAACACTTACACAAGCAGTGTGAAATTATGTAACATTTTATGGTTATCTTATATGGTTTATTTCTCTGTAATCCGCTTTAAAAATAAATTGCATTTTTGTTAATTTTCAAATCTTTGAAGATGAGGTGTCAAAATAGGATTTTGTCAACGAAGTGTGAATGAATGCCCAGTGCAACATTCATTTAAAAAAAGTCTGTCATGGTAAATTCACTCATGAAGTTAAAGACGGCTGCAGACTGCCTTCTGTGATTGATGTTGGCAGAAGCAAATCCTCACACAACTGTTTAAGGACTTAATGTTTGAAAATCTGAATTGCATTGGAAAATGAGAGAAGTTTGAATCTGGGAGGAATTTGAATTAAATGAAATCCAGAAACATTGCTATGATGAATTCTACTCTTTGTTTCATTTCCATAACAAAAACAATTCATTTCTTGATTACAATGTGATGTGTGATGATAATTGGATCATATACAACAACCAACAATGATCAGCACATTGTTTGGACTGGGATAAAGCTCCTAAATGCTTTCCAAATTCAAAGATGTACTAAAAGAAGGTTATGGTGACTGTTTGGTGGTCCACATTGTCACTCACTCCAGCAATGCTGAGCAGAATTGATGCTATTAAGTAATGACTAGATGATTTTAGTACACATGGTAGAATTCGGTTTTACTCTCTCATCCCTGTATCCACACAACTGTCTGGGTGCAGCTGTATCTATTCTAATCATGCAGAAACTATTTTGTTGTAGTAATCTCTGAGGATTTGCACTTTTCTCTCACTTTAGTATTTATCTCACATTTGCCATATCCATGATAAAGATTTTCAATTCTCTCTCCATTCTATAAATCACTGCACTGATATCCTTCCTAAATTCAATACTGACATGGTTCTAATAATATATAGCATCTTTGTCAATGACAATCAGTAATGTCACTATAGCCTAACTAACTAATATATATACTTATAATCAAATATGTTTTTACCCAATCAAAACTCTTTGTAGAATGCTATGCTCATTTCTATTTGCAGTAACATCTTGCAGAATTTCTTACAACATTTCTTGGTAATAATCTAGTCTTCTTCATTAACTTTGAAACAATTCTGGGACATAGCTGGGATCCAAGTTAATATCTGATGGTGACAAACAAGCAAATGTTCAAGCAAACACTAAAGCTAGAGGCCTGGCTACAGGTGACCATAGGACTCTTCCACAGTCATGCTAATGCTACTGCCACATCATAATATAGATATAATATAAAACAACCATCTTTATCAATTAAATGAATTCATATTTACTACAAGCATAACATTTTACTGAAGTGAAATTAACCATACATAAAAAGAAATATGACCTTATGATTATCATTTGTTGTAGATGTATGGAAATAGCATATTGTGTTAAGCTGTTGGCTTCATTTCATTCAACAGATTATCTCATCTGTTTTGCGAACACTAATAATTATAAGCATTTAAGTTCTGGAAGTTTCAAGAAAAATCTTTGAAACTGAATATAAAAGAAATAACTTTTGAAAGTAAAGACTATCAATCAATCATCTTAATTCAACATATAATTTCCTCAAACTCAAAGAATAATTACTAAAGAAAACTTCATTTTGTTATATAGTTTTGAATAATAAAGAACATTAATTATTGGCCATTGCTTTGATCTTTTTATTTGTTTACAGAATTCAAATCAAATTCATAATGAAGGAAAGACCATTGAATCAAAGACAAAGATAGGATGTCCTGAAGGTGCTATAATATTTTTTAGATAACGAAAGATGGTATGAAATTATATAAATTTCAGAAATGAAATCATTCTAATAGAGATCTAAATAATAAAAGTGACCTTTTATTTTGAATTTTAACTTTCCCTTTTAAATAGAATCATATATTTTTAGATAATATTCAAATGAATATATTACATTAAATACACAGAAATACCACTTTTAAAACATAGCAACATAAACGATTCAAAATAAGCTGTTTTATCTACTGTTTTTATTGGGGTATTTAATTTATTTACAGTTTAAATTATATTCCTTACATTTAAAAAAATCTGCATATTTTTTCTCTGCAAGAAAAAATAATGAACACTTGCTTTTAGTTTAGAATTATTCATAAGATTTGTATCTTGGAATGTTATATTCATTACATTGCTCTCTAGATAAATTTGCTTTCGATATAACGAAGGAACCTGGTGTAGGCTTAGGAAACAGTTATAATTATCCCAAAATAGAAGTTCATTTACCAGAAGACATTATCATGCTATTTTAACTTCATGTTTAGAAAGGTTCAGTAAGGTTATTTTGAATATTGTTCAGCTATTTGACTGTGAATATCTGTTACATCCAAACTAGATTTAGATCTTATTGTTCTTCAATAATTGTCTCATTTAATTATATCAAGGCAATATAAAAAAACAAAACTCATCTAGGAAAGCAGCATTCTATTCTTATCTCAAAAAGAAAAGGAAAATCTATATTCCAATTCTGTCAGAAGACATGCATTTTTAGAACAAGTAGGAAATGCCAAATAATTGTTCGAAGTTAAAACTTTAAGCTATAATGTATTGCTATATTAATCAAATGTTTTCCTTCCATGATTCAACAGAGTTCCTGTCCACATACAATTTGACAATCACTCAATTATAGAATGTAACACTATTATTTTAATTTCCATACATAAAAGAAAAGACAAATATTTATCAAAGTGTCCATACCAATAAATATTATATCTTGATGTACCATAAATTCAATACATGAACTGCCATGGCAAGTTTTAATGTTTTTTGCTTTGGAAAATTTCCTATGAGTAACAAATTTATAAACAAAATAAGTTTAATCTGAGACATTTGTTTACACATTTTTCACATTTTTTTCACAGATAGATTGAATTTTTGCTTATCGTTATCAAAGCCTACTAGACCAATATGTCTTAATTCAAAAATAAAATATATCTCAATGAAAGGAAATGCACAAATGATCTAATATAGAGATGTAATAAAAATTTTAAAACAATCCTATATTGGAATTGATATAAATGATATAGCTATTTGACCCTGTACAACTAATTATAAAACTATATAGAACACCCACACATTAAAAAACAAAACCACCAATACATTCATAATAAAAGCAGTTTAAATCATCTTCACACTGTAAAAAGACATACAAGCATAAGAGATTACAAAATATACATGCAATCAATTTTTAAAATAGAAAAGAGACACTAGAAGATCCACCAGCAGAAGAAAAATATTAACTTATTTTTCTGCAATATAGTTTTGGAAATATGTTAAATCGTAATTTCATAATCATAAATGATATTTATATAACTCTTTCTTGGGTCAATGCATATGTCTCTGTGTGGTCATGCAACCTGCTATAAATAGAAGCAAAGTCTCCCTAAGATAATGTAATTCAGGATAAATATCTCTTAACAACACCTCATTGACGTAATCAATAAGGTATGTATTAGTTAAAGCAAACCTTATGAATAGATATCACTTGCATTTTCACAGACACAACATTAGGTCAAGAAACTCCAAACATATTCATGATCCATAAAGCATTATTTTACTTTCCAACATTTCCATCTCAAAAGCTACAAACCATTCAACAAAATTCAATTCACATTAGATGTTGTGCACATATAGCCATGCATGCACACATATATACCAAACAAGAAGCATATACAAACATTGTCTCAGGCAGAACTTGCTATAAATACGGAAATGCAACACAGAAGAAAATATTACAAAAAGATGACACATTTCTTACACTTTGTCAGTACAATAAGTCAAATATAGACAAGTTCAATGCATGCACATTGGTTGTATAGTGACAATACTGTAAACTAGTGTGTCAAATCAAATACAATCACTAAAGTAATCATAAGTAACAAAGTTACTGAATATTATATTGAAAAGAAATATATATCATTGAATTTTGCAGTTGGAGAAATTGAAAGCACACATATTTATATTACAGACTGTTGTAGAATATGTTTGCTGACACCTAACATTCAACTACACTCAGTACCTATTACCCCATGGTGGTATTATCACAATACAAATCCTATTCTAGGCTCTGAAACTAATAAAAAAATGAACACAAACCACTTTATTAATAAGTGTCAGCATAGAGAAAAAAATATAGAATTCCAAATACACTAAGGAATACAGTATGATTAAATGTAAAACAAAAATGTCCACGGGATATTTTCTAGTCTACCTTGCTCTTAAAGTTTTCCCTTTCAGGCATTTCCTGATAACATATGTGCATTAAATTATCTTGCCTTTATGGATGATTAAAAATCTTAACAAAACCAAATAACATTTTACAATATCTAATTTTGTTAGCAACACTGAAACATTCACAAAAACTGTGATTATAAGTTATATATGGTAAATATATTTTGTATCCTGATAAATGAATTATATCCAAGATTTTACAACTGTATTTAAACCTTTTGGTGTACAAACAGATTCTTTTTATCAAAATATGAAGGCATTGCAGGTAAGCCAAATACTGAAACCTACTATACAGTCGAAATTCATTTCCTGAATAGTTTAAATGCTTAACACAGGCAGAAAACAGAGCTCAACAAAATGTGCGAAAATGTTATACAAATATAAACAGTATGACTAAAAAAACAGCTATCTAGAAGGAGACTGAAAGAAATGTTTCAGAAATATTGAATTCTATGAAACATACAAGCTCCTAAAAATATTAAAGGGAGACTCCAGTAAAAAATAATGAATAAATTCATCAGAAAATTGTAAATATCAAAATTAAAGTATAAAACAGAACTATAATCAAAATGATTATGTTAACCCCAAAACTATACATGATCTTAAAACTGAATCAAATTAAATTTGCATTTCAACAGATTCTGAATAAAATTTGATATGTTGAAAATTTCAAAAGTTGTCTCAGCAAAATTACAAAACTGGTTTTGCCTCCTTTACAACTAAATCTATCACCAGGAGAATTGAGAATTAGATGGTTTTTTAAATTTACAAAATATTTTAAAGTGAAAACAATTTTGCACCAAACAGATCATCACAATTCCATCAGTTATATTTCAATGTCTTTTAGTGTCCCAGAATGATTTTTTTTTTTTTTTTGTAAATATAATCAGCTGCAGTTATTTAAATCAAATAAATTAATATATAGAGCACAAATCTGAATAAAGTTTTGAAAAACATCTTTGCTTATGACTTAACAATAGTTGTTTATGCTTAGAAAAAGGTTATATAATTGTACAGTGGTGATTAGAATCATAGACTGCCCTTTTAGACTTTATCTACTAGATATGTCATTCCAATATATAATAACCATTCTCACTCTCAATGAATGAACCTGGGCACAGCTGGCTTCCCATCACAACTGGAGCCGACTGTGGAGACAGCAAGCACCCCATTCGAAGGAGATAGATCCCTCATCTGGGATGCCACATGTAACACCTCTGCCTCCAACTTAGTCACTTCAGCCACAAACCCTGGTACTGTGCCCCACAATGCAGAAGAAAGCAAAACAAATAAATACCGGGGAGTGTCCAGCCACTTCCTCTTCACACCCATTGCCAATGGGACCTCAGGTGTGCTCGGACCACATACTGCTGAGCTCCTCCCCGAGATCAGAATGTCAACAGCCTGACTGAGGAAAGGGCTCCTGTGAGTTGGGGTAGCTGTGGCAGTGGGTGTCACTGGCTATTATCCATGGATGCTTTAGCAGTCTTGTCCATGGGACACAGCCCCAACACTGCTGCGCCATAGGCCAAGAGCCACCACCCTCCACTCGCTCATTTTTCTGTGACTCCAGAGCCCTTCCCTTTCCCATTCCTTTTCTGTTTTTAAATATTTTATAGTCTATTTATTATTTTTTCTTTTCCCTATTTCTCTTCTTTTTCGTTTCCTTATTGACATTTATATCATAGTTTATGTGAATAAATAATAGCAGTAAATGAACTAATTAGCTACCTAAAAATATTTTATTTTGATAATAAATGGTAGTTGTCCCCATTTGCCTTCCTTTTTTAATGTCCATAACTATCCAGCTACTTGATGTTGCTTGTCTTTTATGATGTGCTCGTTTACCATTCATCTCATCATATAAAATCCAATGCCTTCAAATCTAAACCATGGCTATCTATTATCTAATAAACTAGACAAACTTTCCTATAATCATTAAATATTGATATAGAATTTTTAATTGATGCATTAAAAATGAAAGTAATATTATATAAATAAATTATATAATGACAATGCATAGATTAAGATAACCAGAAATGTGTGTGTGAGAGAGAGAGAGAGAGAGAGAGAGAGAGAGAGAGAGAGAGAGAGAGAGAGAGAGAGAGAGCATGAATATGTTACACCATGCAATTATAATCATATGATGTACAATTTTTAAGTAAGTATTTACAAGATAACATCTTTATGTTCAATATAAGACTTTATATTTTTAACACAAATAACATGACAGTTTTAAAGAAAATATCTGACTGAATTAATGTGAGAAGTATCAAAATGTATAAAATATGAGCAATGTTAGTTTAAAATCTAATTTCTATGAAATCGTTTTTTTTTCTTCTGATATTGAATATCATGGAGAGTTTACTGAGGTACATGATAACATTTTCTCTAAGTATTCTGCCGTTTTATAATGCTAGTTATAAATACAATGATTTTAGCTATGAATAGATATACTGATTTACTGTTTATTTACAGACGCATACGTTTATTTCTGTCTATAATAATAAAATGATATTTCATATAATGTTTGAGAAGCGTATTCGTTCCAACTACTAGATTGACAATATAACATGGACCATTTTCTCTAAAAATAAGACCAATATAGGCAGTGTAGTAAGTAATATGTATTACAACAGGGAAACATTTATTAACAGGTGAAATGAAAGATTTCTACAAAACAGAGCTTAAAGACTAATATCTTAAATCACTAATCAAATTGCAAAATGCCAATCTGAACAGTGATTAACAAATGTAATGCAAATTATTTCTACAAGTAATATATTTTTTTATATTTATAATTGCCTGTATATACACCTGAGAAGAAGCATGCATTAGGAATAAATTAAAAATAAGTTTTCAAAAATTAGATCCTACAAAAAGAAGCATATTTAGAAACAGGATAAAATATTCAAAGATTATGGTTGTCAAAATGATATAAAAAAATAAATACACAAGGATCATCTTCAAAATAATATATTTTAAAAAGACATCTAAAATTATTAACTAAGTATAACCTTTATTTTAATCGAAGGATGCTGAATTAAAGATGCAAAATGATTTTTTGGGGTTTCTTGTATGAATATAATCTCTGTTTTCAATTTCTATTTTGTTCTCATGGTTTTTGAGGAATTTCCATTCATAAATCAATAAAAAAAACTTTTTTAATGAAGCATACAAAGGCTCATTTATTTATGTTTTAATTTAAAAATTTATATTTCTCACCTTTATTTATAACATATACTGCACTATCATCCTGGTTTAGTCCATGATCCTCAATGTAAATCCTCCTAAGATAAGGTAACACCATAATCAGGAAGCACAGCAGAATTCCTGCTGTGATTGTGATTGCTAGAACCACATTGGAGATCTTATATGGTTGAGAAGTAGCCTGAAAAATGAAAAAAGTAATATCTACTATTTGAAAAAGGAAATCTACTAAATAAAAAGTTTTTGTAAAGTTTGTATTAAGTCATAGGGACATTCTGATAAAAATATATTCTCCATTACAAAACACATTCCATTCATGTTACAACGAAGAAACAAATGTGAAATAAAATAATAAAATTGCCAAAAAAATTAGATCTGTTGAAGACATTTGAAATTTATAATATATATTCGTTCATTATGAGTTTAGCCTATTTTCATTTATTAAACTATTGAAAGATTAAATCAAATAGTTGAAAAAACTTTTATCATGAATAAAGTTAAAAAATAATTTGACAACATTGTTTTATTGTTAGATTTTGTTTTATGAAATGTCAATTTATTTGAAAGAAAAACATAGATTCTAATTATAAAATGAATGATGTACATACAAACAAAAATATTTCAAATTGTGTTTGATATAAAAAGTAATGGGAGAAGAATATATTTGATAATTCGTCTTTCTATTCATGCGTCAACAATTATGATTTCATGTGTCAGAAATAGTGAAAAATTCATATAAATTTTTTATATGAAATACTAATTCCAATATATTTTTTTACAATTCTACATTGATTACTAGTCAACATATTGTAAAGAAAGATGACATAATGTAAGATGCTATGAATAAAAGTGGAGAATTTATTAACAACAGTGAGGAACAAAAAGCACTAAAGGTACAAAGAAAGTTCTTTGCTTGGATAACATAATTATATAGATGATACATAGAGTATAGTATCATCATTTGATGAATTGTGATGTCAAGAATGCCTCAAAGCAATATTGGATTTTTAAAAAATAGAGATGAAATATGTTGTTATTCTGATGTCAGTCAAAATACCTAAATGACACAAAATATTGCTCAATAAACAAAGACTACTATCATAAATATGGAACTAATACACTAAATTTGATTAATTTGTAAAAGAAGCCACATACTATTGACAATCTTAAAAATAAATTTCAATTATTTGTTAGAATTTAGAGGTATTCAATTTCATATTTTCATTATCAGAAGTATGGTCTGAGATTAAAAAAAATGTAAGTGGAAAGAAAATGTCAACAATTATGCAAGATTCAAACAAAATAGGCAAAAGACCTGAATAGATAATGTAAATATCTGTTAGGAACAGAATCACATTAGTATGGTACTCTAGCGAACAAGACACTCTTTGCTGATTTAAAATATCATGTTTGTCTTTCACTCAACTATCCCATAAACACAGGAAACATGGTTATTTTGTATACTCTCCTTTTTGGCCAAGTAGAAAGTTGACCATTCTCAGCTCCACACATATGTCCCTTTTGTGTTCATCAGACTTGAGTAAATCTAATACAGTTTTTTGTTTTCATGCTTCTCTTTTAAGTGGACAGAGTGGCCAATAAGAATTGCACCTAACAAGTTTCCATTATGGAGTAATACATATTTTAGGTTCTTCTTTGAACTATCTATAAAGATTCTCTATTCATGAGTATCATACTGTGGAGCATCCATTGCTTTTAACAGTTCCACCATAACAGTAAACAAAAGTTCTTTCAGTTTTAAAGAATGCCAAGAGATCTTTTTCCTGTTCCGATAAAAAATTACATTTGTTTCTTTCCGCAGTATATTCTTCTCTTTAAGTCTAGAAGCTAACAGATCTGATAACCCTTTTGACATTCCTAAGTCTGTAAGTCATTCAGTTCTACCTGATTGAAGTTTTCATGTTCCTTGGTTGCTGTGTTTACAAAGTCTATATCACTGTTATGTTCATGCTTTTTATCTGATACACATATATCACTTTTATCTTCCAGTGAAAGTAATTCTGTGTAAATGGGTATTGGTATTTCATTTGAGTAAAGCACAAGATGAATTTGGGTAACTTATTTTCTGTTGAGTTATCTTGCTATAATGAGAAGTCTTTGTGAGACAAAAGTAGCAATCTTCTGCATGGTTCTTTGGCTCCTGCCATACCATAGGAATGCCAAATGCTAGTTGTTTGCTTCTGCCCTTTGTCCATTGGCATAGATTTTCGACAAATGGTTTACATACATTGTGTGGGGCTGACGCTTTATCCTGATCACCAAGTTTAAGCTTAAAGTAAGACAAGGATGCTCTTTTCACAAATTCACTAATGTTCATTTTTTGACTTGGTCCTGTAAAACTACCGCATGACGTAATAGAAAAAAAATGTATTGCCATTTTTAAACTCAGCGGCCCCAAATTACTCAAGAACAGGTCTCAAACTTAGGTCAGCAGAAAAAAAGCAAAATGTTGTTGATCAGTGTTATTGTTATTTTATAGATGAATATTTAATGACATGATTGAACATAATGAGAATAGAATAAAGGTAATTGAAAGATAAGTGTTTGGTATGGAATGTGAATGTGTTAATCCAACTAGTAAGTTGATGAAGGAAAGATATTTATTTCAAACTTTCGGATGAAGATCATATTACTATATCCATTTCTAAAATATGAAGTGTTACCGTAGACAATATTTATATTTTCATATAAATAATAACAGCAAGAAAATATATGATGTTCTACTCAATGATGGACCAGTGAAGTAGATTATATACACAAGATTCCAGACAAATTATCTAAGGGAAAATATCTTGTTTGTCTAACACTGGAAAAGTTGGTTACATATGTACTCTATGAACTCCTATGGTGCACAAAATATTAAATGATTCAAAAAAGTATTTTACCATCTTTCTACTATGTAAAATTTAATAAATTGCTTATATTAATATATCAAACTTTTGTGAACCTATTAAGAAATCGAGAATTTGATTATTTAAATTGTAGACACTTTCTATTAATAAAGAGAATTTCTTCATTAGAAAAATTTATGAAACATTTAAGTTCACAGCTAGGGACAGAGAAATCTTGAATGCTACCAGCATAGGCTGTACTGATTGAAGAAATAAATTATAATTAATATATTTAAATATCAAATGCAATTTATTGAAGTTTCTATGATGTGTTTTGCAACCACTCTATTGATATTTTTGTTTCTATTATACAATTTAATTCAGAAATCATAATTTAGATGTTCAATATATCTTGAATATAAATAATGTTAATATCATAATTAAGGTAGAATTAACTGTTGGTCAGCTGAATGTTTCTGTAATTAAAGAGCTCTTTGTCAATATATACACTTAAATATTCAGGAAACTTTTATTCACAATGATTTTACCAGGAATTTTGTATTAAACAATATAACTTTATCGTTTGCTATAGATTTCCAAATAATTTCCATATTAATTGTCTCATAAAATAGATTCTATTTTAGGTTCCATAACACACACACATATATTCTTAAAGATAGTAACTTGACAGAAATATAACTAAAAGTACTGAGTGAGGAATAATGTTGTCTAGTCAGTTCAATATCAATTATTACAACAAACTATTCATTTGCATATAAATAGTATTTTCAAAAGTATTTATTACCAGTAGACTAATGAGTCGGGCTATAGTTTCAAATATTACTTCACATTTTATAGTGTCATTGTATAAGACATACTATTTTGCATAAAGGGCTTCATTAGCATATGGGAAAATGTTGGAAACTATTCTTATATGTCAGAACAAAGAAGAAATGTTATGTTTATTACTTTTTAGTGCTATCCTTGGATATAAGATCAGAACTAAATGAGGTTGATGCAAATTATATTTTATTTCAATTATCATAGGTTAATGTGTGGGAGAGATACATGTTCTACAAGAGGTGGCCAGGGCAATTACTCCTTACCCCTTTGAGATAAGGAGTAAAACAATAATTATGAAACAAAATTAATTCTTCAAATGTGTTTAGATCTGAAAGGCACACGAGTTTAGTGTGAAAAATTGATATGATGGAGTTATATATTTACAGCAAAATATGGAATTGAAACAAATTGATTGTGAAACATGATTTTCATATGCTGCACATTGCTTCTTTTTCAAGTTGTATATGTTAATGAATGTAGTGTTTGTACCATACCATCCCAGGTGTATGAATATGTGAAGTGCCTTCTAAGTTTAGATGTCAAGTTTTCACAATGCAATTTTGACTATGCTTGAGTATTTAGCATTTTCAAATTGTTATTGAAAATGTTTAAGATAACAAATCAGTGTCAGATTGTGAGTTTTGTGTTATTTAAGGTAAATTTAACTATTGTTATACAATATGTCTATCCACATACAACTAGACACCTCATATCAAACCCACACTGCCTCAGGGAACATTGAAAGTATTCTGCAATGAGGACATGTCTCTTTTAAGAGCAAAACAACTTAATCTGTGATGATCAAGGAAACAATGTTGGACATGATTCACTCTTGTCTTGGACACCGTATAAGTCTTTATAAATGTTAGATCTTAAAATATCTGATAATCTTTCTGGATGATCCCACATACATAACAGCAACATATGCATTACAAAGTCTTGTCTTCTGTTTCAGAGTCAGACAGTACTTCAGTTCTGATCACTTGCTGATTGTCTACAAATTTCAAGTAAGACTCAGAAGGAAATACTACTTCCACATTTGTGTTGGTTTTGCTGTCACACACATGAATATCTTAGACTACATCTAACAGAAGGCTACATGACTATTTAAGTTTCAGTCCTTAACACACTACAACCTCTGTTCTTCTGAAGTAGATAGCTGTAGATATCCTTCCCCAAGCACACCTGACATGCCTACCCATGCTCATTTATCAACCATACTACCTTTTACCTCTCAGTTCGCTTACTAACTACAAAAGCCAATCTTTTCTTAAACATCAGACTTCTGGAATTACTTCCCCACGTATGCTCTTTTCTACAGACATCACCTTACAAATGTTCAAACTGAATATCAAACATTCAATGCAAAACTGAACCGAATGGGGATTACTCCAGATCTATTTTAATGTTTGAGTGTTTGCTTGTAATTCTTGAGTGAAAAAGAAAAAAAAGTTTTAAAAAGCTGAAGTATTTAGCAATCATATAAACTGTAGATAGTTATGCATGAAATCAGAAAATTCAAATAAGTACCCACTGTGAATTCTATATTTTGCTCATTTTGATATCTGACTTTCATATTATTTCCTATAATTCTTGAAAAGACTAGTCTGCACATAAATGAGTATATTAATACTTTAATATTTTGCATTGTTCAAATCTTGATGTGAGAATTAATGAAATTCTTTTATTTGACACATTTAGTAACTCTACATCAGTACCAGCTCTTATGAAGATTTCACTAGGAAGAACCACTTCACATAGTTTCAGCACATACATTTCAACTATATTATATAATAAATACGCTCCTTATCAAAATGACATCAAAAGAACTCTTGCTGACTGGGAAATCAGTTAGTTAATGTGCTACTAGTTAATGTTAGTCTAACCACATTATATTCTCTCATTTCACTCGAGTGTCTTTCTCTGTTCTCTATTGTAAACTACATTTCAATGAATTAAGACCTCTAGTGTTTAATCCAAATTGTTTGCAAATGAAGTTTATCAGGTCTCAACTAACATAACCATAGCAACCAGCAGCTAGGTGGTAATATTCTGAACTAAAACTACTTACCAATCGAGTATTCATACTATTTGTAATTTTGGTTCTATCTGCCTCCAGTATTCTTTTGGCATGGTACTGTAAAGATTACAGCTCAGACATGATTATTTCACATTACTAAAATTGGATATTGTCGAATTATTTTAATTAGAACATGTCTGAGAGGTTGTAAATAAAGACAAGTCTGACACCTTCGATAATAGATTGGACAACTTATTTGTTTATTAATGCAATTATTTTCTTGTTTCAACCAAATTTTGATCAAAACAGAACTATGTATTTAGATTTTGTAAATAAAAATTATTATCATGGTGGTAGGTAATGCTAAATAGTTTTGCATATTGAATGGGAAAATGATGATTGATGCTGGAGATCGTTTCATCCACTTATTCTTGGGAGGGTCATAGGGACAACAGAGTCCTTAAGCACGCCTTCCAGTGCATCTTGTCAGAGGCAACTGTCTCTAGTTGATCCAGCTGTATCCCCAAGCAAGACCAGCCAAGCTCATGAATGTTATCAACCATCTTGCTTGGATTCTACCCCTGGGTCTCCTGCTGGTTGTTTTTTGCCCATACAATCTGTCCATGGATTCTTTCTTGAGATATTTTAGCTACATGTCTGTAATATAAGACCTGTGATCTCTCAATTCAGAGAAATAGTGGCTCTACCTGAAGTGACTCTTTGATCCTTGAACTATGCACTCTATTGAGTAACATTACTCCAAAGACTCTTTGGAGGAAACCCATTTCAGCCACTTATATTTGTGATCATATTCTTTCAGTCATTACCCAAAATTTGTAACTATAGGTAAGGGTTGGCACAAATTCCGAATTGAAGATAGGGCATTTGGCTTTTCCAACTACCTTCCTTCTTATGACAGCTGAATGCTGAAGCTGGCACATTACTGCACCAGCTCCTGCAATTCTTGATGCTGGAGTTGAATATTAAATATTCCATGTCTCTACTTTATATCTTGTATTTTATATCTTGTATTTTATTGTGTCTATATTTCCTGTGTATAAATATGCTCTATCTTTGTGAAATTTTATTAATAAATCAACAGCAATCCCCTCTCTTTCTTTCTCTATCTATCTATCTATCTATCTACCTACCTACCTATCTATATATATAGGGACTGACCAACCTAGAGTTGGGTTACATTTCAGCAACTGACCTTTGAGAAATAACATTTATATCATATGCAGTTATGATTATAAATATAGATGTAAATAAAAATGCAATATAGTGATGCACAAAAGTATTTGCCTATCAAAATTGTTTTTACTCATAAGTTTCTTTCTTTTTTTCTTTTTTAGCAACTCTACAGCAAAAATAAATTTAGGGATAAAAATACATCATTTGATAAACCTAATTATTTACTTTTTACAAAGAATCTTAAAAGACAAGATTTCATGATATAATAAAGTTGGTTTGGAATTTGAAACATAAAATGTTCAGCAGCATTTTTCAAGCTTGTATGCTGATTCTATACTTAATAACATGATATTTAAAGCAAGTATTAAAACTTACATTTAATTGCATCTCAATTTTACGTAATTCACAACAGTGTTTATTGAAATAAAAATATATATCTGAAATATATTTTAGATTCAAACACCTACCAAATAGAAGAGAGATTTTAGACTTTAATTAGGATTAACTACTCTTCATAATTATATCATTATATCTCTTCAGGGAACATATGATTATCTAAAACAATATGCTAACATACTCCAGTTTTGACATATTTCAATATACTTCTTCCTCTAATTTTTTTCAAACAAAACCATCTGTTTTGACACACCTCTCTTTGTTTCTTTTTTTCTAATCATTCACATTGTCACTCACATCCTACAATACTCTATTAAGATCTTCTTTTCATGAAATATTGTTTTCTGTAATATGTTATTTCCTCTTCTATTATCTCGCATATTAATCTAAAATTCATATAAAATATATATAAATATATCCTTCCCACATCAACAAGTAAACCTAAAAAAAGAATTTGAAATACACAATTAAACAACTATTTCATGTGTTTTAAAATAAAATTAATAAAATAATATTAATTATTGTGAAATAAACAATATTTTCTTCTTGTGTATTAAAAGAAAACGTGAAAAACTGGAGAAATATTTTTGTAAACTGTTTAAAATATTAAAGAATATCATTATATTCAAATATAGAGGGTCGGACGCCATGCTTTCCAGCATAGTTACGTCCCTTTATGATCTGAGTTCAAATCCCGCCGAGGTTGACTTTGCCTTTCATCCTTATGGGGTCGATAAAATAAAGTACCAGTAATGCACTGGGTAATTGCTGGCCTTGTGACTAAAGTAGAGACAATTATATTCAAATATAATAAAAACATTAATGGCAATATTTGCAATGACCTCAATGACACTTTTTATTTGAAATTTCATTGAAAGTAATTTATATTGCAATGTTTTAATCATTCTTTGAAATGATTCTTTAATGCTTATTGGTATTATTTAGGAACAATTCCTTTTAAACCGTTGCTGCTGCTTCATCTTCACCTGCTTCTTTACCCACTTATTCCTGACAGGGTCATGGGGGCAGAGTACTCAAACACACCTTCCAGTGGGTCCTGTCAGAAGCAACCATCTCCAACTGATCTGGCTGGATCCCCAAGCAAGATCAGCCAAGGTCATGGATGTTAGACAACCATCTTGCTTGGGTTTGACCCTTGGATCTCCTACTAGTTGGTTTTTCCTGTAAAATCTGTCCAGTGATTCTTTCCTGAGAAATTTTAACCACATGCCCTTTCAAGCGCCTGTTTATAAAATTATTATTTTTTAGATATTTGTTTTAAATACCCTTGAGATACCATTTTCTAACTGATAAATTTCCTTCATTCATTTAAATTGTTTGAACAAGTACCTGCAGTTATTTTATCCCCGACATGTATTAATTCCTTTATTTATAATAGCAAGCAATTCATCTGTAATCCTTTAAGATGCCTGAAACAGTACCTGGCTCTATGATACAAAGTTGTTTATTTTAAAGTGTTTATCCTCATCATTGTGGTTTTAACATCCACTTTCACTGTTAACGAAGATTGGACAGGTTCATATAGACCAAGTCCATACTGAAGCAGGGCCACTGATATCCCAGGCAAGCGAGGGATCTATGTGCGCTTATGTAAGATCTCACATTCCATCGAGTGCTCAGGAGAGGTTGTAATGCCCTTGACACAACTGACGGTCCTCCCAATCCATTATTTAGCAAGATTTCTATGGTTGGATGCCTTTCCTACCATAAACCTCTTTACAGTGTGTACTGGGTGCCTTTATCATGTAAATCACCAACACAAGGAAGGTTATCATGTCCTATGACACGACTGAAGAGTCCTTGCAACCATTTGTCTGTTTGCTTGGCAAGCTCTCCATGGCTGGAATCTTTTCCTATCACCAATCTCTTTTCAGGAATGTGGGGGGAGGTAGTATTGAAGTTGCAAATAACTGTTAGGGAGTGCTAGTGGAAGGCGGGGTGTGTGTGGGGGGGGGGGCGTAGATCAGGTCACATTGTAAGGTGCAGGTTGGATCTTCTTCAGCATGGCATAGTACCAGCCCTCACAGTATTTAGTCATTTCTGTAAGGTTTAGCTTTCTAAGGATAGTTCTTACAACCTCATACCATGTCTTCCTGGATCTGCCTCTTCCATGGGTTCCAGGCACTGGGGTTTCTCTGCATTTCATAATGTGGCTGCCATCTTCCATGTGTTATCACATGGCCATACAAATGCAGACATCTCTCTTGCACACTACAACCAATTCCTCTTAAGCCAACTTTTCCCTCAGTTTACTCATGCTATGTCATTCATCCACACTAATATTGCACATCTATCGGAGTATATTTGATCAATTTCTTTCTAGCCTCCACAGGTCTTCTGTGGTTAAGGCCATGTTTCACTGCCATGTAACATTGTGGTTCACACACAGGCATCATACAGCCTACCCTTCACTCTGAGAGAAAAGCATTTTGTTGTTAGCAGTGGTAATAGATCTCTAAACTTCTTCCAGCCTGTTCTTATCCTAGCTATCACACTTTCCCCACCACTAATTTGATTGCCTAGGTAGCAAAAGCTATCCACAAGTTCTAAAGAGCTCCCTTGATAGCTGATGGAATCTATTTTGTGTGTTTACTTCCCCTGAGCATCTGCCATGTATAATGTCTATCTTTTCTGTTAGCCTACCTGCAATCCCACTACATCTCTTGTGTGTCCATACTTGATATTGTGTGCACCTTATGGAATTTCTGCCCACACCTTTCTAACATATTGCGCACAGCCACTTTCCTGTCTTCTTTTATACTTATTTCGACTTTCATCTTCGCTATATTTACTTTTAAGACTTTCAGCTCTAGGTTTGTCTTCCATGCTTTAAATTTTGCTTATAACTCTCCTATGGATTCAGCTATGAGGACTAGGTCATCAGCATATAGGAGCTCCCATGGAGTCCCAGTTTTAAACGCCTCAGTGATGGCCTGAAGTACAATGATAAATAGAAGTGGACTGAGGACTCATCCCTGGTGGAATCCCACCTGCACTTCAAATTCATCACTGTACTCATTGTCAACTCTCACTCTATTCATGGCCTGCATGGCCATCACAAGCCATTTGTCTACACCTAGCTTCAAAGTGCCCACCAGATTATAAAGTGTGGGACCTTGTCAAAGGCTTTCTCTAGATCTACAAATCCTAGGTATGGTGGCTGACTCTTAACTAAGTACTACTACTGTAGTTATCTTACCAGAAAGAAGTCATCAGTAGAACCCCTACCTGGTGTAAATCCATACAGCATCTCATCTAACATGATTCTACCCCTGATTAGTTGTACTAACTTTACATCATAGTTTTATGTAAAAACTTTATGTTCTGTTCCAAACAGTAGCTTAGACATGGGAAATTGAGTTATATTATTAAATTCTTGAGTTATATTATCAAATCCCGCCGAGGTTAACTTTGCCTTTCATCCTTATGGGGTTGATAAAATAAAGTACCAGTAATACACTGGGTAATTGCTGGCCTTGTGCCAAAACTAGAAACAATTATTAAATTCTTGATTATTTCCGAAATGACACAAAAACATAAGCACTTTCTTTTATTAGAAATATAGTAATGTATGATTAATCAGTGTTTGTTCATATTTCAACTCTTCTAAATCTATTTTCTCTACCTAATATATAAATACTTACATTTTCTTTTCACTTTTTCTTTTTTCTTTTCATAATTTAGTCAGAGAAGGAAGGACAGTGTCCACGACTCTTAGCAGGGCCTCTAACTTTAATAAGAGGAAGGAGGAAGTTATTCTTAAACAGGAAATCCAATCCAAATGCTTCCACCAGAGTATACTAGTCTAAAGTTACTCAAGAATCAGATTGATGGATTATGTCTACAATATATACACAGCAAATACTATGTATGATTAATTAATGTGTTGCAAAATAATTTCTTCTTTATGTCCTTTGTTTGTATCTTATAAAAGTACCAATTTAGAGATAAAAATTATTTAACACTATAACTTTCAACATTTGTTTCAATCTTTTCTTGAAGTATACAGCAATAAAATTAGTTACATGGAATATAAAATAATTAAAGAGTTGCATTATAAATCTGTGTTATAAATATAGCAAACATATGATTTTGATTGCTAATATATATACACTTATACACTATATATATATATATAAAAGTTTGTCCTTCATCAGTGATCAACCATCATAGGCATTTCATTGCTTTAAAGACCATATACTTCCGGTTGGTGCGAGCAACGGCTAAAAAAAGTCGTTGGGACACGTAAATAAAGGGGACGCGAGGGTAAACAAACAAAATGGTGAAGCAACAGAAAGTGAAGAAGAAAGAGACAAGTCCCAGATTTCTATGAATTTAAGTTCGGTGAAATCGTGAATGAGAGAATAAAGACCATCAAACCTGGTTGAAATGTGAGCAAGGAAGGAATTTCGCATAGGTCTAACGGGAGGAAGAAGGGGTCTGGTCTGCGAATTCGGTAAACATAAGTTCTGTGAAATCGTAGACGAGAGAGAAAAAATTCCGACCAGCTTGGCCGAGAATGTGAGAGAAAAGAATTACTCACAGGTCAAACAGGAAGAAAGAGGAGGAGGAGAGGTAGTGACAGAGAATGAGTGAGTGAAGGGTGAGGAAGAGGCAGCGCCCTTATTATCATATTTACACATATTTTTTCCTCTGCTGCTACACCGTCTTTTTCGTTCTATGTATCTTTACCCTTTCTAGCGGTCTCTCTCTCTGTTAGCGTCTTCCTCACCCTTCACTCACTCATTCTCTGGCACTACCTCTCCTCCTCCTCTTTCTTCCCGTTTGACCTGTGAGTAATTCTTTTCTCTCACATTCTCGGCCAAGCTGGTCGGAATTTTTTCTCCCTCGTCTACGATTTCACAGAACTTATGTTTACCGAATTCGCAGACCAGACCCCTTCTTCCTCCCGTTAGACCTGTGCGAAATTCCTTCCTTGCTCACATTTCAACCAGGTTTGATGGTCTTTATTCTCTCGTTCACGATTTCACCGAACTTAAATTCATAGAAATCTGGGACTTGTCTCTTTCTTCCTCACTTTCTGTTGCTTCAACATTTTGTTTGTTTACCCTCGCGTCCCCTTTATTTACGTGTCCCAACGACTTTTTTTAGCCGTTGCTCGCACCAACCGGAGGTATATGGTCTTTAAAGCGATGAAATGCCTATGATGGTTGGAAGATCACTGATGAAGGACAAACTTTTTTCATATGTAACCCATTTGCAACTCCGCAGCACCCTTATTATCATATATATATATATATATATATATATATATATATATATATATATGCATTGTTGCATATATATATATGCAAATAAATGCAGATGGTAGATGCTGTATGCTCTCTTGCTGCATTAAATGTGGCCGAAACTCAAGTATGGCTATAGATTTATGGTACCCGTTTACGTGTGTTGTATTGAAACAATTAAATTTGTGTCTACTCTGGGATATTTACATAACCTTACCCATTGAGTATGCTGAGATGCAACCGGCACTAGGAGGGAAACTTCTGCTACTCCTATCAACTTCTTTATGTATATGTATATATATATATATATATATATACAAGTTAATATAAATTAATATATGATAAACACCTAAGTGTTTGTATTGTAAAAGACGAAGTTAGCTAGAATGAAATAAATTAATTCAAATAAATATAGCCTGCCTGTATCGATTTAAAATAATAAATCAATATACACAAACTCATATTGGCAAATAGCCCTGGTACCTGGACAAATTTAAATTTCAAAATTCAAACCTTTTCCGCAGATCAATCTGAACTTCAAAATCCAAACAAGTTTCGCCAACGATGGTATAAAAAGTGAAATACTCAATCTTCTGTGCTTATCAACAGGTACCCAGAAAAATTAGGTTACTTCACCTCGAAAAAATTTTGAAGGTCTGGTTTACGAACACAAAACGCACGAGGTTTTGCACTCGGTTTTTCCAACTCTCTAGCTATCTCATATTCATGGCGCTAGAAATAACAGCCGTTTATATGGGATTAAAAATTACCTCTACCGAAAGAGCAGTAATATGTGTTTATCATATATTAATTTATATTAACTTGTATTTCACGGCTCAGAAATGCTTCTTTCTTTGAGCTAATTAATTGTAAATGACTCTAAATATAATATGATATTACTGCTCCTTCGGTAGAGCTAATTTTCAGTTCAGATTGATCTGCGGAAAAGGTTTGAATTTTGAAATTTAAATTTGTCCAGGTACCACGGCTATTTGCCAATATGAGTTCGTGTATATTGATTTATTATTTTAAATCGATACAGGCAGGCTATATTTATTTGAATTAATTTATTTCATTTTAGCTAACTTCGTCTTTTACAATACAAACACTTAGGTGTTTATCATATATTAATTTATATTAACTTGTATTTCACGGCTCAGAAATGCTTCTTTCTTTGAGCTAATTAATTGTAAATGACTCTAAATATAATATGATATATATATATATATATATATATATATATATACAACATCCAGGCCGAAACAAATGAGATCGTGTAGGTGTCACGACAAAAAACACACAGTCCACACTGTAATGTGGCCGTGTAGGCAACACGGTAAAAACCTGCCAGCGCCACACTGTCAATGTGGTTGGTGTTAGGAAGAGCATCCAGCTGTAGAAAACCCGCCAGACAGTCCACGCTGTAATGTGGCCGTGTAGGCAACACGGTAAAAACCTCCCAGCCCCACACTGTAAATGTGGTTGGTGTTAGGAAGGGCATCCAGCTGTAGAAAACCCGCCAGACAGTCCTATGCGAGCAAGACAATCACTCTTGCCTCAAGTGGGAAAACCCCCGTCCAAACCCATGCAAGCGTGGAACACGGACGTTAAACGATGATGATGATGATGATATATATCCTGGGTATGACATTAAACTACATCCAGTGGCACGGCTCCAGTTCGGGAGTTCAGGAGTTGTGGGGAATGTGGAGTTACCCCTTAGTTGTCATGACTCCCAGGTCTGCCCTGGCCCGGGGTGGTAGTACCTGTTAGGGCTCCATTTATGGGTTAAATAACTACCTTATTCGAGTGGCGCCGGTAAGGTATTGTCAGACATTGAAAAGAAATATGGAGAGTCGATCTAACAGCACTAGGGTTAGAGCCCCTAATTACACTGTCAAGGAGCAGCCTGGTCGTTATGACTCTGCTGGCTTAGAGCCACAGAGAGGGCCAGTGGATGATGGATCAGCTGTCTCTGAGACAAATATAAAGAATGCAGTTTTGTCCTGCAGAAGAGCCATCAAAATGGGCACTTTGAATGTGAGGACTATTCGGACGCTGGAGAAGAAAGAGGAGTTGGGACATCTGTTCGAGGAGAGTGGTATACAGATACTTGCGATCCAAGAACACAGGATTCTACACTATGAGCCCGTGAGGAGTGTGATGATCAGGAGGAGGAGCCAGCTCATCACTACATCGGCAGTGAAGAACACAACAAATGCTGCAGTAGGAGGAGTGGGTTTTGTGTTCAGTGCAAAAACCAATCTGTTGGTGAGGGAAATAATGCCTATCTCCCCGCAAGTGTTGGGGGTGACCTTCAATGGAAACCCAAGACGGACAGTCATCTCAGCCTATAGTCCAACCGAGGGGGACAGTGATGTGAATGCGGAAGAGTTCCATGAGGAGGTGTGTAGAGCTGTCAACACCACTCAGGCACACAATATCCTGCTTGTTTTGTGGGACTTCAATGCACATCTGAGTAAGGAGGGCAGTGAAGATCCTTGCTGGTACTTCCATAACAACACCAACCGAAATGGAAGACTAATGAGAGACACCCTGCTGGAGGCGAACTTGATGGCGACCAACCTAGGGTTTAGGAAGAATCTGGAGAAGATGTGGACCTACATCTCAGATATGCACCTGCCCAAGTCCCAGATTGATTTCATTCTGGTGAGGAAAAAGTGGCGGAATAGTGTTCTGAACACGGAACCATACAGCTATTTCAGTACACTGGGTAGTGACCACCGGCTTGTTATGAGTGAGGTCCGCGTGAGCTTAAGAAAGAGCAAGGCTCAGCCCCGGAGAACAATCTATGACTGGGGAGCTTTCAAGGAAGATAAGCTACAGGAGAGGTTCACAGTGGAAGTGAGAAACAGGTTTAGTGCTCTGTGTGGAGAGTCAGAGGAGAGAGAGATTGGATGGACTGGGAAAGAGTGTGACGAGGAGGTACGGGCACTTCACCAATGCAGTGGCGGAAGCAAGTGAAACCCTGGTGCCGAGGAAAAAGAACAAAGGGAAGCACGTCAGCTCTGCAAACCCAAAAGTGTGTGCAGCCAGAGAACACCTGAAAGCTGCCTGGGACAAATTCTATGCTGATCCTATGGAGGAGAGGATGGAGACTGTGGAGGTGATGAAGGAAGAGCTCTGTACCGCTTACACTGAGGTCAGAGAGGAGGCACTGATAGAGAAGATCAGAAGTGTGGAGAGAGCGGTTGACAGATCTAGATGTAAGGAGAGCTGGATGATCATCAACGAGATCACAGGGAGGAAGAGAAGGTGTTTGAGTCAAATCCAGGGAACGGGGCCCGAGGATAGGAAGAGGAAATGGCTAGACCATTTTAGGACCCTACTAGGAGAGCCACCCTCCACAGCCCAGAGCACTGGGGGAGATCAGGTGGCTGTTTGAGGAACTGGATGTTGAGACAGAGCCCTTCACCAGAGAGGAGCTTCAGAGAGCCAAGAAGAAGATCAAGGAGGGCAAGGCTCATGGAGAAGATGGAGTGGCATCAGAGGTGATGAAGAGGTGTGATTTTGATGATATCATCCTGGGGTTCTGTAACGGGGTACTGGAGAAAGGAGTTGCCCCGAATCAGTGGAGGATCAGTAACATCGTCCCAGTGCCAAAGAAGGGAGATCTCTCTAACATCAACAACTACCGGGGGATCTCACTGACGTCACTTCTGGCAAAGACCCTCAACAGGATGATTCTTAACAGGATCCAGCCTGAGATGGAGAAGAAGCTCAGGGACAGCCAAAACGGCTTCAGAGAGGGTAGATCAACCACTAGTCACATCCTGATGCTGAGGAGGATATTAGAGGGAGCTAGAGCAAAGTGCTTCCTGCGGTCATGGTTTTCATTGACTTTAGGAAGGCCTTTGATTCTGTGGACCGTTACTGCCTGATGAAGATCTTACAGGCTTATGGAATCCCCAAGAAGATAGTGGACCTGATATCACTGCTCTACACCAACACCAAGGCCCAAGTCATTACACCTGATGGGATGACAGAGTTCTTTGATATACTGGCTGGAGTGCTCCAGGGATATACATTGGCTCCCTACCTTTTTGTCATCGTAGTGGACTATTGTATGCGCCTTGCACTGGAGAAACACCAGGACTCTGGCTTTACTGTAGCACCGGCTCAGAGCAGGAGAGTTAGGGCGAAAAAGGTATCGGATGCTGAATTTGCCGACGACATAGTTGTGGTGACAAATACAGTGAAGGAGGCAGAGGATTTGATGCAGGAGGTTGAGACTGTGTCGATGAGTGTGGGGCTGAGAATGAATGAGACTAAAACAAAATATCTGGTAGAGAATGTTGAGAAGCCAGAGGGGATCACTAATGTAGGCGGGAAGCTGCTGGAATTGGTTGAGGACTTCCTGTATTTGGGAGCAAAGATTGGGAATACGGAAGATGATGTGGTTGAGAGGAAGAGCAAGGCCTGGGCGGCGTGCCACAGCTTGAGATCGGTGTGGAAGTCGGACCTTCGTAGAGACCTGAAAATCCGCCTCTTCATTGCTGTAGTGGAGTCTGTGCTGCTGTATGGGTCTGAGACTTGGACACTGACCAAGAAACTCACTCAGATGGTGGATGGTTGCTACAGGAGAATGCTGAGGATGGCTCTGAACATTAATCAGTATACACTGAGGATGAAAAACTCAGAGCTGTATGGGAGCATCCCAAAAGTCAGCTCAAAAGTGACACAGAGGAGACTGAGGTTAGCTGGACATGCTCACCGACATCCAGAGTTGACATTGCACTCAGTACTCCTTTGGGAGCCCCTAGATGGACACACTAGAAGAGGAAGACCAAGGTTAACGTATGTTGATGCCCTAAGGACAGACACTGGCCTGTTGGAGATGCAGGACATGGCAGCGATAATGAGGGACAGACACCTCTGGAGAGAACTCGTCCATGGATCTCGGGAATTTTACCCGCATTAGATATATAGTGTGGAAAATAGACGTAAAACGATGATGATGATGGCACACATTCCAAAATTTTTTGAAAATTTCATATGCGTTCTGCAACAGATAAGTTTGGAATTACCTAGGCTAGAAGAACATATCATATTAGAACAAGTTTTAAGCTCTCTTTGTTAATGTAGATAGTGGACATTTCATGCTTATGTTGTTTTCATAATCTAGCAAACATTTCCTACTTTCAACCTTTCAAACCTTAAAAATGTCCTGAGGGTGAATTAACATTTTCTTTCTAGAAATGTGAAACACTAACACCAAGGACCCATTTTTCAATGATACAAACATGTTACAAAATAGAAGTTTATAAAACTGTAATGTAGTTAAAGAATAGAATTCAGATATATGGAGGGTTTTATCTAACCTTTTGACACTACAATGATATCCAGTTCATTCACATTTCCCTCTCTCATACTTATGTTTTCACAGAAACTTTATTTTAATAAATATACTTAATGTCTTCTCTTTTATTTATTTGAGAAAATATCACACTTAATGGTCAAAACCATTAGTCTGTTTATATTTCTCAAGAGATAGCCAATGTTTACATCTAATCTATTGTTGAATATTATCAGTTGATCTACTCTTCAATATAATATTCAATTTTCAATAAAAGATAAGAAACCTTGATATAAATAGTAGATGAAGTGGCTTTCGTGATGCTAAGTAGGTTAAATTAAGAAGTGGCAGATTATATGGTACAAAAATGCGTAAATGTATTGAAGATTAGTACATTCTAAGAATTTGATATTTGAATTATTCTCAAGTTGTTATTGGGTAGCATTGATAGAATGTAGTACAAAATGTAATATCTCTGTGCATGCAATCTCAAATCCTGCTGATGTCAAATTTACTTATTCCTTGATTGTTGACAAAATAAAGTAACAATAAAGCACTGAGGTCTATGTAATAAATTGATTCCCGAACCAAAATTGGCTATTATCTACTAATACAATTGTTTCTACTTTTGGCACAAGGCTAGCAATTAACCCAGTGCATTACTGGTACTTTATTTTATCGACCCTGTAAGGATGAAAGGCAAAGTTAGCCTTGTATATTTGTCTGTAATGCAGTAGAGATGACTGACAAAGGAAGGGATTATTATGTCGACTGAGGAAGGAAGTAGTGACAAACTTCAGAAAGCAGTATCTAACATTCACTACACCTGTGTGTGTGTATTGGCTACACACTTTGGCTGTTATGATTATGTCAGTGTTTGTGTAAATTATATCTATATATACTATTTGTGTGAGTGTACATGTGTTTGTGTGTGTTTATTTAGAAAGATACTTGGACAATAAAATTACAAACATGCACGCATCTACACATACATATATATATATAAACAGATACATTTAGAAAACAATTACATACATACACATCTATGAGATAACTGAGGAAGAAGGGAGTGGTGAGAAACTATAAAAGTTCAGCATTCTATGATTTGTCACAGCTGTGTGTTTGTGTCACTTGTGTGAGTATGAAGAAACCAACCAAACAACAAACAAATAAACATGTCAGCCATGATGCTAAGTGCTTTGCATCCTCTGTCTCGGACGTGCAGTCGATTCTCCACCAGGTACAAGTGACCCCCAAAGAAGATGTTCTCATCCTCAGGTCACCGATCGACCCGCTGGCCATCCGCTCCACCATCAGGTCTAGGCTCCAACCCTCACGAGCTGCTTGATTGATGGCAACCCAGCTCTCTTCCTGTTGAGGAACTGCTTCGCCATACCAAAGCTCCTCTACACCCTTCACAGCGCTCCATGCTGCAGCCATGCATCTCTCCTCGCTGACCTTGATACTTGTATCCGAGCGGCAGTTGAAGAGATATGCAACATCAGGTTTGATGACATTGGGTGGCAACAGGCCACTTTACCTGTCAGATATGGTGACCTTAGACCCCTGACCCCGATCTTGCTGGCTTTGCCAGCGTTTCTTTCATCCGTAACCTCATGCCGCATCCTCGTCAGCAGGGTTCTCCAAAACACAATGGAACCCTCTGTGATCAGAGAACATGAGGCCGCCTGTGAGACGTGGGATCTGCTGACGTCAAGTCCCCCCAAAGCATTTGGGATGCGATAGAGTGCAGCCTTGCCTCATACAGGCTCACGTGCCAGCTTGACCAGCACCACCTTGCCTGTTTTCATGCGGCCTCCAAACCCCACAGTGGTGCCTGGTTCCATGCCTTGCCCTCCTTCTCCACTGGCACACAGCTGGATAACGATAGCCTGCGCATCGGTGTTTCCTTGAGGTTTGGACTCCAGATCTGCGAGCCACATAAATGTTGCTGTGGATCCACCGTGGACTCTTTCAGCCTCCACCCGCTTTCCTGTTACCACAGTGCCGGCCACCTTCCACGCCATGTTGCCCTCAACGATGTTATAAAGCATGGCTTGGATGCTGCAGGATTCCCCTCCCAGTTTGAGCCAGTAGGGCTGGACCGAGGGGACAGCAAAAGGCCAGACCATCTTCCCATTCTGCGATGGCAAAATCCTCATCTGGGATGCCACTTGCAGCGACACTTCCTCCAGCCGCAGCCTGGTGCAGTCTGTGACTAACCCAGGTACTGCTGCATGTCGGGCTGAAGAGGCCAAACTCTTCAAGTACCAGTTGCTCTCCGACAGGTTTGCGGCATGCTCTTGGCAGTGGAGACTTCTGGTGTCCTTGGCCCTAGGGCTACCTCCCTATTCACCACCATAGGCACTGAGCTGGCCAACCGCAGGTGTGAGCCTCGCGAGTTGGAATGGCTCTTCCAGCGCATCTCCCTTACCATCCTCCAGGGAAACACCTTCTACATTCCGTCTGCCGGGGCTGTGGGGAGGCCAGCACATGGGACCCCATTTGCTCACCATACGGATTAAAACATATAACCTCTCTTTTTCTTTTATTTACTCATCTACCATTTAAAAGAAGGTAATAGCGTTTATAAACCTGCAACCAAATGTTATCTGGAATATAAGTTATATTGTGTTTATTTAAAAAATATATTACTACCTTCAATAGAAACACCTGATAACAGAAAATAATGATGTAAACAAAGCTAAAAAAAAAACAAATAACTACCCATATTATAACATACAATGCACCATAATAACCATATCGTTTTTAATATTATGCATAGATATTACAATTAACCATCATTTTTGATGGCACAGGGCCAGCTAATTATAATAGTACTTGAACAAGACTTTTTTTCAATAACTTGTAAATTAGCTGGAATACTAATTTGTATTTCACAAGTTATCCTTTTATTAAACGTTGTTCAGATATGAAGCGATCTTTACCAAAATACCCCAAGTATTAAAAGAAGAATCATTCAAAAATAAAACGACTTTGTGATCATCAATTAAAAAAAGAAACATTTTCAGTCATTAAAGATTCATATAAATTGTTGTTTAGACACAGTTGAGATTTAGTTGAGCATACTTATAATTAAGAATTCCTGCTGTGAATACATTATCTTTTTTTGAGATAATTAGAACTACAGATCTATTATTTGTGAGAGATTTTGTTGTTATTTAGAGTTGGCTCAAGATTAATAAAACTTTTAAGTGTTAGAGCTCTTAATGATTGACGATCAATTCTATAAAATATTGGAACTTTAGAGTTTAATAAAGTTGTTTGCTGTTTGGGAGAGAGATATCTATTCTTTACAAATTTCCATATTGGACAGTAGATTTACTTAACAGACAGTTTTGATAAGAAAGAAGATAACTCTGTTTACACATATGAGGTTATTGTTAGGATATCATGCGGAAAGAAGAGAATACTAGATATTCTATGCACAACACAAAATAAATGGAATAACACTGAGATGAAGAAACGACAGGAGATTTATTGAAGATGCCAAGAATAGAGATTCAGACAAATCTGAAAAAGCAGAACATTTTAAATATGTCTGAGTACTGGCTGAGTCTCCAAAACAGAATAATAATAAACGACATTAACAAGAATGGAATTTCAGTAAACTTGAAATTAATTCTAAGAATTGCAAGATTTAGCTTTACTACTTATTCTGTTGTAAATACAAAATTTAACCCTTGGGAAATTATATTTCCTTACATTTTTATTCACATATCAAGGTAGAACTTTGCATTATTATCAAATTATTAATAAGTATCTGATTCTTTTCTTCTCTATTAATGTACTATGTTTAGAATTTAATATATTCACTTCTTTGTCAAATTATCAGATAACAACATTTCAGATATGACTTACTAACTGATGTTTGTTTAAATATATTAACAAAATACCTATACAAAAGTTCACCATCATTGTTTTATTTTCATTTATTTATCAGTTATAATAAACTATTATTGTTAATAAATAAAAGAACACATTTATCTCTTTCCTCCACTTTACAACATCTCACATGCAAATATGCATTTTTGACTGTTTGAAATTCCTCTATACCATTTATTTTAGAGGCTTTTGACACAGAAAACTTTATCTTACTACACTTAACATTAATCTTAAAATTTAATCTATGTTAGGCTGTGTTTATTTGACCACTATGGCAAATGTGGAATGAACAAAGTTTGCTGCTGAATATTCTTTATAACATAGATCTACTTGTCAGAGTCAGTAAAGCTGAAAACCTGATTTCATATAGGTGTGTGTTGCATCATGTAGATAATTTTGCTGTTGCTTTAGTATAGTGTCTACACAGATTGTCATTGTCTTCTATAAATATAACAAAGTTTCATAGTGGCCTCACACAAAATGTAGAAAAAGAGAAAATAGAAACTCTATATGATGTAGACAATGTGAATCTTTGATAGACACACGGTGTAGTGGGATAGAAGGCCAACTAAGAGGAAAGGTAGACTTTCATGTGACAGATGCACAGGGCTAGTTGGTAGTAAGTGCATTAAGTGAAATAGACCTTTTCCATCCTAGAAAGATTCACAGAACTGGTTGATATCTTCTGCTTCTTGGGTGGTCAAATTAGAGGGGAGAGGCTACACAGAGAGCATAGTAACTAGAATAGGAACAAAATGGAAGAATTTCTGGGAGCCACTACCTCTGAAGATGACAAAGGTTTTTTCTATGAATGAAAGGCTGGCTGTATGTGATATGTGATGATGCATTGTGATGAGGTATGGGATTAAAAGGAGAGGACATTTGAAGCCTGGGATGAATTAAAGCACACATGCTCTGATGAATGTTCAATGTTAATGTATATGAATGAAAAAGCATGGATGATCTGAGAGAAAAGCTGGGTAAAAGGAATCACATATAGTGTTAAGGAGTGAAGAGTCTGCTTATATCTATATGTGATGCATATGAATGATGATCATTGGATGAAGTAGTGTTACAAATTTCTGCTCGAAGAGGCTTCAATAGAGAGACAAATGAAGGCTGGGGTAAAGGTTATTTGAGTTGATTTAAAATTGCTGAAGCTCACAAATAAGATGACAAAGGACTGCAATAAGTGTGAAAGGATGTTATTCTTGACAAGACCTGCCTAGTCCATGCAAGCATGGAAAAACAGATGTCATCTCTCCTGTTCATTATTTACATGAACAAGATTGACATGTGCAGCCAAGTAGGAAGTGGTATCATGACTGGCAGGTGTAAAATCAGTCGTCTGGAATTTACAGACAACATGGTGTTACTCATGGTGTTACTCAACTCGACAGAAGATGAGCTAATTGCACTTCGTAGGTTTGATGCCTTGTGATGCATGGCTGGAATGAAAATCAGTGCTGCGAAAACTGAGACAGTTGTCCTCTCAAGGAAACCTGTGCAGTGCATGCTACATGTGTATAGAGTTCCACTGAAGCAGGTGGAGAAGTTCAAGTACCGCGGGACTGCGTTCGCAAGTGATGGAAGGCAGGAGGCTGAATTAAGTGCAAGAATTGCAAAAGCTGGTGCAGTAATGCACCAGCTTCAGCATTCAGTAATCAGAAGGGATGTAGGTGTAAAAGCCAAACTAGTTGTCGTCAATTCAGTTTCCGTGTCAACCCTTACCTATTGTCATGAATCTTGGGTAATGTCTGAAAGAATACGATCGCGAATACAAGCAGCCAAAATAGGGTTCCTCCAAAGAGTCTTCGGAGCAACGTTACTCGATAAAGTGCATAGCTCAGAGATCAGAGAGTCACTGCAAGTAGAGCCACTACTTCTCCAAATTGAGAGATCCCAGTTCCGATACTATGGATATGTGGTTAGAATATCTCATAAAGAATCACTGGACAGATTTTATGGGTGAAACCAGTAGGTACGAGACCCAGGTGTAGACCCCAAGCAAGATGGTTGGATAACATCCATGAACTTGGATAGTCGTGCTTGGGGATCCAGCTGGTTCATTGGAGATAGTTGCTTCTGACAGAACCCATTAGAGGGAGTGTTGAAAGAATCTTCCCCCATGACCCTTACAGGAATAAGTGGGCGAAGAAAAGACGAAGATATATATATATATATACTGGTACCCTCCTGTTTATGGTAGAGTCAATAACATTGTTACAACTCCAGGCAATCTGAAAGAAATGATTTCGATGAGATCAGGCAGTGAGAGCTATAGTTTACATAAGAGAAATTGAGCTTATTTTGCTCGCTTCTCCCCTTGAATTGGAATTGAAAACATAAGTTTATTAAATTGTTTATATATACTACTCTGGATTTGGTTTCTTTTTGCAAATAATAATTTGAACTTTATTATCAATATCTTATTGTTCTATACTCCCTTCTGGTTGAGTTGTAACTTGATAGTTTGTTGCTGAGATATTTCTAACGGTCCCATGAGCCTGTTGCCTGTCCACATTTTGTCAAGTTTATACAATCCTATGTTCTTTTTAAGTCTTTGCATATATTTGCTAGCTGGGGATATATTTTATGATTGAAGACTCCCTCTGATGATAAATATGTCTTGAGATATTGATTGTCTTCATTGATGAAGATAATTAATATTGTTCCTGCGTTTTGAAACTGAAGTAAGTGTGAGTGTAAATATCTTTACTTTAGCTTATTTTGCTTGCATTTCACCTTATTTTGGAATTCAAAATATAAGTATATAAGTATATTAAATTGTATATATATATATATATATATATATATGTATATATATATATATATATATATATATATATATTATTGATTTTAACTCGGACAGAATAAACTGCAAGGTTTATATGGTAGACGTTCAGATTTTGTTCAGTCATTTATTAAAACAGATAAGATATAAAATGTAAACTATTGTTCTTTTTTTTCTTTGTTTGCTTTGTTTTGCGCTTGTTGTTGCTTTTTTTAGACATGGTATTTATAAAGTTTCTTTGGCCTTATACAATCACTTTTAATTTCATTTCACAACAGTGTTTCAAATAAACTATATTTCTCAAATTTGTTAGGCTGCTTGTCTGTGGTCCCATTACATCTGTCATGCGGCTCAAAGTTTACACTGTATGCACTGAGTGCAGTTTCTTACCATTCATTTTCTGAAAATTGAATGCAACCATTTCCTAGATGGTAGCATGTCCTATCTTCCTTTCTAATTATATAGACATTAATCTTTGCTAAGTTTATCCTAAGATTTTCTTTCTATATATGTAACTCCTTCCTAAATTTTCCACAGATTCAGAAATGTTTTAAGTAGAGTGATTAAACTTGAAACTAAATGTGATTGTGAAGTAAACTTCTTGATCACACACCCAGTTAAAATCCAACATGGCTGCTCCTTAATGACTGGAACCCCCAAGAGTAAAAACATATGATTTAATAATTTCTGTTTAGTTCTTCTGAGTTTCTATATAAATATACCAAATATGATTGAAAGGCATTCTAAGAAGTAATTTGAAATAAACATTGTTAAATAACTAGTTTTTCTTGATTTAACCACTATGCTGAAGAATATCATATATAGTTCTGTTGGAAACTGAAAATAGCATATAAATGTTGTACTAGTTTTAATTTTTTCTATCATGTATAATGTATATCTCAGATAGGACCCTCTAGAAGATGTGTCTGAGAACCCTACCCCCATGAACTTCTCAAGAAGAAGAAGAAGAAGAAGAAGAAAAAGAAAAAGAAAAAGAAGAAGAAGAAGAAGAAGAAGATCATGTTGTAGCTAATTTTGAACTTTGTTAATGGTTTTGTTAATGGATGGTAAAATAACGACAAATTAAGGGCCAAGATTCATTCGGAGACAAAATTCATGAAAAAAAGAACATGAGAAATAAATGAATAAATAAAAATTATATATAATATCAAATATAAGTCAGCTCATACTTGATCGTACTGGTCATTATATAAGCCTGAACTGTTCTATTTCTAGTAATTAAATATATCCTTTTAACTAACAAGGTTTATTTTGGAGACAACTACTAAATGATATAGCAATCAGCTAAGTGCACGTTTGACATAAAGAAAATTAAGTAAATATTGTAATGCTTATTTTTATCACACTCAGTATTACCTTCTGTTTGACCAAGTGCCACATTTAATTTTGCTGAATAGCAAAATTTTGTTTGCTAATTTGCTTTTCTTTTAAAGTTCTAATGAATCTCTCAGAAATTTTGAAATATAAAAGATTCCGAAAAGTTTTATGATTTTTATACTAAAAATAAACATATGAGAAAGCAGTAATTTTACAGTAACTCGGAAGAACTTCCCTTCTATATATGAGAATCAATGCACAGAAAGATGTTTAAAAGAAGTACTTTCTGATAGATAATTTGCTTATAATCCAATCATCAGTAATGATTTATATAAAATGACAAGAAATAGGAGGAGAAGAAAACTTTGACAGTGTTATCAATCTTTAATGCTAAATATTCTGTAATGATTTAGCAGAAAATATCTAAAAACAAGTTTAGTAATTCGAAAGTTTATAGCATCATTACTTGGGGGAAGATTCTAGTCAAAATGTGTAGTAAACTAAAATAAAGACGTCCCCAATATTAAATATCTCACTTCAGAAATTCCAGATTTCAAACATGGACAATAAATTTCGTCCATTTGAAAGACAACTTAAAAGAGAATAATGCATCATTTAATAGACTGAATAAGCTCATACTTAACTATTGTTGAACATTTCTTCAAGCAAACATGAAAGAATACCAGATGAATGAGGATACAAGTTAAAAGAATATATATATATATATATATATATATATATATATAAGAGAGAAAGAAAGAGAGAGATAGGTGGATAGATAGATATACATATATGAAAATTGACATCTAATCACTAAACTATGACTTCTCTGATCAAAAGAAACTCTTTGAAGGCTTTGGACACTTTCTATCTAGATTACCAGGAAATTACCAGATTCATGTTATACAACATAGAATTCAATATTCAATAAATGAATCAAATTAATTTGGAAATTATGAGAATAAATTATTTTTCTTAATTATGATATAATAAATTGATATACTGATATAGATATAGTTCAAATGAAATAGTTAAACATGAAAACATTATTTTCTACATTTATGCATTTGCTTTGCAATATTCTTTATGTGAAATTGTCTTGAAACAGATATTGTTAAATTTGGGGTCGTTCATTTTGCCAAATTTGTCAATAAAAACACATGCACTATTTGAATTTGACTTCAGCTTTATTGTTATTAGTGATTGGTTGTTGGTTATTTTGTCCAAGCTCTTTCCTCACACATTCTGTGACCTCCTTAATGACTATCTGTTCTTCTTCTTGTGTCTTTTCTTCTTTCTGGTTTTATTCAAGACCAGAAAGAGTTTTGACGAAATAACCAATAACAAATAATATAAAAGCTGGTGAAAGTCAAATAGTATGTAAGTTTTATTGGCAAAATCGGCAAAATGATCAACCCAAATTTAAAAAAAAATTATTTGTTATTCACATGTATATTATTGATAATGTACAAAGATAAACAATTTTATAAATAGTTAAGATTTAGTGACTTTTTTATAACTATAAACTATTTGAAAATAGTGAAGATTCACCACAATTTGCAATTTGGTATATTCTTGAAACTTGAATCTCAAAATATATACATTTACTCAGGAGCTTGACTTCATTCTTATTCTGCACATCGACAATCTGGAGATTTAACAAAAATAATCTCAGAGCCTCATCCTCCAATCTCTTTAGCTAATAACAATAATTCCTTTTTGGTTGAAGAAAATAAGTTATATAGATCATGTATGTATACATTGAATCAATCCTAGTTCTTAACTAATATTATATTTTCTTGATTCAGAAGGATAACTTCAGTGGGATTTGAACATAGAATGTAATGAGCCAGAATAAATACCACAATTGCATTCTATCCAATGTTCTACCAATTTTTCCAATTCCCCACCCTTGTAGATTCAAATAATATTATCATGTAATAGATAATAATTAGAATTGGACAGTCATATTCTTGTTAATGCTTAGTAACTACACAATCTTTTGAAACAGATACGTAAGAATAAATGTTATAGAAAGTGTTAATGAATGTGAGTAGTAATAGCACAGATCTTTCTATCAAAATACTTTTTTATATGATCATAGCCTCAAGATCATGATCATATTGTATTCAATAGCCTCAATTTATGCATAGTACACTAAATTTAAGTGAGGATATATCTTTTTTCTAAGTTCCTTTTCTTTCTGCTTATTTTTTCATTCTTACATATTTACATGTTCTTGTAACTGTCATTTCATATCTTATTTAATGAAAATCATGACATATTTACAAGCTATGCATTTCAAACAGAATATAATTATTAAAAAAATATTTTCAGCAGAATGTATTTCAACATTTTTTTCTTTTCAACAATGCCATAAAAGTAAAATAATTAAGTGAGAAGCATCAGCATTGTAAAATAGAGATGTTAAACTTAGTATGAAAATTCATTTTATAAATAAGTATTATATGAATTATAGATTATTATAAATATGATTTACTATTGTTATTGAATACATGTAGATGTTTGACCTAGCTATATTGAGATTAATACAATTATTGTGTAGATTTTATTTTTAAATAAAATAAAACATACTGTATATTACTATAAATATTATATGACAGGTGTTTATTGCTAAAAGAAAAAGAAAAAATGAAATTGTTTTTCACTCATACTTTCATTTTGTTGTGTAACATACAAGTTTTATTATTTAGCCCACTTCTTGTCTTAGAATTAAATGCATTGTTATCACTGTTGTCACTCTAGCTAACATTGCTATCACTACCATTGGTGTCAGTAGCATCATCATCAAATCTACAAAATCCTTTATATATTGAAAAAGAATTGCCATTAAATATTCCATAACATTATTTAATTCATGCTTTGCAGCATAGTTACGTCCCTTTATGATCTGAGTTCAATTCCCGCCGAGGTTGACTTTGCCTTTCATCCTTACGGGGTCGATAAAATAAAGTACCAATAATGCACTGGGTAATTGCTGGCCTAAAGTAGAAACAATTATTTAATTCAGATATATCTTGTCTATGTATTTTATTTTTATTTGTGCTTGTGTCTGCCAATGTATGGGTTAGACAGGTTGTTACAATTTGAGGCAGCTCATATTTAAAATTACGTCCCTTATTGACTAGACAGCCATTGAAAGAATGCCAAGAGTTTAGCCATACTAATACAACTTATATAGCAGAGAGTAATAGCTGTATTTCATCATGGCATCAGCAAAAAAAAACATTCCCATGGCCTCAACAGGACTAAAGAGTACTCTATATCTAATGTTGTCCCTGATTTGATTAATCAAGCCCCAACACTAAAAATGTAGCCTTGCTTTTATATAGCAAAAAGTTCTAGTCACTCTATATCATCTTCATTGATTCAAGGCAAATGTGCCCAAGAGTACAGTTCTGAAGGGGAGTGAATGAACAGGAGGTTAAATTGGGAGAGACTATAGATATATGTGTGAAGAGGGAATGATAGAAGAATAGGATGGTATGGAAGAGAGAGACAATGATAACTACATGCTGGCTATTTATATTTTTAACTGTTGGTCAATCAATGATAAACGTTATTTGCCAGTTAAATAATTTATGGAAATATAAAAAAACATATAGTGAAACTGAAGCGAAAACCAAATCAAACAGTGAGTGTGTTTTACTATTTTTTGGCTAAGGCTAAATATCTGAAACCTCTTAATCGTATTTAAGACTATTCAACATAATTCGTAATATAATCGGCTTGTCTCCCCACAGCCCCGGCAGACAGAATGGAGAAGGCATTTCCCCGGAGGATGGAAAGGGAGACACGCTGGAAAAGCCATTCCAACTGGCGGGGCTCACACCTGCGGCTGGCCAGCTCAGCACCTATGGTGGTGAGTAGGGAGGTAACCCTAGGGCCAGAAGTCTCCACTGCCAAGGGTACAACCACGAACCTGTTGGAGAATTTGTAAAATGTTGTGCCATAAGTGTGTTGTGGTAGGAGAGAGCTAATGCTGGATAGCAACAGAGGAACAACATGATGAGGTAGTGGAAGACAGCTAAGAATATCACAGGGAGATGAAAGTAGTAAAATAAGTGTGACAGGGGGAATTGAGGAATAGGATGGTTGGGGGAGGATACTGGTAGTTGCATCCTGGTTGTAGGTAGATGATAAAATTAACAAAGAGGGGACAAGACAAAGAACAAAAATAAGGCAAAACGAAAAACAATTTCTTAAGGAGAAACCTTAAAAAATAATTTTGGGAAAATCAAAGTACAAACGGCCATGGAGATGGACTTTGGCAGTTTTGACTCCTATCAACAGTACAGCTGTCCACCCGGGGTCACAGTGTCTGACACAAGTCAAAGCGCCGTCCATGACTCACAAATAGAGACATGGTAAAATAGAGCTAAAGAGGGATAGCAACAGAAAAATGAGATAGTAAGAGCTGTGGATGCTAGCTATGTCTCGTGGGGAAAATGATGATAGTGGTTAGCGTTAGAGTGTGATGTATTGTTTGTACGTATGAATATTGGATAAATGTCAATAAAGAGTCTCAGTGGGATGGAAAGAAAGAAAGATTAGCAGTAAAGGATGGTGGCATTAAATATGGAGATATATCCAATACCCTTCCTTTTCACCTAGGCATTGTGATGGAAATTAGATGTAGTGGTTAAGGGCTAAAGGTGAGAGATGTAGAATGATAATTGATAATGGGTGGTGTAGTGGTAGAAGGTTAAAGATGAAAGAGAGGTAGTGATAATGATAATATGTATGTTAATGTTAATAAGTAGTAGTAGTAGTAGTAGTAGTAGTAGTAGTAGTAGTAGTAGTAGTAGTAGTAGTAGTAGTAGTAGTAAGGTGTAAATGAGAGAAAGGTACAGAAATATGAAAAGGACGACATAGATATGATTGATTAATTTCAGATATATATACATAGAGAAAATATTCATCCCTTACATATTTATGTGGCCTTGAATTTGTTATGAATGATAAATTTAAATTCTAATATTCACGTCTTTCTAAGAATTATTATATTTATCATTGAAGTCAATGCCTTCAACTATGAATCAAAATTGAGTGATTGATGCTAATCATTGAAAGCTTATCTCAACTCATTGATTACACATATATCTACAAGCATGTTAAATGATTCTTATTGTTTTCTTTAACCATAATGATGAAAGAAACCGTTAAAGATTCTCTTGTATCAGTATTGATGTAAATACAGAAAAGAAAAGTACTAGAATCTTAACAGATTTTTTTTATTAATCTACTTCATCAAAATTTGGAAATGGGTCTTAGAATGTAAATTAGATCTTTAGCAATTCACTCTGCTTTTCTTTGTGTAAGGTGCATTTCTCTTAACTGACACCCAGCTCCTCCATCCCTGGTGTTCTATGTCTACCCAGGCTTTCACGCTCCAGGTGGTGTCCATCTTAATGACACCTTTAATACCCTCTCCTGAGCCATTCCATATGTATGACTTAACAATCCATATCTCTAGTATTTTATTTTCAGGATCACACTTTTTGAACTAGTTTTACAATAAACACAATGTGTCACAATTGTTGCTTAAACAGTGATACCAAGGAAAAGAAAATAGTTGATTAGTTGTGTGTTGTATGAGATAAATATTTAAGATAGGAATGAGAGTAAACATGTTTATTGTACACTTAGTTGAAGTGGTTGGAGTTATCTAAACAATAGAGATATCAAGAATGGTAACAAGAAGTAGAGATGGTCATCATTATCATTCGTTTAACGTCAATTTTACCATGCTTGTATTGGTTAGACGGGTTGTCCATGTGGGGAGGCAAGTCTGGCCAGAGTTGGCCATGCATCACACCTTGCTCTTGTGTGGACTGTAAATTTGGCTGGGTATTTTACAGTTGAATGCCTTCCTTTGGTGTTCCAAATACATTTGGAAGTGGTAAATGACAGAAATAATGTACTTATTGTGTGTCATATACATGACATGCTTAGAATATTACTAAAACATCTGACCATGGTATGATTATGAAAAAGATAAGCATGTCAGGTCCCATCTGTACTCCACTTATTGTTACTCTAAGGATGAGATTTGCTTCAAATTTAACTTATTAAAATCTGATTTAATAGTAAGCAGCATTTATATAGGAACTAGATTGACAAACTTTATTTTCCTGGCTAGAAGTTTTTCAGATTAAATAAAATACTAATTAAGCAAATGAGTAACTGTTTCATAATTTTGTTTTATTTGTTTTGTAAATAATGTGAACAACTAATATAGGTTAAGGATAAGAAAGGTCTCATTATTGTTATACATATGGGAATACTATATATTTGTGAAAAGAGATTTGTTTTACAGTATAAGCATGGAATTAAAATCTGATATTAAAAATTAAACACAATATAACCCAATTGTTTATATAGTCTTAAGTGAAATAATTTACTTTTTCTTAATATTCATAAATTTTATTATTACTAGGCTAGTACGTAATTTCAGTTCATATCTTGAATATCAAAACATCACTTTTCTTATTACAGGATGAAATGATATATATGGAGCATTCATGAAATTAGATATATTTTCTGCCAAAGTTCTAGTGGTTCTAACAATACATATGGTCATGCAAAATACCATTTTGCTATATTCTTACTCATATGATATTGAAGGTGACATGTTGTTCTAATAATATACCTAAATATCTTGTCAAAACCCTGTTGGTAATGGATAATTTATGTTTCCAAAATGTAATCATTTGATTTTAAACCACTGTTTCTTATATAGATTGATGTATTAATTAAAGGAAGGTAACTAAAAGTACCCTTATTATAACATGAAATGTAATACTCATATAATGTATAACATTTTCAAATTAAACCTATTTTATAATACTGTGATATAATCAAAACCTTGATATATACTTTTTATTAGAAGCCAATATTATTTAATTTTAAATAAATTCAAATGACAAATAATCTTTGAAATAAGAGTCTTTTTTAAAAAGCTTCATTGGCAAACTCTAAATTTTACATATCGACAACTTATATATAGCTTTTGTTATTCAAAAAAGATCAAAGAATAGTTTTCAGAAAGAAACTTTTGCTATATATCAGAGTTTTTAAGAGTTATCCTGAAGTGTAATTTTCATCACTGGTTACTGTGTTAATATTTTTTTCTTTTCTTCATACTAAATCGATTCAAGCATTATTAAAACATATCCTTTTCTCTCTCTCTCTCTCTCTCTCTCTCTTTTAAACTAATTTATAACCAAACATATGAATAAGTTTATAACTATTGGTAATCCAAAAAGTAAAGCAACACATGAATATAATCTCAAGTCACCAAATATTGCGTACATTTACCAATTGAAATTCTGAAACAATATCTATCAATTTAATATATGCACCAGCTTCTCAAACATGGTAGGTACTTCCTTCTGCACCAGCTATCAGGCTTCTTCCAATTCTGTCTGAACAACGGTGCTACTCCAGAACAGTAGAAAATTGCCAGTGTCATTCCTCTGTTCAGGCTGACCACACATCACCTGTCAGTCTTACTAGCTGCATTGCCAAACTGATGGAATCCTGTGTCAGAGAAACACTTTGGAACTTCTGGAACTCTCACAGTCTTATCCGGCCCTCACAATTTGAATTTATCCCTAACTCCAGCTGCTGTGATCAACTTATCGAGTTTCTTGAAGACATCACCCGGATCACTGATGGCGGCTCATGGGTGGATGTTGTTTACCTTGACTTTGCTAAAGCTTTCAATTCTGTGCCACACAAAAGGCTTATGGAAAAACTCTCTGCAATGAGTGTGAAGGATGATCTTTTTAACTGGTTGAAGACTTTCATTCTCAGTCGAAGAGAGGTAGTCACAGTTCTAGGACAGCATTCCTCACCATATGAGATGTCATCTGGTGTACCACAGGGATCTGTTCTTGGCCCCCTTTTGTTTGTGGCATATATTAATGATATAGATGCCAACTTAAAGAATGCCACAGTACTGAAATATGCAGATGACATCAAGCTGTACCTTGAGATAAAAAGGACAGATCCTGAACACTATAGATCTTGCCTGCAATCTGACTTGGACACAATGCAACAATGGATCACAGACTGGCAACTCAAGCTAGCTGTGGACAAGTGCACCACCATGCATTTTGGGAGTAAAAACCCAGCGTCCACATACTCCCTCCAAAACACTAATATCAAGAAGTCTTCTTGTGAATGTGACCTGGGCATTACGGTCAGCAGTGATTTGCGTTGGACAAAGCATGTCTCTAAAATTGTCAAGAAGGCCGAGGGTGTCTTAGCATCACTCAGCAAGACCTTTGTCAACCACTCTCCAGTTATCTATTTAAGACTGTACATGGCTATGGTGCGGCCACACTTAAAATTTGCTTCACCAGTCTGGAACCCCTATCTTGCTCAAAACATTGACCGCCTGGAAACTGTTCAGAGACATGCAACCAAGCGAATACCCTCCATCAGGCATCTACCATACTGAGCGCCTTGCTTCCCTGGGCATGGATACATTGAAGCTCCGACGTCTGGCAACTGACTTGGTAAACACCCACAAAATTATTAACCATCTTGCCAACAACAACCCTGAGTACCTTTTTGATTTCCATGTGTCTAACACACGTGGGCATGCCCACAAAGTCAGGAAACAGCACAGTTCCCATGACTTTCGGAAACATTTTTTCACACTCAGAGTTGCTGAAGCATGGAATAAACTACCTGCATCAGTTGTTAACTGTCGAGACACTGCATCCTTTAAAACCTCCATGCTTCCTGAGATTCACCAACACTACACCTAATATTCCCCCTCCATTCACATACACACATGTATATCATGACTCATACACTATTCACTTCCCTGACATTTGTATATTATTCTATGTACTATACATGCACCTTTGATGAGTTGTAGTGCACCTGAGCACTTTACACAATAATTTCATTATTATTTGGCAGTATCGATAGAGGGTCGGACGCCATGCTTTGCAGCAAAGAGTTACGGCCCTTTATGGTCTGAGTTCAAATCCTGCCGAGGTTAACTTTGCCTTTCATCCTTATGGGGTCGATGAAATAAAGTACCAGTAATGCACTGGGATAATTGCTGGCCTTGTGCCAAAAGTAGAAATTATTATTATTTAAAAGGCTACATTGTAAATAAATAATCATTGCAAAAAGGTTGGTTAGCTGTGTCAACAAGATAATCTACATATAAAGAAGGTCCTAAGAAATGACTCTATGTTCAAATGATTTTGAGAACTCACTGTTCATTCCAAGCAAATACCTTCATAACATTGTTTTGCATTTATGCCTTAAAACCCAGCATCATACGTCTTTGTTTAATTTGGTGTATTATTCTATATCTAAAACAAGACTTATTGTTTATTTTACTAGTCCATTAACATCTCCTATTGTATGAGTTCTATATAATTATATTATTTTCGTATCCATGAATGTATGCCAATAATTTATTTTATATTTGGAAGTTATAAATATTTTTGCATTTTCCTTTAATCATACAACAAACCTTAAATTAAGGACATCAAAAATATATCAAAGGTATAAAGCAAATTTAAACATTTAAAATTCATTTCATAGCAGCAATATTGGAACTACAATATTTATTGGCAGAAGGTATATGTACATATATACATCTTAATATGGCACTACATTTAGAATTGAATAGATATCCTTGAATTGAAGAAATTTAACTCATATATTTTTTTTTCTCTTTCAAGAGCAAATAATATCAGACATGTAGTTTGAAATGCAACCTTAGTCTTCAAAGGAATCAAATTCAGTTTATTACAGGCAATGAATTTTAAACATACTCTAATTACAATGCTAAACAATGATTTTGAAATGAACATCAAAATAACTCAGTATTTCTAAGTGAAATTAAAACACATCAATTACTTTAAAATATGAACTTTGATTGCAATAACCTCCATGAGTGAAGAAGAAGTAATATTCATTCTCCATATATATTCTTTTAGAAAAATATTTTAAAGATACTTACCGCAGATCCAACTGTGACTTGTAATAATAAAGAATCATTTTTCTTTATCAAGCGGTGCTCCAAATGAGGAACCCTTGACCGAGGTTGGTCTGAGGATGTAGCCAGATCAAAAACAATTTCACGGCCATAGGACTGTTTTTCTTTTATGATAAGTTTTGTCTGTAAGAGATAGATATAATTTCATAAATAAACAAAATATATGGAAGAAACTATTTGATAGTTTTCTTTTTTGTAAAATGTCAGATTTATTTCTATTAATAATGAAACATTTAGGATTTTCATAAAATGTATAAACATATCTATAGCAATTGTAGTGAACTATGTATCTTTAGAGGCTGACTAAAATTACCATTTCTTCTATCTGTAACTTCCTGTGAGATAACAATATTGTGACCTGCAATGACCTCACTCTCTCAGTTTCACACTATCCACTCTTGTATACCTCAAAGTTTGAATTTCCCCCTCAACACATATATCTTACATATCAATGACCTACATGTCATCACCACTAACAACATCTACTCTTATAAAAATGAATATACCCTTCATTTCATATTGTGAGTCTTCTACATGCAATTTAGACACCATACACCAAATTCACACTAACTCCATGAACCAGAAAAATATACTCTAATCATTTCATATCAATATTGTATTTTTCAACAATACAAACTCAATCACTGCAAATAAGAAAACATCATAGCACCTCACTCCTCTTAAACACAAGCGGTATGCAATTAAAGCCATCACAATTATTAGGCTTTACTCCCACTAAGTTTCCCCTGTCACAAATGCCCATCCTTAACAATGCCAGGATCATATCTGAAAAGCAATGCTTGTCGTTTTAGAGGCAGAAAATAATAAAGCTTCTAACAACTATTAATTCTCTACAAAATTCATGTTATACCGACATTGGTGTACTGAGGTGGTGCTTTTTCTATACACACAGACATTCAAAGCCACATTCAGAAAAAAGTCACATGATTAATTGGTTTGAAGACACTCACAAACATGTTTCAGCCTCTGGTCCACCTCTCACTTTCTCTCTTTTCTACCATCACTACAATGCCAAGAGCCTTTTGGAGCTGGTTGGTCTCATGCCACCTCCATTTAGTAATTCTCATCTTAAGTCCACCTCAACCCACCCCCATGCACTGTACTAACTATTGTGAGCACTCATTCCTCTCTTCCTCTTCGAAACCTCCTTGTCCCTCAAATATTTTCTCCCAGCACGTCTTTCCTATCGTCATTGACATACAACAGTCTAAATTGAATGTTAATGACATCAATTATATCAGTCTAGGAGTGCCTCTTCCTCCACACCTAACTAATAAAAAATATAATGTCAGCAGGCTACACAATGTAGATATAAAATGTTTATAGTATTCTTAAAAAAAGTGATTTTCATTATATTGACCAAAGTTCTAAAACTGTTTAAAGGAAAAAAGGGTATGATTGAATGTAGTCAGTATTCCCAACCTAGACTATATACGTAAATAAAACTGTTCTTGCTACAATCAGTCTACTAACCCTCAGCAAACACCCTAAACTGAATGCCAACCAGTACCCATGACTCCTGCAAAACCAACCCATACTCAGCCACCAAAATTGGCAAATCAAACACGAACTACCCATTCTCTCAAACTTGGCTTATGCAACTGAACCACAATAGTCACCTGATGAAGAAGACAGAAGTTATCAAGCTACAACTATCATAATAAATAGTTTCTATATAATAAAGCCAAAGTTATTATTATTGTGACAATGACACCATTGTGTAATAAACTGTTCTCCACCTCCTACCATTGTCTCTCAACTTTCAACCCTTAAACTATTCACTTAGATGACATGATGTTGCACATCAGGAAATCTAGTTCTTACAACACAACATAAAAACCAAAAATAATAAATAGTAGTCAAGAAAAGACCCAAGCCATTAAAGAAATAAGTGAAATGAATTCAAGATGAAATATAATGTGTGATTTGATTTTTTAGGGAGTATAATTCAGTATAAGTGGTGAGAAGTAAAAGGTGAGTGCAATGTGTAAACTTGAACAAAGTTAGAGCATCATGCTTAAGGGGATTTCTTAAGAGAAAAATCTATTATTGTAGTGGTAGGCTAAGAAGTGAAAAATTATAGAATTGAAGTGGGCTGATAACTGAAGATTTGCAGTAATGGAGGGCTTATTGATCAAACAGATGTCATTCTTCTGATAGCAGCAAGGTTATCTAACAATCAAAGGAAGGATATCAACTTAGTTATCTGAGCTGTACTCTATAGTGATGCATATTTCAGAGACAGAAGTTGCTTAGAGCCATCTGTTCTATCATTATAACAATGGTGTCTGTTATTCCAAATCTTCTAACTGTACCACCCCTACAGAAAACTTCAATGTTCTTCAAAGTATATTAACTCAAACATACTGAGATAATCTCTGGTGATTGGTTGTGATTGAAATAAAATATTGATAAAATATTCATAAATATAAATATAATATTGATTTGAAATAAAAAAAATAGATGTTTGTATATCTATATACATGCACATATAAATACAAAGAAGAATGCATATGTACTTACTCAAATATGTATGCACTCACTCACATATGTTTTAAATAAACATCTATATATGTTGTGTATTAAAGCCATTAATAACAGCTTTTGTATATTTTTCCCTGTCAATTTACAGGGTGTTGTTGCATCAGTGGATCTACCACTCCTTATGAGTGCTATCATAATGATGCATATAGAATTTGAACCCAGCCATTAGTCTCAAACATAAGTCTTATAAAGTGCCTGCATGTCATATTTCCATCATCATTTAAGCTTGCTGCACCATTGCATTATTTTATTTCATGTTAATACTCTGTAGCCACCTTTACATCTCAAATTCCTGCACTTGGTAAGTCATATGTGACATCAGAATTTGACATTCAACTTCCGTTCCTTTAAGTTTCTTTTCTCAGTTTGATATTAAAATGGATCACTGCTATTAAAACATAGAACATCCATTATCCAAACCAAACATTCCACTTGTTTTGATAAGCATGCAGTAGCTGATCCATCAGCAGTGTGCTTCATCATCATCATCATCGTTTAATGTCCATCTTCTATGCTAGCATGGGTTAGACGCGAGTTGACCCACTTGAGGCAAGGTTTGTCGGGTGTCCGTCTCTCGCTCATATAGGACTATCTGGCAGGTTTTCTACGGCTGGATGCCCTTCCTAACACCAACCACATTTACAGTGTGGTTGGTGTTAGGAACTTTTTACTGTGTTACCTACACAGCCACATTACAGCGTAGACTGTGTGTTTTTTGTCATGACACCTACACGATCTCGATCTCATTATCTCATTTATTTGGACTGGATGTTGTGGTACAAACTTTACGGAGAGAGGGTGGTATTGGTGGGAGGATAGAGTAGGGGTAGTGGATTGGTGTGCATATTTGGTTAAGAGGTGCCTACTGACTGTAGGTTTCGCTGTGTACATAGGCAAGGCAGGTCTTCTGTATTACTGCATACCGCCAAGGATCTCGGTCCAGTGACATTGTCTTAGAGAGGTGCAAGTGTGTAAGGTTGGAATTTACCAAATCGTCCCAGGTTTTTCTGGTCTACCTACTCCGTAACTTCCATCAATTTTGATCGCCCTGCACTTTTTTATACAGCTGTCATCTTTCATGCGCATCATGTGACGATACCAATGTAGTATTCTCTCAAGTAAACAGCATCTGATCCCTCTTATTCCTAATTTTTCACTTATGCTTTGCCGTTTACGTATATTACTATTACACATCCAACGGAGCATGCACACTTCATTCCTTTCCAGTCTGAACAGGTCCTCTGCACACAATGCCCAGGTCTCACTGCCATGTAGCATTGCTGTTCGTATACAGACATCATACAATCTGCCTTTCGTTTTTAGAGAGAAACCTTTTGTGGCCAACAGCGGTGTAAGCTCTTGTATTTGAAAACATGTTTGGGAGGTGGGGGAGGGGGGTTATGAATTCTATATTTGCATGCTAATAAATTATTATTAGGTGAAACCCATTCTATCACAATATATGTCTTATAATCATAGGTTTGTAATTGCAATTTTGTCTAATTCATCCCTGATATCCTTGCAATCAAACTATTCATAAATTAGTTGATATCCAGATAAAAGACGATATGCAATGTAACTTTGCTAATAAGTATACAATACATTTACATAACATACCATAGAACATAAAATTAAATTAATAAATATTATATAAGAGTATTTAGTTTAATTCTAAAATAAATTTGGAATTGTAGTTACTAAAGACTCACAAGTCAAACAACTAAGTTGACATTATAATTCTTCATTTGTCACGTTTGTTACATTAAAGACATATTATTATTTAGAACAAGATAAAACATTTTTTAGAATTATTACATTCTCAACATCATAAAATTTAAATCCTAGAACAGCTTCAGATTTTAAATAATTTCTAAGAAACATCAATATTAATAAACATGATCACGTGTCTAACCAAAAATATTAATAGAGAATTTAAGTTATTAAAATATTCCTAATATTTGTGCTTTGCATTTAAAAGAAATATTTTCTGAAGATTTCCATTTAAAATTATGATAAGCTTATAGCAATAACTGTGTGGTAAAGTTGTTTGTTTCAGAAACACAAAGTGTTGGTTTCAATCATATTATGTGACACATTGAGCAAGTGTCTTCGTTTTTACTCTTGATCTGACCAATGTCCTATGTGTAGAATGTAGTAAACAAAACCTGGAGCAGCCTCTTGTATATATATGTGCATGCGTGTTTTATATACTGGTGTACATCAGTATATAAAACACCACCCTTTAGGTCAAATGAAATAGCTTAACCCTTCGATAAATCCATATTAATAAAATAAGTACTGGGTGTGGATATGATTGACTAAAACTCTTGAATGTGGTGCCCGTTAATGACCACATTCTAATAACTGAAATCAGTAGATGGATAAAAGAAAATTCTATGTAATACTATCACTTTTATTTTTAAATCTTCAAACTAAAGCTGGTTGCAATCTGCTATTACTTAGAAACCCTAATAGACATCCACATAAAACTAAAATGAATTTAGAAATTACTCATGAAATATATTCAATAATCAGGCAAACTGATATTCAAAATGTAGTGAGTTATGTAAATACTTCAGTATATTATATGGTATATATGACACTTAATTTTAATCAATATTCTAAAAAACTAAAATTATTACATGTAAACATTGGTATATTGTTCAATATTGAATATAGTCTATCAATTAAAAATCTATTGTTCACAAGATAATAGCCTATTATGAACTTGAAGTGATGCAAATCATGAAGAGTGAATTATATTCCAAATTGTAGAACATGTAGTGGATAGTATTGCATATTTGATAAGATAAAACGCTAGTTAAATAATAATTAACTTCACAAATTATGATAAATAAAGCTGTTGAAAATTGAAAATATTGTAACTGTAAGTTCTCTATCGAAAATTTAACACAATAGCTGAAAACGGAAATAGATAATCAATGTCTTTTCATATAAAATATGAACTTCTTCTATTGTTTACTAAATTGTTTGAGTGCATTCAAAACACAGGCAACATTCTTTAATTAAAGTAAAATAATTAAGAAAGTGTTTAGTTTTCTTCTCCTAAATTTTGAATTAAATTCTGATAGTCAATTTTGCTTTTCATTGCTTCAGGATTGGAAAATTAACTACCAGTAATACATTAGGGTTCACTAGACTATACGACCTCTACACAAACTAGATTTATATCTTGTTGAAAAACTGGTAGCAGGTGGCGAATTGGCGGAGTGTTTAGAACATCCAATAGAATGCTTTGCAGTATTCATTCTGGCTCTCTTTCTCTGAGATCAAATCCAGCCAAGGACAACCTTGCCTTTCAGCCATTTGGAGTTGATAAAAAAAGTACCAATCAAGTACAGGAGTTGATTCTTCCTCTATATCTATTTCTCACTTTCCTTTTCTCACTGTCAATCCTTCTCTGGAGAGAATCTGCTGTGTTCAGACCTGGAGATTGAATTGTCTTGCCAAGCTTAAAATGCCCCAGAAATGCAATATAATGGCACTCTATGACTCCAACAAAAGTTACAAAACTATCACAAGATATCTGGTTACTGTTGGTTGTCTAGTTGAACAAAATGAATATCTCACATTTCAAAATTTCAATCTTAATTGTTATTCTTTTACTTTATCTTCAAACCATGTAGCTTAACACATCAGCACAAAATTTGGAGTACAAATAAAAGAAATGTCTTTTGATTGTATTAAATACCGTATTTCCCAGCGTCGAATATGCTACTTTTTTCCTAAAACATGTCTAAAAAATCTACCATGCATCTTGGAGGCCAAAGGTTGTTTATTATCTTTTTCAAAAATTTTGGTTGTCAAAATTAGGGTGCTTCCTTGTGGGAAATACAGTACATTATTTTTATTTATGAGGGCGGTGGATTGGCAATATTGGTAGAGGGTCGGACGCCATGCTTTGATGCATAGAGTTATGGCCCTTGCCATTCTGAGTTCAAATCCTGCCGAGGTTAACTTTGCCTTTCATCCTTATGGGGTCGATAAAATAAAGTACCAGTAATGCACTGGGTAATTGCTGGCCTTGTGCCAAAAAGTAGAAACAATTATTTTTATGTATTTTGTTATGGAAGAGATAGGGTATTAGTAGTTCTCAAGTGTGTTATTGGGGAAATTATTTAACCCTAATCCAGTTCTGATAAAAAATGGCTCATGATGAGAGGCATTCAAGTCACGTCCACCCATTCATTTTCAGGAGAGTGTACCTCTTGAATATATTTTTTAATATGTTCTAATTTAAGATAGTAAGAATTTGGTTTTAGGACAATTTTGTTGCTATGTCTTCAGATTAAATGACTAAATGGGTACTATAATCTTAAATATCTCTACAGGTCCAATGTCTTATTAATACATATAGATGATTCAAAGGAGCTGGAAATAGAATTGAAATTTTGTTTATGGGTTGACATAAATTTTATTCTGACCAAATGAGTAGCTCAGTTTAGAATTTAAAGATCTTGACTTTGCTAGATAGACATTTAATGTATATCATAGCAGTCTAGGATTTGGAGAGATGTGTTTTAGATGTGCAGAAAATGCAGATTACACCAAAGATGTTATGCAAAATAAATTATAAAGTTTTATTCTCTTATAATCACAGAAGTGGGAATTCCTTTTCTGCTAACCGAACAATTAATTTGTCTGCAGCAAGCTCGATCACCAAGACAATTACTGTCATACATAAAAAGGCTTCTCTGCATCAAGAATTTCAAAAACTGTGTAGTATCATTGAATACAGAAAGGAACACAGTGTTCTTCAAAGGTAGTTGTGAGAATGTACAAATGTATCTAGGAAGTGAGCATGCCATGTGTGCACATAGAAGTAAGTCTGTATGATGTGCGTGTGCATTTAATATTTTACGTTCCTTCTAAACCATGCGATTTTAGAAAAGCTGAGCTAGAAGTAAATCAGCATAGTACATGATGATGCTTTAGGATCATTGGTGTAGGATGACCCTGGCCACATTGAACAAGAAGAACATTAAGTTCTGACCATGAAAATGTGGCTGAATCAGGTCGTTTGATGCTGTAGTTACCTTAATGAATAACTTCAATTGAAGAAGTATCCTCATTAAATTGGTCACAGTAATAATTTCTTGCATTTAAATAGAGTCAGGTTTGAGCTCTGATCACAGTTAATAAAAATCACTATTTGAGTTGTTAGTAAAAACCCATCTGTTAGAGTTAGCACTACATAGTTCTGGCATCTGTGTCACTTCTGCAATTGCTTGTATGGCTATTCTATCTACTGACTAGTTTTGCCTGTTAATAATACCTAGTGCTAAAAACTGACTATTTGGTATAAATGATCCTTTAGATCTACTACTCCCTCTGGTATTGCAACTGAGCCATGCTGAAGCTACTACTTATCTTTGTAGCCAGATCTGTGCACTACAATTTAACAAAATATTTGGTAAATATATACTTCTCTTGTGTAGATTGATAAGTTATCTATTTACAACTAAGTGAATTAAAGAAAGAATTAAGTAACTCCATTTTCAACAAAGCTCAGAATTAATGATTGTGTTTATCTATTCCAGCATGTAAAACGACCAATTAAGTGGATTATGATGTTGATAATGATGATACGTAGAGGATTTTTTTCTGGGCATCTGACACCTTAATATCTCAATTAGTAAATGTTTAAACTCTAAAAGATAAAACTTCCTACAGATATAGCCATAACTTATTCCTAGTATTCTTTTTATGTGAGGAAATACTATTATTTTCTTAGTTTATTTACTCTAAAAACATGACCTTTCTATATTTGGGAATAATTTTATTCGCATGATGAATTTTACTAGACTTGCAATAAAAAGTTGTTTAATTATTTCCTCAGTCATACGAAAGTTTCTATTAATAGGAAGTAAGAATAGAAGCTCCTTACAAATAGAAAATAGTCAATTGCTTCTAGCCAATTTTATAAACATAATTAGCAGAAACAAGGCAATCATGATAAAACATTAACATTGTTATTTTCTCAATTATTTATAATCAATGACATTTTTGTTTAGCTTTACGAATTTACCCACCAGTTCCCAAATTTTGATTTCAAGTCTCTCAATAATTATAGGTTTCAGGCTGAATTTTAGCATTTATAGCCACTTGTGCTATGCTGTTTCCAATTTAATTTCTTTACAATTTCAGAAAATAAAAAGTAGCGTTAAGTAAGGACTGAAAATATGGATTAACATTAAACCTCAGATGTTATTTAAATTCTTTGTATTCTTACTTGTCTTTAAATTTGCTAATTTTTATTGTGAGTAATTAAAGATAGTATTGATATAAGATCTCATTACACTACTATTGTTTCAATGCAATAGTGAATTAATAATTATTCATATTGTGAATATGAAAATGTCAATATATAGAACCCTCGAAAAATTTAATTTCTAAATTTAATTTCAAATTTCCAATTTTGGACAATTTTATATCAGGGGAAGTTTAATTTTTCAAGAAAATCTTTACAAATTAAAAATTTCAATTTTTGAGATTTCAGCTATGTAAACAAATTTCATTGCTTTTGTTCTAGAATTAACAAAAGATATTACCTTACATATTTTCACTAAGAACATAAAAAGAAAATTAGTGTTATATGACTTTCATCACCATTGTCTAGCATTTTATTTTTAGACATTTTTTTCAATATGAATACTCTAACAATTATGGTTTAGCCAAGGAAAATTTATATATAATGAAAACAATGAGAGCTTATTTCAAGTGCTTGCGAACATTGAATTCGTTTTCATTAAGTTTTATTCGTAATAATAAATTATGTAAGCAATCTTTCTTGCTAACCTTTTTGGTAAATGTTCTATAGTTAAGATTGGAAAGAACATAATTGTTATAAGTATTAAAGTATAAGTATGTAAAAATTGTGATTCTAAAAACTGACTGCAACAAATCCTAACATTTTCTCATAACACTATCAAGCAAAGAAAATATGTTACTTGGGAGATTTGATAACTCTTTATTTTGAATAATTTTCCATTTTTGTACGACTTAACATTTGTGTAACTATGAATATTTTTCAAATGAACCAAAGGAGTGTCACTTTTGTTCCAGTTGGCTAGATTCTAAATTTTAGCCCTTCAAAAACAATATATGTATGAAACTATTAAGTTAATGTGCATTATCTAGAGATAGAATTATTAACTTCAGCCGTAGATCGATTCATTCTAAACATTACCAACCAATACATTCTATGTTTTCAGACTATTACATTTACCCATCACATCATTCCTTATGCAGAGCTTCCATTACAGTTTTGGGATGGGGGCTTAAGTATATATACTGTACATGTGTATTCTTAATATTAGCTCATGCTGAGTTCAAATCTTGCTGAGGTTAACTTTGTCTTTCATCCTTATTGAATCGATACAATAAAGTACCAGTTAAGTAGTAGAGTCGATGTAATCGACTTTCCCTTCCCCAAAAATTGTTGGCCTTGTACCTGAATCGGAAACCATTATTATTAGCTCGTGTTTTTTTTTATCACAAATATTAGACTAAGAAAGACATTAAAAACATGATCATATTAACATATTTAGAATCAATAGCAAGTCAGTGTAGTAAAAACCAAACCAGAAGTATATTGAAACAAATTATTGGCGGGGTCTAAGTCCCGAAAGTGCTTTAACATTTGAACGCTTGTTATGCAAGAAATACAGGATAGCAGCAACAACTACAATCTCAATCACAAATACAATTCATACTAATAAAGTATTTGATTTCATTCTCCAGTACACATATATACACAAGTAATTAACATCACCTTATGTAGCAATAAATAATGTTAACTGGCAAGCTATCCATTCAGTTGGCAAGCTTATGTAGTATATGAAACAACACGATGAGAATTTCTAATTATCTGAATCGAATAACTCTAAAATCTCTCTTTGACCTATAGCCATATGACATACAAACACTCTACAAAACATACACATAGTAACATATACAAATGATATCATAATCACATCCACCTACACTTCTGCTACTCTAACTTAAATGAATTTAATAAATTAAATAATAAAATTAATCACCATAGAAAAGGTGGACAAAGTAAAAATAAAACTAAAACCTATATAGAGCATCCAGATTTACCATACTTCCTCAACAAAAAGAAATAACAATACCGGTAAATAAATTAAATCCAGGCTGGAACATGCGAGACCAGCTTATCCCATGACCTCTCTACAACAAACCAAACTAAATTACAGAGGACACAAAACAGTACACATTGTATTATCCCTGGTTGTCCACATACATCAACCCTACATCACCTAAATAACAGAATAGAACTACTAGTGAATGAAAATACTTGAGGTGTGTGGCCTTACGATCATCATATCATGGGTTTGATTCCTGGACTGCTCTGTGTGTTGTGTTCCTGAGCAAAACATTTAATTTAACATTGCTCCAGTATACTCAGCTGAAAATGAATACCAGCAGCAAAAACTGCAGGTTTACCCCTGTGATGGACTGGCGCCCTGTCCTTGGGGAATCTTGTATTCTCAGTCACTTCATGCCATGGAAACCAGAATAAGCACTTGCCTGATGAGCCTCCGGTCTCAAGACAGACTTTGTATGAAACTTCACCTGGGCATTCAAGTAACTCAGTTTGTTGTCACTGTAAAATTAAACTCTTACCATTCTGTCACTATATATTTAATACAACAAACCAGCATCATCACAGAATACTACTACAATGGAGCCAATGGAAGCTCTCTACATGGTCACTTCACATGCTAGAAATAGCAGTCAAATTCCATCAAATCATACCCTCAAAGGAAAGGACACATTTGTCAATGTTGTCCTTAAATACCACAAAAATACAATTTGGTCAAGATAAAATGCCTTCTCAATCAGGGTACACCCCAGTCAACACAACAATGATTACAACAGCATAATAAAACAACTATATCCTCCACCCCATAGGGAAACATAGAAACACAGGCACAAAAATAATTGAAACAACAATGATGTAATTATTCCTTACTCATTTCTAAAATGCTATACTCTAAGGCATACCCCCAATTATGTGCTGTTGACTGAGTTCACTTTATCTTCTGCATCTATACAGAAATAGACTGGACAGCAGAGAGAGTACAACATTTTTAAATTGCAACATGAGCACCATACAATTATCCACTGCATAATGGAATGTGCATGGTGGCTCTTAGGCAGAGGTAAGTTATATCTAGAAAAATGTATATCTGTGTTACATCTAGTTATTAAGCTAACTGCCTCTATGCTAAAGGTCTGCTTGATTACAACTAACCTGCAGGTTATGTAATAATAATAGCTGTAATAGTATTTACACAGAGTAATTATATAATTAATTATTATAAAAAGAAATGCGTATACCCATGCAATCCATGCCTGCATAGAAAAGCAAACTTAATGATGATAATCGTTATTGTCATAATTGCTTTCAAGTAAATAGGTATGATATATCACAACTTTTCTTTTACCATAGGGAACCTGTAAAATCACCCACTTCATGTAGATAGAAACAGGAAAGACATATATCTCAAAAAGTGTGCAGATGAAAAGAATAAAAGGAAGAGAACAGTTGAATTACTTAGACAAAATTCAGTTTTTGAGGGTAACAACTAAATTTCTTTAAGAATATAACATTATTATATAGAGAATGTAAAGGATGCCAATGGCATGAGACAATTTGTGGTTTAGACAAAGTGTTGAGTCTACAGAAGTATTTGGAAAGGGTAATATCTAAAATAATCTGGGAAATATGTGAGTGTTAAGAAAAATCAAAAACATTACAGCCTTTTCTTTCTCTGTTAGGAAGTAAAATTGGATTTAAAAAATGATTAAACACAGAGTTTATAAAAACACTGAATATAGTGATGATGTAAAACATGAGGAAAACGTTTCATACATTTCTTATTCTAACTCTGAATCATGCCAAGTTCATCTTTGCCTTTCTTCTTTCCTTAGTCAGTAAAATAAAGTACCATTCATGTACTAGGGTCATTTTAATTAACTGTCACACTATGCACAATGTACCTATGTTTGTTATGTATTTACTATTTTTAGATTGTGTCTTATAAATTAAATAATATTTAAAATATTTAGGTAAGAGAAATAATGAGATTTTAGGATGAAACAGACAAGTAGTAATCAGTTAATATTCTATTTTTTAATATTTTTATCATGAATAATTAAAGAAAGAAAAGTAAGTACTATTTATCGGTTATGTAATGTAAACTTCAGAGATAATTTGTGTACAAATAATTGGGTTTTAATACCATATGAGGCTTGGCAGGAGGTAGTTAAATTATTCTTTGCTAGACCTACAGGAAGGAGCACTACCCAAAGTCTCTACAGACTCTTTAAAACCAGTGGCATTTAAAGTTTCACTAAAATTGTTACAAGTAGATGGCTGTAACATGACATGATTAGAGAGTGAAAAATGAATGAGAACTGTCTGAGTTGGGTGGAGAGAAGTATGAGATGAGCCAGATCTAAGGACTGTATTGACAGTTTATAGAAAAATAAGTGGCATTAAAATTGAAGTTTGTAATAAAGGAAAGAAAATCAAATTCTACTTATAAAGACCTAGTTGAACTTTTCTTTCAAATTACCTGATAAAAGATATAAGAGAAATTTCTCATGCTATTATAAAGAAAACAAAATCAAAGACATAAAAAAGTCAAGTTATGCAAATATTTTCAATCATCTCATCTAAAATATAAACATAGAATGATTCTAAATTCAATATTTTGATACTGAATTATAGATCAATAATGATTACAATGTTTTATGTCAATCAATTTTATTTGCTTAGTTTGTACAAAGTCAGAACTTTATCGAGATATTTATATGACGTTTTTTTTTATTAATTTAAGATATCACTAAATTTATGCTATTTAAGAACCAGACGTATGTATTTTTCATTTGAGTTCATTTATTTTCATTAGTGAAAATAATAACATTTGAAAGTATGGTTAAAGCAACTAATTTAGAAATCATACTTATCTCTAAAAGATGTATTTTCTTTGTCATTTGTTAAACTAAAAAGTAGCAGCAGTAATCATAGATATTTTACATCCATCAAAATCTGTATGATACTGATGTACATCAGTAAGAAGAAAGATAAATACATCAATTGTGCTGACTTGGATATTGCATAAATCAAACACAGACAGAGCGAGAGAAAGAGATTTAGTGTTTAGAAAAAGTTGCTGTATAAGCAGTCATCTTCTAAATAGATGTTGCTTTCTTGTATTGGCTTTTGACTGTATTGTTGCTGTTGTTCAGTGCTGATCAAACAGACCTATGCACAAAACCATTCACGCATAACAAGCAGTCATATTTTTCGTACTGTGTTGCCTTTTATGAAATAATTAAGTACAATACGAAGGAAATATGGTTGCCATTTTGAGCAGATCAAGTGACCACATAGTGTCCCTTGTTAACTTAAAATGAAGGCACTTCAATGTAAAATAAAAATATTGTTAAGAACAGCAAATATTTCAATTACATATACATATAGTCTGCCCTCATACTTTATAATTCTATTTCTTCATATCATTACTGTTGTTAATATGTAATCTAACACTACTGCTTGCTATGATATTTATAAAGAGAGACACACATATCAGTTTATTGAAATTAAATAAAAGTGTTGCAATAATATTGTAATTAACCAACTAATATATAATATCAAATAGATTAAGACTTGCAATTTAATAAATAATTTCCAAACTGCATTCAGTCATTATAAAATGAAGTATTGAATACTACAATTGTCTCTAAATATAATTGTTTCTACTTTTGGCACAAGGCCAGCAATTACCAGTTCATTACTGGTACTTTACTTTATCGAACCCGTAAGGATGAAAGGCAAAGTTAACCTCGGCGGGTTTTGAACTCAGAATGGCAAGGGCCACAACTCTATGCATCAAAGCATGGTGTCCGACCTTCTACCGATACTGCCAATCCACTGCCCTTGTCTCTAAATATAATGAAGTATGAATATAACATCATTAAAACTGTGTTAAAGGAGCTTAAAACAATCCTGTGAGTCAATTAAAATCACTAGTTAAGAATTAACTAAATATATTTATATTTAAAAAAATCTAACTGCATTACAAACACACGCACTCATACACATATATACATATATGTAGGTTCCACAGTTAAACAAGTTACTCAATACATTGTAGAATATAGGCATCTTTATTATATATAGAAATTATTTCTACAAGATTAGAACTGTTTCATTCATATGAAATCATTAGAGGAATGTTCTGATATATCTATTTATATTTAAAAAAAAAAAAAATAATAGGTGAGTACAAATTCTGTTAGCATCTCGTTGCCTAATAGCATATAAACTAATGTTTTTGATAGCAATTGGCATTGAGATGACGATTGTGTGGAGCAATCTAATTACAGGTGGAAAGTGAGACAGAATTATTGATATTGAACAGCCTTTTGTAAGTGAAATGGTTAAATGATCAAGTAACATATTTACAGCAATAATAGACAACTTCAACTGAACTTCAGCAACAGATCGTGATATGTATGAATCAATGGAAAATAAAGAGCAACTACATTTAGGAATTCTTTAGCGATATTTATTCTATTTAAACTAAAAGCTGTATTATATACTGACTATTTTATGGTTTGTTCTTGTGGTGAAGGACATTATAGTATGTAATATATTGAATCTTATATGAAAAGTTGCTACTGTCGAGAATCACATGATAATAATGTGAATGTGGATAATGAATAGATATGTTTACTCACATTAGAAATTATATTAAAATGTTGGACTGGTGGTTGGAATTATTGATATATAATATTGTTCATTATGTTTTTGAATTCCTTTGTAACGAAATGATTTCTAAAATACTAATTGTACACTGAAGTTCTTAAGCTTAGACAATTGAATCATCATCACCATTTTTATATCCACCTCTCTATTGGGAGGGTTGGACTGGATATTTTGAGACAAAGTTTTACAGCTAATTGCTCTTCTTCGTGCCAACCCTATTAGTTGCTTTTTACAATATGCAGAGATATGATATAACAATTCTGAAAACGTGTAACTCGTGGGGGGAGTTGTAAGGGTGCCATATAAAACATTTAAAATCCAACAGAGCCCAAGTCTAAAATAAGACTGTCAAACTGGTTTATGGACAGTATTGAAATTGCAAAATATAGAGCAAGGAATATTTTAAATGCCAATGAATTACATATTTAACTCTTGTTTGATACCAAGTATAATTTTTTTCTATCATCATAGCATTGATATAGCAGCATACACACACACATCTATATATATATGTTACCTGGTCAAATACAACACCAAACACTATACTGTACTCATGGAATATATGAACCTTTAATATGTTAAGTCTACATTAATTCCAGCCTTCTGATATAATAGAAATGCTATGTGACCTCAATGAAGCAGTGCCAGACACTACTGACACATGTGCCACCTTGCGAAACACAGTCAATACATTCAGAGATAGTGTTACAAAGAAATATGTTTTTAAACTTCTGTGCTCCTGTTATCAAATATGATGACAGTTTTATTAATTATGGAGAATGTTTTTCCATAATTTGTATTACAAATATATATGTAACACTTACTCCAACCCATTCTTATTTACATTCTGTTGCTTTCTTACTTTGATAGCAAATAAACATATAAAACACATATAAAACACATGACTATCATATGTAGATTTACCATGGAATCACATATATATAATTCTAAGTCGAGAAACATAAATTTGTAAGTGATAAGAGGGCTCTTCAGTCAGAAGAAGAACATGACAACCTTTCTAATAAAATAAACACGATTGAACAAGATGTTGTCCCTGGTTCCATCTAGAAAACTAGAAACTCTAAGTAGTAAATTTGCATGTAACAACACAACTGACCCATGCCAGCAGTGAAAATGTATATAAAATGATGATAGTAAAGATCCAAAACAATTACACCCATAACATAAACATAGACAGAAGCCAAATCTGATATGTTCTAAAATATATTTGAAATGTTTTAACAGAAAACGCAGTACATACCTATTCACAGTAAAAGATAAATATATTGGGAAAAAATCAGTTAAACACATTGAAATGTAAGCCATGAATGAAAAACACCAAGTAAATAATATAAAACCAAAGGTACAAATACTATTCAGCTTACCATAATAGTATTGTATACTGAAACCAAACAAAAACATTAACCAAAACTTAATGATATTATAATCAAAATACAACTAGAATTTTTTTATGAAGAATAACATGAGTAAAATTACACACACACACACACATTATATATATATATACACACACACACACACATATACACATATACACACATACACACACATATATATATATATATATATATATATATATATATATACATACATACATATACATACTTTTTATGTTCAAACCTGCTATAACCAGATGCTTATACTGATGTTAAAGTATTGTTCTCAAAATAGATAATATCAAAATATCATAGATTCGATATTATGTGAGATATTATTTGAAATAAAGTGTTTAATGCCAAAATATAATAGTAAATATAGAATAATGTAAATGCTAAAGGGTTAAACTCTAGTGGAGAGACATGCTCTTACTTTATTATTCACTCACTACTGCTACAACAGAGGCTTTTGATTCTCAGCTAACTAGTTCCACTCAATATTTCAGCTCTAGGGATATCAAAAAGGCAACAGATTCTGATTGTATCACTTTGAATATTCTTAAGTGTTGCACGTACCTGATCCCTCCTATTCAAGCTAAACTTGAGCAGAAAATTAGCACCTTCATTTCACCATTTACTGGACTCTCCCTCTAATATAACAAATGTTTACCTGCATCCTTGATTAAGAGATCCTTATATAATCTGCCAGTATCTATTAATTACAAAATATAATGTTTCAATTAACCATTTTTCTATAGAAAAGAAAAATGTTTTGGACTTAGAAATATCTAATATATTGCTGCTTGAAAAAACTGAATTATAGCTACAAGATATAAATTAAATTTAATGTCGCAATTAGCAGTGGAGGCAAAAAAAACTCAAATGAAAAAGAAATATGTAAAAGTTTTCATCATTTAAGTTGTGGAATCAATCATTTTCAAGAGCTACACTTTAAATATTTAACTGAAGACATTTTATATGATATTTTAAATATGACCTAAACGTCAGTCAAATTTGCATAGTTCCAAACACTGAACTAAAATCTATGTTCTTTGTAAAAGTAAACATTCAATTTCACCAGCATTTTCAGAGGACTCATGTCAAAATCTTAATGAATTTCTTGCAACAAATAAAAGTAGCTATCTCTTAATTGATAAAAAAAAGTTTGGATATTTTTAGTGCAAAGAAGTGTTTCAAGCATAAGTTTTTAAAAAGTGTAAGATTAAAACTGAAATTAAAATCATGGATATGAAACATTGAAAAATATCCTACTGAAAATTAATTTGGTTCTTAGTTTGTTAGGATAGCAAAAGCTGACCTTTCTTGTGATGCTAACTAGCTCCAATATCGATTGAAGAAATAGACAGTCAAAATAGGAAAAGAAAAAAGAATAAATTCAAAATCAATCTTTTTCTCAAAAGAGTCAATTTAAATAACATTCTTTTTCACATAACCTTTCACTGATCGAGCCTAAATATTATTTATTTTCAGTATCAGTAAATCAATACTGAGGAGTAGACATTAAACCAACTCAGAGTTAAAGAAAATTTAATATAAAGAAAATCACGGTGTTTTATGAGATTTATATGAAATATCAAAAAAAGAACAACATAGTAAATGAAATAAAAAGTAAATCTCTGCTTTGAGATGAACATTCAAACCAAAGATGTCAAAACAGTTAAACAGTCTTCATCTCAACTACAAGTAAAAAGAAATATATCTAATCTGTAAAGAACAATATATATTCTGAATAATCATTAGTTCTTGCAATAACTGAATATACGGATTCAGAAACAAAGATAATTATTTTTTATATGATATATTCCATCAAGACATATAAATCCTGACAAACTTAACTGAACAATGACTAGGCTTTGAGGATTTTCTTTATTAAGAATTATTTTTAATATATTAAGATAGACTCTATAAAGTTACTGACTTTAGATTAATTCTTTAAATATAATTTAAACAAAGTTTATGACATATCTAAAATAACATATCTAAATGTAGTGGGTTGAATTTATTATTTTATTATATCTTTCTATTATTTTTAATATATTTTCTATTACTAACGTAGAAAACAATATAATTGTACATGCACATAGCACAAATTCATAGTCAAACATTTTGAAGAGCAGGAATATAGTTGAGGGAATTTATTCAGCATACTATTGGTATAATTTCTATATTTTGTTTTCAATTATGTTTTTGCTTTTGCAGTGTATATTTGAAAAAAAAACAACTTTAATACTAAAAAGAAAAAAAAATGAAGTTGATATGTCATCGATTTGACAATAGATTACCCAGATTAAAATATATCTTTTAATATACAGTTATAAAGTTAGCAAAATCTATTATGGAAACGTTTAGAAGTATATCAATCAAAGATTTGGTACTCCTCAAATAACATAGCAGAAACATTTGAGTGTTATCAATAAAGTTTTAAGTCTATTCTTTTCTTTCATTCCTGTACTGGTTTCAATCATTGAACTGAAGCTATGATGGGATATGTACCACCTTAAAGGATTTTAATAAATAATATGACTGTCAGTTCTTTTTCTTTTTAATCTGGTACTTATCTTGTTGATCGCTTATTGTCAAACTACTAAGTTGCAGGACATCAACAAATAGCAAACATAAACACAGATATGAACACACACAGGCACACACACATATATATAATGGATTTCCACACAGTTTTTGCCTACCAAATTTTACACAAGACATTGGTCAATGCCACACAATGGGACTAAATCTAAGACCACATGGTTGTGAAGCTAATTTTGTATGCTCACAGCTGAGCTTGCCTAAAAAGAAATTAAATAAAATGAAATCAAGAAGGTGGCACTGTTTGATCCCAGAAACTTCTTTCTTGCTTCCTTCAGTCAAAACAAAAAATGCAATATGCAGTGTGAGGTAGTGTATTTTGTTTAATACTCTACTCTCTCAACCATTTCCACCTCTGTTATATTGAAATATATTAAATGATAATCAGTACAAATCGAAAATGATAACAAAGAAAATATATTACATGCCTTTAGTTTCTATTTGCTAATCAGACTACATTATCATAGAACATATACTAATGAGATGTTCATGAATTTATAATATAGGATTTTGTTTTTTTTTTACTGTAACGCACTCTGTGGCATTTTAGATAATGTAACTGATTCCTGTTTTATCTCACAATTATCTTATTTTCTGGAGAAAGCATTTTGTTAACATGCTGGACAAGAAATTTAATTATATCTGGCGAGGACATCATGTTAAATCAAATGATAATAAGGATAACAATAATAACTAATAATTGTAATGGTTATTAGTAGTAGCAGCAGCAGCATTATTATGTCCACTTGGTAGTGAGGAGGGGGAGGAAAAGAAAGAAAGAAAAAAGACAGAAAGAAAGAGAAAGAAAGAGAAAGAAAGAGAAAGAAAGAAAGAAGTGGAGTAGGATGAGATAATCACTAAATAAGATGAGATATATGTCATTTTCAACACAGTTAAGTTGCTACTTAAGATGTTATTAGTTCATGCAGCTCTTGCCACATTAAGTTTTTTGTTTTAAAATACTAAAAGCAAAAAAATTCAATATTTTGTATGGTATGATATCTTGAAGTAAAAGAATATTATTCTCTCATTTTACTTGTCCAGGATTCATAAAATTGGTAATAATGATCTTCAGGCTACATAGTTTTTATCATACAGGGTTAAGGTAGTCATAAATTCCAATAAATGTGTTTTTTTTTAAATATCTAGTAAAACAGTTAACAAACATATTTTCTGTCTCTCTCTTAGAATGCAAAATATATTTTCACTGAATTAAATAGTGAAGTGATTTATCATCATCATCATTTAATGTCCATTCTTTTATGCCAACAGGAAAATGTGTAATGTTTGTGGGAAAAATTGGGTATATGAGGAATCAGATGTAGTGTGCAAGAGATAAGACCTGAACAGAATTGATGAGGGTAGATCTAAAATTGCTGAAACCCCACAGATGAGATGATGTAGGTCTGAAATGTGGATGCAGGCTGTGCTGAAGATGACTCCTCGAACCTATGCAAGTAGCGGAAATTAGATATATGATAATGGTGATATATATATATAACTAGCTGGCCCGTCCGGCTGGCGCCTGGCTAGGTATACCTGCTCCCACCACTCCACTGCAAATATACCACACCACCCTCCCATGTCACATTGTCCTTCCGATTTTATAGCAAAGGGGAGGAGCTACCGTAGAAATGAGTTTAAAAAGAAAGAGTTAAGCTGTGTTGTTAATATACATACATACAACCGGCAGCTTTATAAGTATAGATATGTATGTGTGTGTGTTTATGTATGTGGTCTATGTGCATGTGTGTGTGAGTGTTTGTTTTGATGTTATCCGGCAATTGGCTAAATCAGGTGTGAAAGTATGTGTGTGTGTGTGTGAGCGACGACAGAAGAAAGATATACCATACATTTTTTCAATCACCGCTACATTTGATCATACACATTGTTTTATTTCAAAATTATTTTAATGCCAATACTTGATTTAACGTCATTGGAAAAAATCGATCACTTGCTGGTCCCCCTCTGTCTCTCTCTCTCTCTCTGAATAACTAACACTTTAATTGTATCTCTCTCTCTAACGGCCTATCTCTCCTCTTTTCCCTTTCCTCTGTTTTTCTGTCTCTCTCTCTGTAGATTGTGTGTGTGTAGTTTTTCCTAATATTTCTCTAAATTTCCCTCTTTCTCTCTCTCTCTATGTGTATATATTGAAGGGAGATACGGAAACTAAAACAGTGTTGTCATATAGAGAGTGAAGAGCGACAGAGAGAGTAAAGCAGTTAAATTATAGAGAGGGGGAAGGATCTATTATAGAGAGATAGAGAGGAGAGAGAGAATTTAGCAGACTGTTTAATATATCTTTGAAATAGAGGAACCTATTAATGAAGAGTGAATGTATACTCTTTTTATGAAGTAACATTTTACTTTCGTTTCTTTTTCTTTTACATATAGAAAAATTTATATTTCATTTCTCAATTTGCCTTCTTTCTTCTTTTTTTAAAATCACTGATTTCTTTAATATTATGTCTGAATGTATACTAGCTTATAAATTATTTGATCCAAATGCATATTTATATTTATGTGTTTATTTATCTTATAAGACTTAATAACTATTTCATATTTATTATTTTGTATACACATTAAAAAGAAATTAAAACTATAACATTGCCTTGTGTCATATTGGAAAAAAGTATACCTCAAAAGATTAACCATCGTAAAATGGGTAGCAACCTAGAAATAATATATTCAAAGATTTCTAGAGAAGTATTTCTATTACAATTTTTAATTAAATTCCTTGTAGCTTATTCTGCTCAATATGACAAAGAATCAATAGTTTTATATTTTATCAGCTGCCTTGGCATAATTCTAGGACATTTTGTGGTGATTACAAAATATAAATTCACAAGTATTTACCCATATGTATGCATTAATAAATAAAAAGATATTTACAACATATATATTAATAAAACAATTCTGAGATAACAATATATGTGAACATTTGCAACCAAACAACTGTTTCATCACCTACAGTAATATAAAACTTTTATTTTTAAATTCGATTTGGTTGCCATATTGTCTGCAGGGTGATTCTGAAACACTTCCTTTTCTTTTGTTGTACTTAATTTCGTTTTTGTTTCTTCTTCATCTTTTTTTGCATTATCGTTTTTGTTTCCTTATTGCCATTTATATTGTACTCTTTATACGCTTAATAAAGAACATATCTCATTTGCTCTCCTGATCTTAAATGTCTTCAAACAAAAATATGGAGCTTTTTTATCATAATTCTTCCATGGTTTGTTTTAAAGTATTGTAATACATCAACAAAATAATTCTTCTAGGACCACTATATAAGAATTCTGTTGCTCCAGCCCATTTAAAAATAAATGATACAGAATGTTTAAAAAGTAGCGTTTAAATTCATCACAATTTTTCAAAGAGTACAATCATCTATACAAATACATTGATACACTGTTATATTCATTGGATATGATGAGGTCTAATAAAACAAAACTTAAGTTAAGATAATTTCTACTTTTGGAATCCCAAAAGGAACATAGATTAAATCAGACTATCTACATCATGTCCTGCACCCAAGAAATATTCTTTCTGAGTATCTCAGAAGCCAATTGCATTTACTGAAAAGTTTGAAAATTCATTGTCAGTCATGGAGATCATATACGTATAATTAATATGTAAGATTCTTGATGAAGCAGCAGTAACTACACTTGAAAAATACATTACCATCATCATCATCATTTAATTATTTTCCATGCTTGTGTTGGTTAAGCAAGTTGTCATATAATGAGGCTAGACTGATCAGATGGCCACGTCCTGCTTGTACACTATGTATTTGGTTTCTGTAGCTTGATGCACTTCCTAATGCTGATTACTTTACAGTGTGTACTTGGCGCATTTTATCTTGACTCCTTGATTATTCAACGTATGCAACAGTGCATAGTAAAGTCACTTTAGGCAGCAACATATTAGATCTAATTATTTTCCTAATTTGAATTAGAAAATGTGAAATACCTGAAGAACAAGATCCAGTGCAATATACAAATACATTAAAAGGCAAAATGTCTCAAAGTTATAATGCAAGTTGTATTAATGCTGCTAAATTTGTGAAAAAGTCTTTAAATGTCTTCAGAGAAACTACAACATGATGAATACCTTCTTATGCAGATTTAAATAAATTTTCAGTAGGATTAAATAGGGATGATCATTCTCACCATCATCACCACCGTCACAACAACAATCCCCATGATATGATTTTTTCAAGATTAAATATATAAAGTTGAAAATTCAGTACAGAATGTAAGATCAGGAAACCAATTAAATTTACAACAGTATTAGAGTTGATAATTCTTTTTTTCTAGTGTGGCCCACCTTATGCTTTAGCATAGCTCATATGGTTCACTGCTTTTAGAGTAATCATAGCAATATGAGATATATACATGTACCATATATGGGAAAGAAGACATTGAAAAAATGGAATATGATACTGATTTTGTGTATGTTTAATCACAAAAACCTGAATCTCAGAGAATTTATAAATTTTGTATGTGAGAGACAGTTGGATTGGCCATCTATTATTCAGTATTGCTTTCTAGAGAAGCAGAAAATATTTCAACTGGATAAGGTAATTTGCCTATTGGTTATAATCTGCCAACTGTATACACATTATTTTGTGTTGGCATAATGATGAGAATTACATAAAGATTTGTTATTTCCATTGATAGTGGTGCACTTTAGGTTTTTAGCTTACGTTGAAGATTCATTGTTAGACCATATTCTGAAAATATCCAATTAGGGATGGTAATGAATAAATAAGTTGATCACAACTAATCATTTGGTTCTGTACCTATGTACCTTATGTATGCTAGTTCAAGGTTTACATGGGGCTGAATTTAAATTGATAGATTATTAATAAAGAATAGCAATACATATAACTGAATGAGTTAATCTTGTCAATCTTGATTACAAAGAATGATAGGGCTGGGGTGATATTCTAACAGTTGTCAATGATGGACTCAACAAGCCACATGTCACACAGGTACCATACATACATTGAATGGCAAATGGAATGAGCTGACAATATGATCAATGGCCAACATAAAGAGGAATAAATCAAGTGCGTCACTTAGCTGGATACCCATGGTGGATGTGATTATATTGCCAGCAGTGATGAGCATGCAAGGTGTCCCATAACACAGATGTGCCAGAGGAAGAATTGAAAAAGCCTGTCTCTGGCACAACTATATCAAAGGTAGCATATATGTCCAGATTTACTAAGACCTAAGTTGATAATGAGGTGCATACCCTGAGAAATGTCTTGCTGCATGACCATCTATCTCATATTCAAACTTAACCCCTACGCTGATTTCTACAGGACACCCTGCCTTGCTGAAGTCTCACATAACTGACAGTGGGGGATATGGTTGGGTGGAACCATTTACTTCCTTCTCAGACTAGGTTCAGAGAAAATTCAAGATTTGGAAAATACAATAATTGTTTTTACATTTGGCACAAGGCCAGCAATTAACCAGTGCATTACTGGTACTTTATTTTATCGACCCCGTAAGGATGAAAGGCACTTTTAAAAAAGCTAAAGAGGTTTTATCAAATATATAATTGCTGTTTTGTATCAATGATAGTTGTGCCGTTAGTTGAAGTAGTGGATTGATGTTAGTGTTACCATTGATGTACATGCTTCAGACATTAAGCTGGTTGAAGGAAAATTTAGTTGGCAATAAGTTTTTAAATACTTTCATTATAATGAGAATATGTCTCTCTAGTTATAAATATTTCAAAGAAAGAGTTTCTGATGAATGTTTTCAATGATTGTGGTCATATAAATTTGCACACACACACACACACGTGCATATACATACATTCAATTATATGCATTATAAGCATATTCATATTATATATATATTCATTTTTTTTTTATATATATATATAATAGAGAGAGAAATCGAGAGAGGCATATATAAATGCAAATATATAGATATTAGGATGCCCAAACACATACAGTTCAATATTCATACTGAAAATAGTTTTAATTAAAAAAGAAAAGTCTTATTTGAAACTAAAGTGTTTGCTGATGAATTAAGAGTTACATTCTAATTTTTTTTTAAATATCCAAATCATTTTAACTGAAAGAGGTATTGAAATTCTTATTTAATTAATTGTGTATATTGTTAATTTGTGAAGAAATTTGAGGTTCCAGAAATTAATTTCACTTCACAAGCTATTGAATATGAGTTAAACATTATTTTTTAATTCAAATATTAATGAAGTAGAAATATAAGATATTTATAAGGAGAGACATTAAAATATGTGATTATTATATTAGAAATGAATATCTATATAGCTATATTTGTATATATACAGAATAGAGGTAACTGAGACTGCATAAATGGGTATATAAATTTATACAATTTTAACATATTCTACTATAAATTGAGAAAGTGATACATTGAAAAGATTTTCAAACCTAACTGGATTTTCATCAGAAGGTGTGTATATCATCTAAATAATGAAATATGTAGAATCCTAAAATGGATATAATAATATGTATATTTTTAGCACTCATGTTGATAGTTAATACGAAAAATATCAAATTGTGAGCTAAGCTGCTGAAGTATCTGTGTATATAGAAATATAACTTTATCATAAACTCTGGCTGCTTAGCAAGGTTTGAAAATTACTTAAAGGTATTTATCATTTTTTTCAATTTACAGGAAAATATGTATATTTAACATATTTACATATCTGTCTATACACTAGAACTGTGAAAAGTGTATTGCATTTACACAGTCTTGGTTACCTCTATGCTGTAGATATAGAAATATTCTGTGTATACTTGAATATAAGCCGATAGAACTATAAGCTTACCCTAATATTTTATGTCTGAGAATTTGGGAAAAATCCAAATCTTATTTTTGTAGAATTTGAATTTGGAGAAAATCATTAAAATATTGACCCCTTTCTACTATCGATTTTTTTATCACATATTCCTTAGCTTATATGGTAAATTTATCATATACTATGACTGCTTAGCACACAATTTTATATGTATATATATGTATATATATATATATATATGTATTAATAAAAGGAATTCCAACTTTGTCTGATTTACTCATTTTATTAACAATCGTTTAAAATTTATAATGGTATTAGAATGAAATCGTATGGTAGAATATTAAATGTTAAGTGTTAATTGAACAAGTACTTTCATGCTTTCGCAATCTTCAGGTTCATATTCTGTGGTGACAGTCAAGTTTATATGTGTTTGTTGTTATTGTGCTTGTGTATGTATTTATTTATTTATTTATTTATTTATTTATACTTCTCTTAGTCAGTGTTGTTTGTTTGGGTGTTGTTGTTATTCCATTCATTTTTTCTGTTTAGCCTTGGCCTTCTAAGTTCTAACAACAAATAAATAAATACATAAATACATACACAAGCACAATAACAACAAACACATAAACACACACTAGTAAACTAAGATAGAATACATTAATCAATACACAGTCACCCAAACAAGAACACACATCAAACAATACACTATACACACACGCAAACGCAGAGAAGACAAAAAAATAAACAAATAAATAAATAAACAGACGAAATAAAGATGGCGTAAGCATACAATGCAACGGGAGGAAACATAATAGCACCACTGACGATGTTGCAGATGTGCAACGAAAGAACTTTGATAGACTATATGTATGTGATTGTGTCTATATTGTATCTGTATATTTGACCGTTGGTCAGTCAATGGTAACATTGAGAACCGAATAAATTAAATTAACCGATATAAAAGACACAGAAGCGAAAACCAACCAAACAGTGAGTGTGTTCTGTTATTAATTCTGGCAATATTATTACACAAATATGACCCTCCCCAAGTATAACAATATACATATATATATATATTGAAGGTAGCCAACCGGACTAGAAATTGGTAAATATTGGCCGCCTTCTTGTTTCTCTGCCTTTTCAGCCCCATGGATTGTTTCTATTATATTCCTTTGTTAAATTTCGAATACCTGATGGTGTCACTGGATTCATACTGAACCCGGTCATTAAAATGTTGACAGTATAAGAAACCTTTAAGGAATTACACCAGTCCAGCCTCCTGTTATTTTATAATTATATATATACTGTATATATATATATATGTGTGTGTGTGTGTGTGCCTGTGTATGTGTGTGTGTATATATATATATATGTGTGTGTTTTTGTTTATGTGTATATATATGTGTGTGTATATATAGATATGTGTGTTTGTGTATATATATATAAAAGACTATGGTGGTTTGGAACTGGACATATACCTATGAACTACATTCTATCCAGAATAGGTCTTAGTGATTCAGCTCAATGTTTTTGTGGTGAGTTTCCAAAAACTCTTTGGCACTATTTGTTCCAATGTAGATACTATCAGTCTGAGTGAGAGGTCATATTGAAGCCAATCTATAAAAAGCTACAAAGATTGGAAATTCGATATATGGTTTAAATGTCTACCAAATATAAACAAAATCTTTGAGTACATGGAAGCTACGAAAAGATTGAACAACAGAAAATTCTAGCTGTCTTAGAGCTTACCTTGTTTCCTATTTTCCTTTTCTTACGCATAATCTGCCTTCAATATTTGAAATTTTTATTTTTATTTCATTTTTTGTTTTTTTCGCCTTTTTATTTTATTTTTTTTATCTCACTATCTCATTTTGATTACCAACTGTAAGGAGTAGTTGATACTTCCCCTAGTCTGTCATGGTCTAGCTCTATACAGATTCTTAAACTGATTAAATATCATCATCATCATCATCACCGTTTTACTCTGTTCTTCCACCCTGGCATGGGTTATTGTTATACTGAGGGAGGGTCATATTTTTGTAATAATATTGCCAGAAATAATAACAGAACACACTCACTGTTTGATTGGTTTTCGCTTCTGTATCTTTTATATTTCCACAGTTAATTCATTTGGTCCTCAATGTTTATTATTGACTGACCAATGATAAAAAATACACATATGAATAACAAAGTTGTTTCGTTGCAAATCTGCAACATCATCAGTGGTGCTATTATTATGTTCCTCCTGTTGTATTGTATGTCTATGCCATTTTTATTTTATCTGTTTATTTATATATTTATTTTTGTCTTCTTTGCGCATGTGTTTGTGCATGTGTATAGTGTTTGGTGTGTGTGTTCGTGTTTGGTGTGTGTGTGTGTTCGCGTTTGGGTGACTGTGTTTTGGTTATTGTATTCTATCCTAGTTTACTAGTGTGTGTTTATATGTGTTTGTTGTTATTGTGCTTGTGTATATATTTATTTATTTATTTATATTTCTTTTAAGTCAGTATTGTTTGTTTGGGTGTTGTTGTTATTCCATTCATTTTTTTCTGTTTAGCTTTGGCTTTCTAAGCTCTATTTCGCTTGCCTCTCTGATTTGCCTACCTGCTGGGTCACTTCTATGTTTAGATATCATTTTAATTTCTATGTTGTCTATGTTACCGTCATGTTGTTGTCTGGTGTGTTTGTATAGTACTGAATCGTTTTTTCATCCTTTTAATTCCCCCAGTGTTGGTCTATCCTTTCTCCTATGCTTCGAGCTGTCTCACCTATGTATGTTGTTGTCATGTTTCTGCAAGTACCCTCTGTACATCTTATGCTATAGACTACATTTCTAGTTTTACAGTTTATTTGGGGGTTTACTTTACATATAACACATTTCCTATTAGTATAGTGGGTTTTCTTAAAAGGGTATGTTTTGCTGATCAGGGATTTTATGGTAGTTCCTGGCTTTTCTACCACTTTAATCTTTAAGTGGGTCTTTCTCAGGGCATTTCTACATTGGTTAGCTAATTTCCCTCCAGGGGTAGCGTCCACAAATATGACACTCTAGTATCTCTGGTTGTCGTACCATGAGATGCCTTTCCCTATCTTATGTCTAGCCCTATCTAAGCTATTCCATGATTTGCTCCTGTATAATGGGCAAATTCCTTTCATGTCCAGTTCTATGAGGGTCTTATACTTCTCCGTGGCTCCTTTGTATACTCTGATTCTGTCACTTTGGTTGTAGCCTGAGAACTGCATGCGGTTGATGAAGTGTTGGATATGTCTTTCCATTTCTGTTGGGTCGCACATGCGGGACACGTTCTTCATCATTCGTCCCAAGTCTGCGATCAGAATATTAAACTTAGCACTACTGGACATTGGTGAGTTTTTGAGTATCAGGTATTTGGAGGCCATGGGTTTAGCATAGTGTGAATGGAGAATTTAGGCCCTCTTGTCTCTAGTGTTAATCCAGAGTTCCGTGTCTAATACAGGTAGTCTATTGTTAGTGTGTTTGGAAGGGTAGTCGATAGTTACAGTTATACTCTGGTGTATGGAGTTAGCTATCTGCTGGATGCTTTCCATTGTGCTACATTCTAAATCATATTTCTTAGTACTCTCTTGTGGGGGTGTCCTTATTACTATATTAATATTGTCTACGTAACGAGACTACATGATGAGGTCCATGGAGCTCTCATCAAGGAGATCTTTGAGTCTCCTTTCCCACCATACCATAAAAAGGTTGGCAGCTATGCTGACGCCAATGGCTGCTCCCTCATTTTGGGTGTAGATCTTTTCATTGAATTTGAATATATGGCCTTTTAGGGTAGTTTTAATACTAGCCCCTATTGCATGCATGACCATTTCTTACCTGATCATTATTTTTGGGGGTCCATATGGCTTTGGTCCACCCAATCCACCTTCCCATGGGAGTCTTTTTTGCCATTGAGGTTATGGTGGGGGTGTCTACCTCTTATGGTTCTACTGGGGCAGAAACGGCTAAGGTCATGGCTGTCTAGGTAGTCGGTGTCATAGGTAAGTCTAAGTAGGAGGCCCAGTTCATCTGTGTCTACATTGCGGAACTCCACCTCACTCTTACTGATCATCTCCACACCTTTTTCCACAGCGAAATCAATGTTAATGGATGGGTACAGTGATACCACCTCCATACTTCCTATTATGCAGTTAGATATTAATATATATGTATGGATTTAAATAAGAAGTCAACAAAATACATCATCAGAGACTGAAAACTATAATGAAATATTGTCTATATACAGGATGTTGCATGACTGTTTTCTTGTTATGTGTAGGAACGGTATCTTGTTGAAGCTTGAAACAACTAGGTCTCAATTTAAAGTTATGCCGTGAGTTGCGGATACTTCAAATTGGAAACACAAGCTTGATATTTAAGAACAGACTGTCTCAGGTAATAGCCAATTTGTATAACTTAGCAATTTTCTGTACAATGAGGGAGATGCTGAAACTAATAGGAAGTGCAGAATCAGAAAGACCATAGTAATATTTAGTGAATGTACAAAATCTTATCTACTAACACAGTAGACACCAAGATCTACCAGTATAATACAATTGTGCTTCAAATGATATTATATGCAAGTGAGACTTATGAGAATGTCAGATATCTTTCAGCAAAGGTGTTCAAGGAAAAGCCTGAAAAATCTGTGTAATGATCCAATCATAAACAAACGAGTCTTAAGCAGATGATCATCATAATGACTCGAAACATAGTGGTAGTAAACAAAATGTGACTGGCTGTTCAATTTCTGTGTCAGACAATTATTGGTATGCAAAAGTAGTATTTAGATAGATAATAACAAGTGGAAGGTGAATGTAGAGAAGACAGATTCTGTGAATATATCAAATACAATATAGAATACAAATTAAAAACATTGGAACAGAACTGCCCCCTGATATACAAACATGTGTGGAATTGGCAGACATATATACATATATATAGATATATATATGAGGGTAGGCTAAAAATTTCATAGCCTAACTATGAAGTAGTGATGTTAGTGATGTGAAATCTTGCATGCATTAATTTCAAATCTTATTACCGGCATTGTTTATTTCAATATACACGGCACTTATTATGAATTCTTATCTCTACCACCTATTTTAATACACACGTGATGTCATTCTCATTACACTTTTTAATTCCATTCTCACTCCTTAAACATGACATGCTGCAGAGACCACTCTTCAATCAAGTCAATGACTGACAAACATTTCAGTGCTGATCCCACGATAAAATACACCCAGTACACTCTGTAAAATTGTTAGTGTTAGGCAGGGCATCCTGCGATAGAAACCATGCCAAAAGTGTTGATAGGGGTTTTCAGTCACATCATAGACATGAAAATCTCTCTAGAGTTGGTGCCATGAAAAATGCACATGGTACACTTTGTACAGTGGTTGGCATTAAGAAGGGAATCTAACAGTAAACAACTAAACAAACAAGGGGTTGAGAAGAATCTTCAGTTGAGTCAAAGGCACAACAAACGTCCTAGTGCTTATGCTATGATAAAATTCACTCAGTACACTCTATAAAGTGTAGGAGTACAGATAATTGAAATGTGCTTTCCACTGAACCCTGAACCCTTTGTGAGTTTTGATTTGATCTCTCCAACTTTTGGTAGCATAGAAAAGCAGACGTTAAATTATGATTTTATATATATTAATAACTCCCCTGCATGGGTTTGACAGCTGTTACGTGCTGAGACCAGGCTGGTCAGAGGACTAGGTCCTGTTGTATGATTTGATTTGGCTTGATTTCTACAACTGGATGGCCATCCTATTGCCAGCACATATATATTTAATAATTTCTTAAAGAGTGCTGAAAAGCACCCATCCAACCCATGCAAGCATGTAACAGTAGACATATGATGATGATTATATATATATATATATGTGTGTTCATATGTTATTGCTGAGAAAATGAACAAAGTAATTTTTTTTTTAATTAATGTTTGTTATGTGTTTTTTTCTGAAGTAGAGTTGCTATACTTTAATTTAAAGAAATATTTTACTTAAAAGTAAGATATGTTGAATACAGTCTTTCCATTATAACTTCTAAAACTAAATTAATGAAATGTTCTAAATTATACTTGAAAACAGATCAAAGATTTTATATTGTGTGGTCTCTTTTATATAAGCAGCAGCTATATATAATGTTATATTGCCACATCTTATGTAGTTACAAGTTTGAATAAAGTAGAAAAATACAAAGTTACAGCATCACAGATTTATGATAACTGTTTCTTATATATTGTTTCTATGTTACTCAATCAAAAATCTTCTAGATCCATATAAATAAATCAAATAAGAATCTATACTTTAATATTAATGGTATTTAAATTTTAACAAAATAAGTATAATCTGTATCCCCTGAAACAATTTGATACATGCCTAAAATCATTCCATAAAACAGCCCTTAAATGGAATTTATTTACAGAAACAGAAATTTCACTTTAAAAGACTTTTAGTGCAAGAAAGAGAAAATTTGTGAATGGCCATTTGTCCCTAAGGTAAAATCATGTTTATTATGCATGAATATATCAAGTACCCTTTCTTATCTAAGTACAAAGGGGTGATCTAAGTATAAGGGTGTTTACCTTCATACAATTATTTGTTGACATTTATGAATTAATGACAAAACAACCTAATCATAAAATTGACAGCATATTGATAAGAATGTTAAATTTAATAATCAAATTTTAATGGTTAGAGAGTTTAATTCTCAATCATGAAGTTGTGAGTTCTTTTCCTTTACTAGGCAATGTGGTGTTTCTATATTTCACATTGCTCCAGTTCACTCAGCTGTAAAAATTAGTTGTGATGTCACTGGTGCCTAGCTGTACCAGCCTTTGATTTTCCCTTATTAACATCAGCAGTGGAGAGTGAGGAGACTGGCATGGGTGGGTGACTGCTGATCTTCCACAAAAACACCTTGCTAGAGCTTGTGCTTATTTTCAAGAAATTAAGAATTAATTTCACAAAATCAAAATTGGAATATCCAATGTTCAAACAGGTCATTAGGTGCAGTAATACATCGATATGTCTAGGTTAAATGTTAAAGTAGGCTGGATTGATTTTTCAGTATTTTCATTAGCATGGTGGATAACAGTGTTAAACATTGAGTTCATAGCAGAAAAGATCATCTTAAATCTTAAGTGTAATCCTACTCTTAAAATGTTAATAACTATGATAATGGTTTTTCTGATTTGATGTTAACCATGATATTCTTGTTATATCAAACACTTTCATCTCCTTCCTTTAAGTATTTCAGCTATAGATGTTATTGCTAGCAATGCTGGTGCACATAAATTTAAATAAAACAATATTCTATGAGATTTGATATATGAGAGAATATAAACTTGCAATGTTGTTTGAAAGATAGTTATTTCTATGAAATCAAACAGTCAATCTAAAAGAACACCAGAACATGATTTACTGAGTTACAATATAATAACTGAAACAATTAGCTATAATTGTAAGCCATTCTACTAAAACGTCAGTAAATGATTAGGCAGCTCTAAGCCAAGTGAAAGAATTGAAGTATATATATGCTCAAGAATGTCTTAAAAAATGAATAATTTATAAAACCCGAAGCAGCATTATCAACACCAGGAGCAGGACAGATAGTAACGTAGTATAAAATGTGGCAAGAGTTAAAGGAAATTACTGTCGTTATTGGTAATTTCAAGCCAATGAAGAAATTACCCTTTCATTCAAATGTATAATGAATTATTCATTTATAAAAGTTGGATGTAATGTAACATTGATACAGGAACCATAAAGACTAAAGATTTCTTAAGAGTTAAGAAATAAGTACAATGCAATAGATGTATATCTGAATATGAGCTAAATACTGAATTTGAAATCAGCATGATATGTGAGTTATTATCTTGGTATTTCTACAGATATAATTATTTGTTTTCCTGTAATACATATATATTATTAAATGATAATGAATTAATAAAGTCTTGACATAGAGATGTTATATAATGGGGGATTGTTTACGTTAATATCATATGTTACTATCAAGAGAGCTAAGCAGAGTGGGAAAATGGGATTTTGATAGGTCATAGACAAAACAGAAATAAAATTGTTCGTTATATTAAATACAGAAGTTGATTAATAGAAAGCCCTACTCATGCTATTCCTTTTAATATTACTCTAAGATTATATATATTTACTTTAAATTAAAAGAAATAGATGTTATTAAAGTCATTTTGTTTTATACATAACTGCAGAGAATTAAAATGAATAATCAAATTAATCTTTCATATGAGTCCAAAATAACAATTACTAAATGAAAATTATGAATTATATTTATGAAAAAGATGGATTCGACTTTGTTGCAGCAGACTGATTTTATTAAATATTAATGATTACAGGTACTTTCGGGGCTAACTGTAATCAGATTGCACTTTGGCATTTTTTCAAATTACTCCAATAACAAAGTGATTGCCTGATGAATTGAATTACTATATCTCATGAAACTTCTTTTACATAATTTAATTAAGCTTTAAAATAAATTGAAACTTAAAACTTAATGATTATTATAGTTTTCTATCTTTAATTAGATATTTAAGAAGTACTATTGAAAAGACTTGAATATAACTTACAATCAGTTAACACATTGCATATTATTGTTTTAATTAAAATTGAAAGCAGTATACTTAGAAATTGATTGTGGTAAAGCAATTTTATTT
>OZ024746.1:43723543-43736043 GCA_964016885.1 Eledone cirrhosa
GTTGACCTAGAGAAGGCCTTTGATAGGGTACCTTGATCTGTCATCTGGTGGTCCCTAAGGAAACTAGGTGTTGAGGAATGGCTTGAGAGGACAGGGCAAGCTTTGTACAGAAGTGCTGTCAGTAAAGTGAGGGTAGGAATGGAGTTTAGTGAGGAATTCCAGATACAAGTAGGAGTACATTAGGGTTCATTAACGTGCTCTAATGTTGGGTTTGAATAGATATTAGGATTCCTCAGTTCAGCAGCCAGTACGTTAAAGAAAATTGATAGTTACAACAATAAAGGCTGAACAAAGAACACATTTTTTAACAAACTTTATAATAATTTGTACAACCATAATGGAAATTCCAAGTAACAGAAAATACATAAATTACATTGTTAGAGCCTCAGAGTATACAATATATTTTGTTCGGCCCTCGGGAGCAAAGATGAAGAGATTGTTTGGCAAGCTCACCCTAGAGCAGCCTACATACAATTGACCATGGGAGAAGCATGGTTTTCCCAGATGAAGGCCAGCAACTTTTAGGGTTTGACCCTGAGCTTTGTTGATTGTAATCACGAAGCTTAGTCTTATTGGAAACTGAAGTCGCTTGACTATGGTACATATATATAATCCTTATCGAGCCCGCTTCAGATTTTAGTCTTCACATTTATTATTACACACACACATTTGTTATATATATATATATATACATCTAGATCAATTCGTTAACTAATCAGAGAACGAATTGATCTAGATGAAATGCAGTTCGGGTTTGTGTCAGGTAAAAGTACCACAGACGCTCTTTTCATTGTACGACAACTACAAGAGAAGTACCTAGCTAAAAGTAAACCCTTATACTTAGCTTTTGTTGACTTTGAGAAAGCCTTTGACAGAGTCCCCCGCTCAATTATCTGGTGGGCGCTTAGAAAACTAGGTGTTGATGAATGGCTTGTGAGAGGTTTACAAGCCATGTATAAAGAAAGAGTCAGCAAGGTTAGAATTAACAACGAATATAGTGAAGAGTTTAGCGTAAAAGTCGGTGTTCATCAGGGCTCCGTTCTTAGCCCCCTACTAATTATTATTGCCCTTCAGGCTATAACAGAGGAGTTCAAGACCGGCTGCCCATGGGAACTCCTATATGCAGATGATCTAACGCTCATAGCTGAATCAATGGCTGAACTAGAGAAGAAATTCCAAACATGGAAGCATGGCCTAGTATCAAAAAGCCTTAAAGTTAACTTGTCTAAGACTAAAGTTCTAGTTTGTAAGAAGGAAAATAGGGCACCGGTCCCATCTGGGAAATGGCCATGCTCAGTGTGCAGGAAAGGAGGAGGCAGAAACTCCATTTTATGTCCCAAATGCAAAGTATGGGTGCATAAAAGATGTAGTGGGATCACAGGTAAGCTAACTAAGAATAGAGATTTTATATGTGGCCGGTGCTCTGGTGCAATAAGTAGCAGCAAGTGCCCACAGAATACTAGCTCATTCCATTGCACAGATGGTTCTATAGAAATAGTGGACACCTTCCGTTACCTGGGTGACAAAATCAGCAGTGGGGGAGGGTGCTCTGAAAGTACAGTAGCTAGAGTCAAAACGGGATGGAAAAAGTTCAGAGAGCTTATACCACTATTGGCCGCTAAAGGGTTCTCTCTAAAAATGAAAGGCAGGCTGTATGATGCCTGCATACGAACAGCAATGTTACACGGCAGTGAGACCTGGGCATTGTGTGCAGAGGATATACGCAGACTGGAGAGAAACAAAGCTTGCATGCTCCGCTGGATGTGTAATAGTAATATACATGAACGGCAAAGCATAAATGAACTAAGGGAGAAATTAGGAATAAGAGGGATCAGATGTTGTTTACTCGAGAGAAGACTACATTGGTACGGTCACGTGATGCACATGAAAGACGACAGCTGTATAAAAAAGTGCAGGGCGATAAAAATAGACGGTAGCCACGGAGTAGGCAGACCCAGAAAAACCTGGGACGACTTGATAAATTCCGACCTCACACACTTACACCTATCCAAGACAATGTCACTGGACCGAGATCTTTGGCGCTACACAGTCATACAGAAGACCCACCTTGCCTAAGTACAAAGCGAAACCTACAGTCAATAGGCACCTCTAACAAAATACACCCCACCCACCCCCATCCCACTACCCCAACCCTATCCACACCATCCCCTTAAATGTGAAGTTATGTTGGTACCACAACCACAACATCCAGTCCGAAACAAATGAGGTCGTGTAGGTGTCACGACAAAAAAACACACAGTCCACGCTGTAATGTGGCCATGTAGGTAACACGGTAAAAACCTCTCAGTCCACACTGTAAATGTGGTTGGTGTTAGGAAGGGCATCCAGCCGTAGAAAACCCGCCAGACAGTCCTATACGAGCAGGACAACAAATCTTGCCTCAAGTGGGAAACCTCCCGTCCAAACCCATGCAAGCGTGGAAGATGGACGTTAAACGATGATGATGATGATGATGATATATATATAAGCTGTAAATGTACAATTCAGAGATTTTAGGGGTGGCAGGGTGCATTTTATTTAAATAAATATACATTTGGTTAAATGTGAAGAAATGTTAGCAAATGAAGGAAATAAATTGTCCACCTTTTTTCTATTTAAACCTACATTTGTCAATATAATATGATTATGATACTGCAATTACTGAATTTAATGATGTATTAAGTTCAAAGATTTGCAATGATATACAAATTAAATAACTATTTTTAGGTAAATATTGTCAATATTTTGTGATATTTACCTTTCATATAACTCCATGAAAAATGTGATATTTCAATCTAACTAAATTTTAATTTAATATTTATCTTCCAATGCACATCATTCAAAGCTTGTGTGGGTGTTAAGATCATTCATAGATTGAGTGCTTGCTTTCAATGAATTACAGGTAATACTTATATGTGGCTAATTATTATTATGTAAGCAAAAGTGACACTTTTGATCCGCCATAAGCTTTAAATACATTAATTAGTTTCAAAGATAAAAGATAAAATAATTGTTTCTACTTTAGGGACAAGGCCAGCAATTACCCAGTGCATTACTGGTACTTTATTTTATCGACCCCATAAGGATGAAAGGCAAAGTCAACCTCAGCGGGATTTGAACTCAGATCGTAAAGGGACGTAACTATGCTGGAAAGCATGGCATCCGACCCTCTACCGATACTGCCAATCCACAAAGATAAAATAATGATGTCTAGAAAAGAAGCTTCACAACCATATTTAACAAAAGAAATATAATTACTCTTTTCTTTCTTTCATATTCTCTCTCTCTCTGTGAAATGATAAGATGCACCTCTGTTTTAAATACAATCTTCTTGGCTCAGTGTTTGTTAATGCCGTTTTCGTCAACATTACTAATAATATGCTTGGTTGAAATTTCAATTAAAATATGCAAAGCTAAAATGTATACTTTCCTCTGTAGTATATGTTATAGATTTACGTGTAAACAAATTCTGTAGTGGCTCTTAATAATTTAACCTTATTTTAATAAACTGTTGGTTTTTTATATTTGATAATTTTATTTTATTTATTTAATCATGTGTAACAACATTATATTCATGCAATAACAAAATGACTAAACATGCTATGTCTACTTTGGCACCTATGTACATCTATATTCTAATTACATCAAATACATTTTCAGGTGTAAAACATATTTTGGAGCTTATCAAATTGAGAACATTAGATATGAACAATACACAGACAATCGAGTGCACCAGTCTACACTACTTCTATATGGTACAATAATAATTATTTCTAGCATTGGTCCAAGGCCAGCAATTTGGAAGAGAGAAAAAGTTGATTATATTGACCCCAGTATTAACTGGTACTTTATTGATCCAAGAAGGATGAAAGACAAATTTGACTTCAGTTGGATGAAACAATACTAATGAATGATAACAATATGTAACTATTCTTCGATCTTGTGAATAAGGGAATTAAGGAGTATAGTATACAGAAAATATCATATTTTGATTATTAACTAGTAAATGAGTGTTTAAAGTGTGCTGTTATGGTAACAGCACACTTTAAACTCAAACTGCAAAAACAATATTATGTTAACTGTAATGATGTCCATATAACATATAAAATGTAATGTATTTAACAATTACAAATATTTTGCAATAATATATTTTCTATTAAGACCATTTGAAATTCTAAAGAACAGATCAGGAACTTTGTTGTTGAGAGCTGTGTAGTTTTGTACTAAACATTAAAATAAGAATTAATGAACTGACAGATTATTTTAACTCCCCTTGCTTATGGAATCAGAAGCTATATGAAAATAATTCATTGAAATAAGCTTGGCTTTGGTGTATTAGAGTTGCTTTGATGCATTAAAAAAATCAAACATAACTAACAACAGAGAAAAATATGAGAAAGTTTCTTTCCAATGTTTTTGTATCAGCTACCTGCAGTAGGATATATACAAACTGAAATCAATTTTAACCAAAAACATACATGGATGAACAGAAAACAAACTTCCTTATAACTTGAAACAGAAGTTTCAACATACATGGAGAGAGATCACTCAAATATTCACTCTGTCATTTGACAGGATTCAGTCATTTCCTTCACTCTTTTCTCAAAATCAAAGACTATATGAAAATTGTCACTTTCTATGCAAATGATACCATAGTACACATCTCTTTCATTAGAAACACAGGCTTTGCATTATAATATAAATCCTTATTCATGTAATTTATTCATGAGCAGATACCAAGAAAATATTCACTAAAGAATCAGCAATCTAGTTATATATATATATATACCCGCCTTATATATATATACCCGCCTTATATATATATATATATATACCCGCCGTATATATATATATATATATATATACCCGCCTTACCTAAATATATAGTAAAACCTACTCCAGCCAGTAGGCATCTCTAACAAAATACACCCCGTCCCACCACCACCACCCCCACCCCATCCACACCACCCCATTCTATGTAAAGTTATGTTGGTGCCGCGCCATCGAGGCCGAAACAAATGAGATCGTGTAGGTGTCACGACAAAAAACACACAGTCCACGCTGTAATGTGGCCGTGTAGGCAACACGGTAAAAACCTCCCAGACCCACACTGTAAATGTGGTTGGTGTTAGGAAGGGCATCCAACTGTAGAAAACCTGCCAGACAGTCCTATGCGAGCAAGACAATCACTCTTGCCTCAAGTGGGACTACCCCCGTCCAAACCCATGCAAGCGTGGAACACGGACGTTAAACGTTGATGATGATGATGATGATGATGATGATACAGGTGCAGTAATTCTTTAGTCAACATGCCAAGAACTGAATCCTTACATTTTATTAACAATTTAACTGAAATCATCCAAATTCTAAGCATTAATATCATATTGACTGAATTGAATTTTCAGATCCAGTCAAAGTGATGACCTGTTAGAAATACCAGCTAATGTGTAGAAATACCATACTATATATATATATATGTGTGTGTGTGTGTGTGTGTGTGTGTGTGTGTGTATGCATGTATGTATGTATATGTATATATATGTGTGTGTGTGCAACCAAAGCTGTTAAATACCCTATCAAAAATGCAACCAAAGTGAGATCAGTCCAACACTAACCATGAACTTAAATACTACTTATATACCTAAACACAACATAACCTACCATATACATGTTAAACTAAATATAAAGTAAAAAAACAAATCATGTTCTTCAGAACAATACCCCAAACCTCACTCCCATGTATTTCACTTCCTAGTTTATGCTATACTCCTAAATCTACATATATTGAATTAATATATCAATATATTAATATCATATTTCAAATCTATTGGGTCTTTCAGTAACATATTGAAACATTGAGGACCTTTGAACATGCCCAGCTATCTGGAGTCAAAAGGTCTCAAAATTAAATTAACGAAGACTAAAGTTCTAGTGAGTGGGAAAGATGACAGAGAGCTGATGTCATCAGGTAAATAGCCATGCTCAATATGTAAAAACAGTGTTGGTTGAAATTCCATACAGTGTACAAAATGTAAGCTATGGATACACAAGTAATGTAGCAGAACCATGAGCAGGCTGATGAAGAATATAGACTTTGTATGTAGCAGGAACACAAGAGCAGTAAACAACAAGAGTGCACACAAAACTGGCACTATCAAATGGCACCCTAATATTGGTTTGAAGCTTCCATTACTTGGGTGACTTAATTAGTAGTAGGGTGAATTTCTGAAAGTACAGCAGTTAGAATGAGAATTATTTGGGAAATGTTCAGGAAACTACTATCTGTTTACTAAAAAGGGTTTCTTTCTCAGGATAAAAGGCATAATTTATGATAAATGCGTATGAATAGCAATGGTGCATGGTAGAGAGACTTGGGCCTTAAACGTCGAGGATATATGAGGATCAGAAAGAAATGAGGTAGCATGCAACTCCCTTTTCATGTCTCATATGGTATGACTTTGGCAAGCAGCAATTATATCCTTGCTGATATGCTCTCATCTTATACATAAACTCCAATCATTGAATTTCCTGTGAGCTAATGTTGTTGTAATGTGGTAGTGCTGTTACCACAATAAAATGCACCCATCCTATTCTGTAGAGTATAGGTGCTAGTGCCATGATAAAATGCTTGGCATAGGGAAAGGCATCCAGCTGTAGCCATAATGCTGTAGAAACCATGCAAAAATGGAATCTATGAGCAAGTTGTGTTCATCTGACCCATTCTAATCTCAGAATGTGAAAACCCATGTTAGTACATGGATGCTACAGAAAGATTCAACAACAGAAACTTCTAACTATTTTACAGCTTCCCTTGTTTCCTCTTTTCTTTTTCATTTTCTTTTGCAATAATCTGCCTCCCATTTGCCTTCAATATTCGAAATTTAATTTTTGTTATTTTATTTTTTCCCTTTTTTTTAGTTATTTAGTAATTTTTGTTATTTCTTTTTTATTACATTTTTTAATTACTTGTCTCACTAGCTCTTTTTGATTACCAACTGTAAGGAGTATTTGATACATTCCCTAGTCTGTCGTGGCTTACTAGCTCTATACAGATATTTAAATTGAATAAATAAATAAATATGCAAGCACTGAAAAAAGATGTAAAACAGTATATTCCAAGGATCATGTATATTAAATTAACCCTTTAGCATTTAAACCAGCCATATCTGGCCAGAATTCTCTCACCTCCTTCTGTTCAAACCAGCTGTAACCACTAGCTCATACTGACGCTAAGGTATTGTTCTCAAAATAAATAATATCAAAATCTCATAGCTTCGATATTATGAGGGATAATTCTGTAAGATAAAGTGTTTTCTGTGAAAATACAATAGTAAATATAGAATAATTTAAATGCTAAAGGGTTAAAGTAAAATTCTCAAAAATTGTTTCAAATTATTCCTAGTTATTTACAAGACATATTATTTACTGTTATGCATTTTATAAATTAAATAGCAAATCATGCATAAAGATAATTTTAGAAAATATGCATTGAAGTTAATTTTAATTCAATATATTTTAATATTCTGTATATATGGATAAAATGTCATGGAAATGAATGATGTATAATTAGTTAAGACTGATGAAATATTTAATTATTTACTCATATTTTAATAACTGCTATTGAGGATGAAAGCTACTACACATTTATATTATGCACATTTGCTCTGTTTGCTAAATAAAGATTAAATTTATATTATTCTACTGCATAAGATGAGAAATGTACATCATTTCGTATTTGGAAAATGATATTTTGCATCAACAAAAATAATCTTTTTAGATGATTTATAGTGTTCAATTTAGTTAATGATGAGTTAATAATGAATGGAAATGAGTTCAAAACTTAGGTCATTTTATGTGCATTCTTTGTAAACATTAAAAACTAATTCTGGGTAAATTTGAAACATTTTCTGCCAGTTGTTTAAATGAGGCCAGCTGAGAAACAAGTATAATTTTAAATCGAGGAACAATTTTTGAAGTATGTTAAATTTTATTTGTAACCAAAGTAAGATGACCAATATTTAGAATTTTGTTGCACAGTGAGCATAATACTTTTCACATTCTTTTTCATCCTCTTGTGCAATCCAGAAGACACCAAGAAAAGAAATAATTATGATTGTCAATTTTAGAAACCCTTATATTAATAATAGAATCTTATGACAGAATGGCAGTAAGAAATTTCCCAAACCTTATGGGCAAAAATAGATAAGAGTTGGCTGATTTGTTGATTGTAAATCATGTATTTGCCCAATAAAACACTTTCCTTATTCAATGTTTATAAGTTCAATATAATACCAAGACATCTACTTCTTGAGTTGTACGTTTGTATCATGGAGAGGGATTGCTTCAATATCCAAGGTGTCACATTTAATAGCAATGAAAACTATAATTTCTGATTTAGTGATGTTTAGTTTAAGGCAGAAATCAATCATTCAGCTTTTGAGATTGTTTGTAATGGTTGGTACATCTATTTTAAGTGTCTTATATTGGAGAGATGTGGCATTACTTGAGGGCTTAATAATCATCTGCACAGTGTTCAAACCAAAGCTCTTGATAACAGTTAGGAAATGACAAACATATATTGAGAGGTACAGAACACAGTACAGTTCCTTGGGGAACTATATATGCTGCAGATCAAGGGTCTGATCCAACTTGATTAATTACAATAATCTGAAGTACAAAAGTTTTATATTAGACATGAAACTTTATGGATAAATTCCTGAGTTACTTAAGCTGCTCAGATCATCAAACGAAACCCCATGATCCATTGTTATGAAAACTTCAAGCAAATATAAAAGTACGAAATATGAGTAAAGCTTGTCATTAGCATTCCTGTATATTTCATGGCATAATATGTGTGGCAATGCTTCACAGCTCATGAATAACATACAAATAATTGACTAATAGTTGGACAGAATTTCAGAAAGAATGAGGTTTGAATTTTTCAAATATTCTGTGCTGGATGTAAAGATATATAAAGAAAGAAATAACATAGAATTATGATAATAATGGTACCATAAAATTATTTCATTAAGAATTAAATGCTTAGCAGCATTAATAGCCTGATTTTTATTATAAACTCCTTGATTTCACAAGAATTATATAACAACTTAAACATTCACAAAATCATAGTTCAAAATCAGCAGTGAAAATGATCAATAGAATGGAAATATTTCTACAGATAAAATTAAATCAAAATTCATGTATAAATCTCATCACCAAACTTATACCAATGATAAATTAATACTTCTTCAATGACAATCAGTTAAATCTCATGTTCTGTATGAAAGCCTAACTTCTCTTTGAATCTCTGTTGTCATTATCTCTGGTAACTCTAATGTCCATAACTCTCCTTCCCCTCCCACACCGAAACTGTTGATGCAGCAGAGAAATAATTTATGATTCTAAACTATCTAAGCTAGTTAGTAATTAAACCAATCCATATACATAGATGGACACACTAAATAACTTTGACCACTTTCTCACCTACTCATACATTGTTTACCTGAATGTCATCATCTCTGAACCTGTGTAACTGTCAAATCACTATTGCAAAATGCTGTAAACCACACATTCTCCTACCATATAACACCACAAATCTGAGACTGCTAATCAGCTGACTAAAACTATCCTCATAGTTATAACTCTTCACCTTCACTACACATTTATTCTCCATGACTCATGAAACCCTATGGTTTACTTCTAAAAGTCTAAAGTGTCTTAAGCCAAAAGGCTCATTTGGCCGGTGCTTATCCCGGTTTCATGGCGTGAAGCGACTGAGAGTACAAGACTCCCCCCTGGACAGGATGCCAGTCCATCGCAGGGTTAAACCTCCAGCTATTGCTGGTACTCATTTTCAGTTGAGTATACTGGAGCAACATGAAATGAGGTGTTTTGCTCAAGAATACAACACGCAGCCCAGGAATCAAACCCACGATATTATTATCGTAAGTCCAACACTATTACCACTAGGCCACGTGCCTCCACTTGATTTACTTACAGTTGTATATATGCTTCAGCTATACAAGCAAATATCACTCTTTATAATAGCTGCAACATCTGAAAAACTACCTTAGATAAAACAAGGGATTACTTTATATAGCACATAGCCTTCAAGCCCTCCCAAATTGCAGCAATCTTCCAAATGTTCTTTACTAACTCCATGAAGCTAATCACCACTCCTTCCCCAAGTTAACATTCTAAGCAACATTCCTCCTGAGAAGCCCCCACATATATCTGCCTTCTTCATCTTCCAAACTACACTGAATGGAGTCAATAAAACTCTTTACAAACTTTTTTTCTCTTTATATCTAACCACACCAACATATTACTTTATATCTAACCACACCAACTATATTATACTTTCCTACATTAGATGGCTAAGAAAATGTGATAAGCACAACATTTGCTTGGTATTCTCCAAAACAAAACCTGGAAACCATTCAATATTTGACTAGAAGAAATCATACTGATAAAAAAAAAAATTGCAAAACTGCATAAACTGTAAATCAATTGAGATTTTAAAAGTCATTGGTAATGACATTGTTATTATAATGTTAATTTAAATGACATGCACGACATCGTATTTTTCATTACATAATACTCATACAAAACATGTACACCAAGGGTTGAGAGAAATGGCAGGTATTTCTAAAGAAAGCATATAATAAACCAGCAGGCAAAATGTTAACATTTTAACAGTCACAAAATTGTTGACATAAAGGACTTGAAGGAAAATACATGACATTTTACTTTATAACACTACAGTTACTAAATTAAGCAACCCTAATAATCTCTCAAATACAAAAAATGATGTATCCTATTGCGTCGTTGTTTAGTCCATAAATGTATGACATCCTTCAAGTTGATAATGTAATAAATGCCTATAATTAAATTTATCAATTTACAAGTGTATATGCTAAAGTTAAAACAAAAATGTCTAATTCAACATGGGGATAGATTACCTCAATTTATCAGCAAAATATAATATTTAACACACAAAAGAAAATAAAAGTATATATGAACTCATATACAACGTTCATGTATAATAAACATAGCATTTAATCTTGGTGTGAGTATTTTAAACTGCAATAATGTCACAGCTATCTCAACCCCAGATCAAGAGTGGGATATACATTTATTTCACTGTCATTAATGATCATGGGGATTTAATTATGCTCAGGTATAAAAGGCAATATCTCATAGATTTTTGTGAACAAACTATTCTCATGGAAAGCATATGTACATATAATGCTAGCTTGACTATCATCATCATCATCATTTTACGTCCGCTTTTCCCTGCTTGCAAAAGTGGGACGGGTCCTATTCAGCACAGCATCTCTCCACTCGTCACGGTCCTTCGTCATCTCCACCATGAGCTTCAGCGATCTGAGGTCTGCTCTCACCACCTCCGCCCATGTTTTTTGTGGTCTTCTGCTACTACGTCTACCTTCAACTGGCATTTCTTGGCACTTCTTCACCCATCGGTCATCCTCCATGCGCATCACATACCATCACAGTCTCCTCTCTCGCACACTACAATTTATCCCTCTCAAACACAGTTTCTCTCTCAACACATCCATGCTCGGTCATTCACGCACATTGACATTGCACTTCCAACGGAGCATGCTTGCCTCATTTCTCTCCAGCCATCGCTTATCCTCTGCAGTTGCTGCCCATATCTCGCTACCATGCAGCATCGCGCACCTCACACAGGCATCATATAACCGGCCTTTCGTACACAGGGAGAAACCCTCTCTTCATCAGCAGAGGAAACAGCTCCCTAAACTTCTTCCAACCTGTCATTCTAGATACTATGGCCTCGGAATACCCCCTCCCATGCTAATCTGATCACCTAGGTACCAGAAGCTATCAACCACTTCTATAGAACCCACTTGCATTGAGTTAGTATGAATTAGCAATAGCACTATCCATGCATGATTCAGAATATAGGCATATACAAACACATATAGAATATACTTATGTATAATAAACATACATCTAGTCTTGTTCAAGAAAATATGACATGATCACAGCTTACTGTGAGATTATATACATATGTCTTATGAATATTGTAGATGGGTTTTTATACACCTTTATTCTGATTCATGCTGTTTTACTGCTATCAACTAATATAATGATGTATATTCCCAGTGAAAATTTCATTTTGTTATATAAATGATATTGGATTCCATTCTAAATTTAGTTTACATGAGAAAAATTGTACAATAATTATTGATTCAATAATAAATATTTTTCTATCTTGAAAAAGTGAAATAATAACAAAATCTACAATGTACATTTTGTTTTAAGATACTGAGTTACTTGATATTTATTTAAAAACAAAAAACACATTCAAACAATATAAGCTGTAAAATTTTGTGCAAGAAGTATTTTAGAAGTTGTAAATCTTGTTAAGACTATTCCCCAAATGATTAACAATCTTGAACTTTTTCTACTCTAGGGTATAAATATTCAGATGAAAATTTTCTGCTTCACACTTT